>WBNH01012826.1:0-68425 GCA_013401255.1 Urocolius indicus
CCTACCATTCTATGATTCTCCAAGAATTTAAAGAATTAGGAGATTTTCGACACGATGATCCTGTCATACAATGGTTACAGCTCAGTATCTTAACCGTGATTTTTAGTGTATGTTGCAACTGCAAGTGACCGATTCTCTCCACCACCCCCCCCCCCACCCCTCCCCGTGATGTTTGTTTGTTGATTCAAAGTAAGTATCAGCTGCAGAGATGCAGAACCAGCAGGGAAGCACGGCTGGAAATCCGGGTGAGAAGCTGTTTTGTATGCCAGCCCTTCATCTCTGGTTATGAAGGGTCGAAATCTGGCTTGCTAATGAAATGTCTCAACTTTTTCTTCACCATATAACAAAAACTCCATTCTTCAGAGTAGGGAGCATTGAGCTTCCTCCTGAGGAAGCTCCCCTGAATGGAAGGGGATATTTTGCATAAAAGAATTCATGTTGCATGCAGTCCCAAATACTGGTTAATGTTAATTATGTACTAATGAGAGAGTGTGGGAGGAGAAGGGGGTGTGATGAATAGGATCACATTAAGATTTAAATTAGCAAGGGATAAGAGTCAGTGTAAATATTTAATGTTTTTTACAAAGTCCAAAGAATCTTCAAACAGATACTGGTTGTAGGCTAAGGATGCTTTAGTGGAAAAGGCTGTGGTGAGCACACTTCAGTGTGGGCTGTGTGTGTTTCTTTTCTGCTCTTGGATTTTATTCTGAAGCAAGAAAATCTATCAAAAACCATCACCTTTGATTCACGGGTTAATTTTGCAGAGAGCAATAAAGTACATTTAAGTGGATTGCTCCATATTATCAAGTGGCTAGTTATGTCTCATGTTGCCACCTCTGCTGTTTTAAGTGTTTTAAATTAAAACTGGTGAGGTACAGCCTTCCAAATTTTTTTTTTTCCATTGAAATCAACCTTGAAAATATTTGAGAGGTAGGGAAAAGGGTCAGTGCTCTTTCCAGGGTAAATAGAAATTAAAGTAATGATTTTTTTAATCTTTATTTTTTTTTGTCTTCAGATATAAATGTGTGTATGTATTGGTAGATAATACAGGTGTAAAATTTCTATTCCTGAGGCATTAGTGACTGTGTAATTTGCCAGTGCCAAAGACTGACTGCTTCCATGCAATTGGAGCTACCTAAATATTTCCCTAGTACTAATTTTTGCATTCATACTTTTTAGCCCAGTGGTTTCAGAACAGTTTCTGTATGGCATGGCACTCATTACTTTATTAAGCAAATGGCTCCAGTCTTTGGAAAATGAGCAGTGCAGTGCAGTTCACTGAAACCTTTATGAGATAAGAGCCTAGTTCTGGCATCGCAAGTTTTCCTGTGCTGATCTGCACAGCTGGTGATGCATGTACACCCACGTGGGGATCATCCCCTGTGGAATTTGCTCCCTTTTGTGCTGTGTTATGAATAATGCAGACAGAGTGAAGAGCCTGTTAAATTAGGAAACTGCCCTGGGCCATTTGTGTCCCACCTACCATTTGTTGTTCAGATTGATCTCCATACAATCAGTGGGAAGCATTAAATGTCACATGCCTCTTCTGCAGCTTATTGATCCAGAGCCTTCTCTGGGTATTTTGTCAATACCTGTTACCGGAAAATCTGTTCACAAAGCTTCAGGATCAGTGAGGGCCATGTAATAATCAAACAGGGAAAATTGTATGTCACGAACATCCATTCCTCTAAAGCAGGCAGAGGAGTTGTGGAAGGAGCATGACTCTGAATAAAGATGTTGCCTCAGACATTTCCAAGGGGAATTTCAAAATTGCACCCTTGTTTATAAAAAATTCACCTTTCTCGGGGGGATTTTTTTTCCTAGTAAACTAGATTACCAAATCCACGGTTCCTCCCTGAGTGTTTATCTGGTGGTGCATTCTTCCGTGCATAATCATAGAATCGTTTCAGCGGGAAGAGGCCTTTTAAGATCATTTGTAAGAGTCACACTGTAAGAGTCCAGCCTTTGTCCCAGCCCTATCAACCACTCGACCATTTCCCTAAGTGCAACATCCACCCATCTCTGAAACACCTCCAGGGACAGTGACTCCAGCACCTCCCTGGGCAGCTGTTCCAATGCGTGATAACCCTTTCAGGAATGAAATTCCTCTTCATATCCAGCCTCAACCTCCCCTGGCACAACTTGAGGCCATTTCCTCTTGTTCTATTGCTTGTTACTAGGGAGAACAGACCGACCCCTGCCTCGCTACAGCTTCCTTTCAGGTAGTTGTAGAGACCATTAAGGTCTCTGTAAGTACTTAAGATTTGTTTTGAAGGAATTGTCAGTTCCTGAAATAGTTGTTTGATGTGAGAGGAGGAAGCATTACTGAAAATGGGAGAGGCTTTTGTGACTTGTAAAGTATGTTTGCACATAGCCATTTTTAAACTACAAATGAATAATCCCTTACAGTGGGGAAGCAAGGACAACAAAATAGCCTCTGCGTTTGCCATTCAGATACTTTAAAGATCAGTCACAACGTAATGATGATACTTATAACCGGGTGCTTTTAAGCAATTTTTAAAGTAAGTGTTAGGTTGTAGTTTTTCTGCCTGTATCTTCTCACGATTTAAAGCTCGTCAGGGTAGGGCATGAATTGAAATCGTGGTAGCAGCAGTTACAAATGTTGACTCTCAGTGTCATTCTGACTTCTTCTTCCCCAGGAGAGCATGGGTCTCAGTTCAGACATGGTGGTGCAGCTACAGTCTTCATGGAGCTTCAGTTAAACCAGGTTTTGAGTGTGGACTCTGTAAACAGTGGAATGCAAAACTAACAGTCATCTTAATACTAAAAACATTATAAAATTCTGGATATTTCACATCTTCCCTTTATTCTTCTTTTAGGTGATAATTATTGAGCTGGAATTATTTCAAGTGAGATAGCAGTTCATTAACAATGTATTTATTCAGGTGTTTAAGGAATTCAAAAAACCACACTGCCAGATGCTAAAAATAGCACCAAGAGAGCTGGGTTCAGTTTTTAATATCTGTCCTGCTGTGGTGGTTAAATATTTACATTGAAGGTCACTGCTGTTATTTGCTGTTCACTTTTCGATGTGCTTGGCAGCATTCATTAGAGCTCTGCCTCCCTCCCACTTGAGTATGGAGGAAAAAAAAGCCATCGATCCCATCAGAGAGACAAGAGCAAACCTGTACTAACCCAGAGGAGATGGTGTTTGTCAGGGCAGTTTCCTCTCACATGGGGATGTGCAGTGATGGTCCAAGGATGGCTGCGCTGTAGGAAAGTAGGAGGCTCTGCAGAAGCTCACATGGCTCATAAAGACAGTGAGGCTTTCCCAGCAGGGAGCACCACACCTGCCCACTGTGCTGCTGTTAGACCTTTTGTCTCTAGAAAAAAAAACCCAAACCTGTTACATTGGAAGCTGATGCTTTCAGGTGGACTGTGTGAGGATTGTGTATGTGCTTGGACTGTTAAGACTGGGGAAGCATGAGCTCATGGGTAGCATCACAAGCTGGTTCCTGCAGCTGTTTGCTGCTACATGTCTGCTGCCCATGGCTGTAATGAAGAAGGTAGAGAAGAAAAGGAGAAAGGAAAACTGACAGACTTGAGTCTACAGTGCCTAACTGTAGACTGTCAGGTTTTCATTCTGCTTTTGATCAGTAGCTTTCTTTGATCCTCTTGGACATCATCATCTAATTAAAAGGCTTCTGAATTGCTCTTTATTAGTTTAATGTTGTTATAGCATCCATTTAAAGAGTTTGGTAAGCAGAGTTGTCTGGTTGAGAAGTTCTTCCTGGCTGGATATCCTGGGGGAGTCTGGCATTTCAGCGTTCCTGCCATGCCCTTAACTTGGCTTTGCCTGCTGGTGTGGTGCTGAGAGAGCCCGAGCTAAAGGGAGTGTGCGTTCCAGCTGTGTTCTGGCTCTTCCCTGCTTGCTCAGGGTTCAGCACAGGACACCGGCAGCTTGTGACTTGCAGAGGCAAAACAATTAAAGATCCTTCTAAGACATTGCTTTTCTGTGTTAGTGCTTTTACATTCTCCAGCTCATTTGTATGAAAACTGCTGGAGCAGAAGTGCTGGCTGTGTTGTTGCTGGCAAGCTGAGGTGGCAGGAGGCCTGAGCACAACTGTGTAGAAGGCACAGAATCATAGAATATTAATGGTTGGAAAAGACCTTCAAGGTCATGGAGCCCAGCCACTAACCTCACACTGCCAGGCCCATCACCAAACTCAACCATATCCCTCAGCATCTCATCTATGCATGTTTTGAATATCTCTAGGAGTGGTGACTCCACTCCCTCCCTGGGCAGCCCCTTCCAATGCTTCATAACCCTCTTGGTGAAAAAGTTCTTCCTGATGTCCAACCTAAACCTCTCGTGACACAACTTAAACCTGTTTCTTCATGGAAATTCGTTACTGGAGAGCAGAGACCGACCCCCACCTCACTACAACTCCCCTCCAGGTAGCTGTAGGGAGCGATAAAACTATTCCAGTTGGAACCATAGGTTTTCCAGTGGAACAGTTCAGAAGGTAGAAGTGACAAGTTGCAGAGCTCCCTGTGCCTGTGTTTAGGTCTGTTAACTGGAGACAGTGATTAAGATGATGATTCTGTCAGAGCTCTGTGCTCTTAAGTTTGAATGTTTTTGTCTTTTCATAGAGCATCAAGAACATGTTTTTCTGTTGCGGTAGTAATAATGCCTGGCTCCCATTTAGTGCTTTTTGATTGCTGCATGTCAGATCACTTTGCAAAGTTAGTGCATTATTCCCTTAGACAGACAGACAAGCTAATTAATATGACTGCCAATGTGTTCTTCCCTCCTCTGCCCCAGGCTGAAGGTAAATTGACTTGTGCTCTTCTTGCTTCTAACCAGATACTATTGCCATGTCAAGATCATTTTCCTGATTTTTTGGGAGGTTTTTTGTTTGTGTTTTTTTTTTGTTGTTGTTTTGTTTTGTTTTTCCCAAATATTTCCAGGTTCTGAGTGCTTGCTGTGGTGGGCTCTTTTCAGTCCCTGTTGTGAAAAAAACATTTTTGAAGCTGTAATTTTTGCCTTCAGGCAGTTATTAGGTGGCATCAGAAATATAGTACAGATATTTGACATGATCTAATTCCACGTGTAAGGCTTAAAGTGCTCTTTACCTGGTTTTATGTCCTGTTCTTTGTCATCTTGAAGACCTCACTAGAGCTATGTAGGGACAGAGCTGTATCCTTAACCCCAAGGGAGGATCAGATCAGACACACATCTTTATTTGCAGTTCCCAATAATCTTGAAGAATTACTGCTGCTGCATGTTATTGTTTCTAGTTACAACTCCATGACACTGAGGCTGGAGGAACCTTTACAGAATGCAATAGAATTGCCAGTGTTTTCTCTGTGTGATAGAGACGTTGGTGTTGGTGGTCATAGAGCTGTGGCCATGGTGGCCCTTCATTGGTTATGCAAGGCTTGCAAAGGCTGTGTGGAAAACCAGGCATTTGGAAATGAGGGAGCCAGCTTAGATCCTTAAGTGTATTCCTGGTTGCACCCAAGCAGACCTAAAGGTGGCCTTCCACTCCCACCAGCAAATACATCAGTTAAGAAATGAGTGAAGGGAACCTGGTCACGTCTGATTGAATGGAGAACCAAAGAGTCCTTTGGCCGTGCCATTACATTCTCTGGAGAGAGATTGTGGTATGATACTGGGTGAGCATCTGCACGTTCAGTATTTGCAAGCAGATGTTATTATTTTATCCAGCTTTAAGAGTTTATTGCTTGTCAATAACACAAAGCAAGTAATCCAGTCAGGTTTTCTGGTAGGCTGTTTGGTGCTGTGAGGGACCCCAGAGTACACATTCAAACTCTGTGCTGTTGAGAACGTTTTGTTTGAAGAAACTTGTTCCACAGGGCACACTAATTTAATTAGCAGACAGTAGCCTCCTTCAAGGTGAGTTGCGAGTTGTGCCCTTTGTGGAAGTATGTTTGGAGGACAGCAATTGGTCAGTGACTGTCAGGTCTTGTCAGTGAACTTCTGTAATCTCATTTTCCACCTTCTTCCTATGTAGGTGTTCTTTACTTGATGGAACATGAAGAAGAGTATGTTTTCACCTTGCCTAGTGCCTATGCTCGCTCGATACTTACCATCCCGTGGGTGGAGCTTGGAGGGAAAGTCAACATCAGTTGTGCCAGGACAGGATACTCTGCCACGGTCACCTTCCACACCAAGCCCTTCTATGGAGGGAAGGTCCACAGGTATGGCAACTACTGTCTTGTTCTGGTTGACCTGCCACTGGATTTCAAGTGGAAATGGAAAGACTCTTGGGCCTTTTTGGTTCTTCTGTTGGGAGTATTTTATAGACAGATACTTGAATATCTTTTCCTTGTAGTGCCTGAGATGACTTAGAGCTTTAGAGCAGTTTATTGTAGTTACGCATTTTATATCGTTGAACTGAATTGAATGTATTTCTCTCATTAAACTCGAGTAAATGTATTCTTCCAGGCTTCGTTGCTTGTAAAAATTGCTGTAAGTGCAGGATGAGAAAAGTACACGTAGAAAAGGCAATATTTCTGCTATACTAACTTCTGCCTCTGTGTGAGTCTTGTAGATGAGCTGGTCTTCCACGTGGGGCTCTATAAAGAGAGGTGAAAGCGTCTCTGCCCGATGCTGTAGCTCCCTCCTGGGGACTCCTACTTCTGCACTGAAATTCCAGAGCATGAATATGCTTAGGTGTCTTTGGTTCCTCTTTATTAAGGGTGTGAAGAGGCACTGTGCAAGATAGGTTCTTGTCTTACTTCCATGCTCAGGTTGATGACGCAGTCATTAAGGTACACAGATCCTGTCCTCGTTCTGCTGCAGACTGTAGCAATGTCCATGAGCAGACTGTGCAATAGCCAGTGGCTACCTCTATTTTATGCCAAGTGGTCTAATTATTCTTCCATATGGATGCCAACCATTTCAACTCTGCATTCGGACAAATATCAGCAGAGGGTGTTTTGACAGCAGAGTTGCTGAAAGTTGTAGATTAATAGTAGGTGCCATCAGGATGAGTGAAAGTTGGGGAAAGTTGTGCTGGATTAGTTTAGCAATTAAAAAACTTGATTGAGTTTACAATTTACTTGATGTGGCTTGCTGAAGCACATGTTTGCATGTTCAGAGAGACAACCCCCACTCCACCTCCCCAAACTTCTCCCTGCATTTTGGTTTTCAGTCCTACCTGTTTTGCTTGCTCTAAGACCAGGTCTTGGACCACTGAGGTAGCTTTAGTCCTTGCCTCAGCAGCTGAGCAGTAAACTTGTAGATCTAAAGAAGAAGTTAAAGGTACCTGAAGTGTTTGACATGGGTATCCAACAGCCTTATGCTCTGATGTGAAGGCAACGTGTGTACTGAACATGTTGTGTGGATTTCAGGAGTGTGGATTCAGCTTATGAGGTAAACATTTCTAGATTAGAGCCAAGTACCAG
Organism: Urocolius indicus; assembly: GCA_013401255.1. NCBI lineage: Eukaryota > Metazoa > Chordata > Aves > Coliiformes > Coliidae > Urocolius > Urocolius indicus. The sequence continues at coordinate 7,396 of WBNH01012826.1, forward strand.
AGTTTTAAGTTGGAGTACTGCTATACTTTGGGAGAACGTCATCCAAAAGCTATTGCTGTGCTGACAGAGCTTCCTTGGGTTGAATCTTTCTTTTTGGGAGACAGTATAGTTACTTTGGTTGAAAAATGACTTTGTTGATGTAGAGAGCTGCATTATAGCCTTAGCCTTGGCAGTGCTTTGATATGCTGCTAATAAATGGTACCAGTTATTCCTGTGGCCCTTTTTTTCTTCCCTCTTGAATCAGGGTTACAGCTGAAGTGAAACACAATCCCACTAACACCATCGTTTGCAAGGCACAGGGAGAATGGAACGGTACGCTGGAATTTACCTACAGCAACGGAGAGACCAAAGTGATTGACACCAACAAACTGCCTGTCATCAGGAAAAAGATCAGGCCGGTGGCGAAGCAAGGCCCACTGGAGTCCAGGTAAGGACACAGACCTGGCGCTGTTCTGCCCTGGAACCTCACCTGGGAACAGGCCCCACAGACACACGGCAGCTGCCAGCAGTCCAGCGCCTGGCACCGAGAGCTGGAGCTGCCTGTGCCTCCTTTGTAACCTCAGCTACCTTCTAGTGAGACACGTCAGTTTCAGAGAGGGGGAAAATGCTGAGTGCGTTTAACTGAGCCTTTGGGGGGGTGATCGTGTGGCGCTTTCACCTGGTGACACGGTGGTCACATTAGGCAGTTTGTTGCCAGTAACATTGCATCTTACAATTTACACTGGAATGTCGATGATTGATGTGTTTTAGTATATATATATATATGTATGTATATATATATGTATATGTTAAATGTGGTGTAATCTGAGATATAAATACACACACACAGAGTTTGGAGGCTCTCAGCACCCACATCACAGGCCCAGCTCTCAGTACATTAGACAAAACCCCTGTTATTTGCCGTCAATAACCATTGGCTCTTGTCTTCAGAAAAATCAATATTTGTATTGAATTCAGGAACGTTTCATTGGAGGATTTACAACAGGAGTTAAGCTGCATTTTATTACCTGCAGATATGTTCTCTTTGTTATACAAAGGTGTGTCTTGAGTCATTGTACAGGGTCAGATGCCAGTTCCTACTTCTCTTGCATATCACAAACTCATTTTTCCCTTGAAGCTTTCCAAACAGAAAGGTTGGAGTAAATAAGGAAACCCGTAGCTCTGCAGTATATTTATTGTCTTTTTTTGATAGTAGTAAGCAAATTACAGCTATGCAGTGTTTCTGCAGGATATGCTGTTTATCAGATTGTAAACAGAAACTCCTGGAAACACGTGAAAGCTGCAGTCAGTTTCTTCTCAATATTTTTCTGGGCAGAGTTTCTGTGAGGCTGGTACAGTGTGAGAAGACATTGCATCTCAGTGTGGGTTTGTTCAGGTGAAGAAAAGGTTTGCTTATATACCCATACTTATTGTTAACTGGGAATATGGAGCACAGACCTAGCAGGGCTCCCTAAAATCAGTGCATCGGTTCCTCTCAGAGAAACCTGGTGGGAACAGTCAGGGACCCACTTTAATGTACTCCTGGTTCCTTAGAATTCAGAGCTTTTAACTGCAAGTGAAGGCAGAATAAACAGCTGTCATTGGGGGCAGGGGTGGGGGGGATTGTCAGTAAAGAATGTGAACAGGGAATGATAAATCCCAATCCATCTGCTTTGAGAGGGAGGCTCAAGTTGAGAAGAGTCGGGAACAAAAGCTATTGAGAAAGTTAACTTGAGGGGCAAAATACCGAGAGCTGGGCAGATCTGTTTCACCAGATGTGGTGACTGCCCCAGGATGGTTCACAGGCTGTGGGACTGGCAGAGCAGGCAGCAGGGCCCCTCTGGCCATGGAGGGAGGAAGGGAGGGTGCTCATCCCTCCCTTGTGCTCCCTCCCCAATGCACAGGCGCCTCTGGCAGCACGTCACCAGTGCTCTGAAGGAGGGCAACATCGATGCAGCCACGGAGCACAAGCACTGCCTTGAGGAGAGACAGCGGGCAGAGGAGAGACAGCGTGCGGCTCTTACAACGCCCTGGAAACCAAAATACTTTGCCAAAGAGGTATGTCCGTTGTCTTTCTTTAAAGAGCCTGTAGTATTTTTCTGCATCCAGGAGGAGGAGGATGGTACAAGTGAACCTGTCTGCGGTTCCTGCCAGGGGCTAGTGGTGTTACATACCCCTGATTGGTTTAAATTCAGTTTTTGACAGTCTGGCTCTTGAAGAAGAGTGATGGAATTCTCCACGTCCGTGTAGTAACTTGCTCACTTTCCTTCAGTTAGATTTATTTTAATCTTAGATTTTGGTACCTAATGCTAGGCACTTTAAACAAGGCTTTTTACCTTGAAATCCCAAGCTTAATTTGCAGGTGCTGTGTACTCACATCTACTAATCTTGCTCTCAGCATGCCTCAGATATCTCTAGGGATATCTCTCCAGTATAAGCACAGACATGACATCTTAAACACAGCCTTGGGTTTCATCTGCTTGAAATGAAATAGATTTTACTAAGTTCATCTTTGCTCTTTCTTAGGGGAAGAGAAACAAGACTGAGGGGATTACGATGTGACTGTGTTGTTACCTTAGCCTGTGTGCAGCTGTTTAAACCAGCAGCGCATCACTTGCATCTTCCCATTGCTTCTCTTCTTCCTTGCAATTTTTTGCCCTCCAACTAAGATCACCTGTAACTTCATTGAGCACAGAGTTTTCAGCTGACAGGGGTGGTTTCTTGTGTTGCTTAGTAGTATTTTAGCTTTCATGTGGATGTACACAGGTGCAGTATGTACAAACCCTGTTTGCAAGCTCTCCCTAATTCCCTTGCAGGGTGACGGTTGGCTGTACTTGAATCCTCTCTGGAAGACCCATTGATGGGACAGAGCAGCTGCCTCATTACTCTACCTTAAAAGCATTAGAATGATACAGTATGTAACACGAAGATGTCATTGTGTAGAAGATGCAAGTGGGAAGCTGTGTACTGCGAATGACGCGTCTCCAAATAACTGCAAGCTCAACTTTATTCAGGAGCCACTTTGTGTGTACAGATACTCAAACACACAGGCCCGTATATACACACGTCTGTGCACGCAGCGTGTCTCTGTGTGTGTGTTATTTACACTACATGTAAACAAGTATAAACACTAACAGCGATTTAAAGACCTTGTCCTCTAAGCGTTAGGGCATAGACCTCGGGCTGGACTCAGCTGGGGTTCCCCGAGTTGAGTGCTTGCAGGATCAGGCCCTGTGCTAATGTTTCAGAAAATACTTTTTTATTAGTACTGGTGAAGGTTTTTCTATTTTTCACTTTTGCCAAAAACGTTTTACACTTACAAATGCGACGTGTCACTGAAGCAGCTGTTGTGTGTGAGCAGCCATGCGCTTGCACGTAGGAATGCTACACTGACCGTGCTCCTCGCTTGCTCTGCGGGGCTGGTGTGAGTGAGAGTGCTTCCTCTCACATAGCAGTGGGGAGCGTCTGCCATCTTGTAACAAGTAGCAATACGTTGTTTGCACCAACCCCCAGTGTCCTCACTGTTTTGTTGGCTCCTACTCCCAGCTGTTTCATAGTTCCCAGCTCACCATTGAGGCGGCTGCAAGCTTGGGGTCATTTTGATCTGGCTGTGTCATGTTCTCTGGCTGTTGCCAAGCCTGTGCTTTTGGGTTCCATGTTGCTGAGAATCCCTGCTGGCAGCTGTAGCTGTGCCCCGCCAGCTCGCTCTTTGTGCCCTCATGCAGGAGGCCTGTGAAGGGCACCCACCATCAGGCTCCGCTGCCAGGCTCTGGTGTGTGCCGTGAGGGCCCGGAGGCAGGTCCCTGCCCTGCGCTCGCCCTCTCACAGCCCCTCACTCTGGATTCAGGCTCTGAGCATACCAATGTTTTGGTTTCTTTGCCTTTTGTCCCAGTTAATTGCTTCTGGATTAAATATTTAGACAATAGAGATGATCTAACCAGCCTTTTCAGATAAGTGATTTTCTGATGTAACAATTCAGTAAATTACGACCCCGAGCCAATAACTTTATTGATGAAACAAACAAAATGGGATATGATTTGTTTTGTAAAGTGAATGATCTTGTAGCTTGGTCTCGCATTGTGAGGAAACCACTGTGACACTGAGAAAGTGGATTCTCAAAGTGCATTAAGGCTTTGTTGCTTTTTAGTTTGTATCTGTGGAAAATGAAGATGTTTTTGAGAGAAGTGGCAGCAAAAGGCAGATGCCGACTGCTGCTCAGTGCCCTGTCAGAAGCCAGAGCATTTCTGCCACACAGTAGGATGGATGCCCGGCCTGCTGCAGCGCTCCTTCATCTTGTGCCTTTTGTCAGCTTTCTTAATGCAGCAATGTAGGCTTTATAGGCATTACACACACAGATTTAGGTCACAGCACTGCTTACGTCTGTCCTGGTGTGTCCTGCGGTTTCTTTGGGGTGAGGTTTTTTTTTTTGGTAGATGTTAAAAATTTCTGGAGCAGCTGAAACAGGCGAAGTGGAGGTGTGTGCACAAGGAAACGTGCCAGCAGTTGTTCATTTGTGTAGAACGTTTAACAGATCTTTACATTTGAACTTCAGATCCCTGTTCAATGAAGGTGTGGCTCCCTTTTCCTCCTCAGTGCTGTTTTGTCTGCTTTATGTCCTTCTTTTCAATTTGCACATTAGATTCGTGTTATAAATTATCTAAAGCCTATTTTAAAAACAACTTAGCTTGGGTTTGTAACTTGAGACTTTTTTTCTTAAAGGAAAAAAAATACTCTTATTTTTAGGAATAGCCGATGTTTTTCTGTAAGAAAACCAAAATGATGCTGTCACAGTAATCACTGAACTCCCACCACCACGTGTCACCAGGAAAACGTGTACTTTATCACCCACAAGAATTAACTGGATAATGGATCCACTCCTGTCCTAGAGGTTAGTCTGATAAGTAACTAGAAGCATTGATATGTAATATCGTCACAGACAGCTGGAAATGCAGAATGAGACACGCGGAATGTTCCCTCACTACTTTTGACTATATCACACACCAAAGAACAAGCCACACACTCACTAGAAATAGCCATTGCAAACCTCTCCCTGCCCAGCGTGCAGGCCTGCGCTCCTGGAAGAGTAGATCTCTTCCAGCTTTGTCGCTGTGACTGTCGAGGCTACAAAGATGCTGTAACTGTTCTTTTAAGGAGAAATTTGAACATTTTTATGCTTGTAATTGACTGAAGACTTTTTGTCTGCATGGTTGGTTGTTTCTGCATGCCGAGAACATTCCACTTGTGCCCCAGTCAGTGGTTTGGTTTGTTCTGATGCTGTGAAGAATCCCCTGATGCCATCACTACTGTTTCTTTTCCAAAGTGACTGGGGAGAGGCAAAGGTAAAACCAGTCCTTTCTGCAGCCAGCCCAGCAGCGAGAGATTCCAGAACAAGATCCACAAGTGTCAGTTTCTTTTTCTGATAGTTACGTGTTTGGTATATTTTACAGGACTGAAAGTACCTATTCCTAAGCCTTATTCTGTAGGTTGTTCTAATAGCTGTCTTGGGTTTGCAAGTAAATATTTTCCTTTTCAGGTAACCAATGTACACTCTGCATTGTAATGTAAAAACCTCCATGTACTCCAGATTGTTTTTGTGCACACCTGTAGGAAGCCTATGCAACCTTTTTCTTTCTTAAATTAGAAACGTTCAGAAAGAAAATTTATACCTTTATCATTTACAAGATGCTCTGGTGGTCTCTTCTGATTTGCCTTCCTTTCATAATTTGTGAATTTAACATGACAATGCTCATGAATAAAAGATTTGTTTCATTTAGTAGTGGGATGCCCTTTCTGTCCCCTGGAGCCCTGGTAGTGGGTACTCGCTGTCCAGGAGCCGGTTGGAGGGACAGGTCAGCTGAACCCTGGGCTCTAGTGGGGTTTTCCCACCCTGTTGCTGCTGCCACACACTGTCCAGGTGAGTGTTGAAACTGGCTGGCACGGCAGAGAGAAGCCAGGGCTGAGCAGCCTCACGGCTGTAGGAGAGGCTTGGGAGCACAGGCCTCGTTGTGAGGAAGCAGAAGGAAACAGGTTATGGTTCCCTCGTTTCTGAAAAATCACATTTCATTTAACCTTTGTCATTAACAGAGATTCTTGATTAGGTACCTCTTAAAATACTGGTCTTACTGCAGCATCCCATGCTTGCATGGGGAGGAAAGGTGTGCTTAGAGCTTTCCTGTGTCCTGGTCAACACTTTTCAAGTGTTGGAGCCTTCAGTGGGGGCCTACCTGAAACCTTCATCCGCTGCGCCAGACCTTGCTGTGCCAGAACGGCCCCCTGGCAGCAGCCAGGCCAGGAGCTGGCACCCAGGCGTGTTCATGGTGTTGCTTCAAGGCTGTGTCTTGGAGCAGTTTGTATATTGTGTTCAGAGATGCCAGAGAGTTTTGGTCATAGCCAAACATGCTGTCTTGCAACCTCTCCTCCTCGTGGGATGGGTATGTAGGGAGGGCAGAGACAAAATGGGGTTTTGTTGAGTACATCTATCAGGACACTTCAGCAGGGCCTTTCCTGCCCCTGCTCTATGGAGTGACACCCACCAGTCCCTGTTGCTTCCAGGATCACACCAGCAGTGCCCTCTGCCCTCACTGTGCTCAGCAGCCATGGGTCAATGGTATGGAACTTGGACAGCACTGGCTCCTGGACGCTTGCTGGTGGTTCCCTAGGGACTAAAGCACAGAGCCCGGCTTAAGGTTTTTTCCACTTGAGTTTTACAGTTTTGTGGCAGTTAGTTACACTTCAAAATATCTTCACAATTTACCTTAGCAGAAGCACCCAAGGCTGGCTGTGGCTAAGGAAATAGGCAAGTATGGAAGGTATGATTGACAATATCGCAAGATACGAGTATTCTTTGCTGGTACAAGTGTAGTTCAGCTCTCAGAAGAGGTAGGAGTGAGCTGAGCTGAGTAATTCTGGGATCGAAGTGGCAGAGCAGGTACCTTACCTGGCATGTAGGTTCCAGAGGACACAGGGCAGGTGATGTGAGGCCTGTCCCTTCAGCTTTGCCACTTCTTTTTTTCTTGCCACTTCTTTTTTTTGTAAGTGTCTGCTTTAATGACTTCAACAGTCATTTCATTCAAATGCAGAACACTGGCAGAAGCCTGGAAGTCAGGTTACATCTTACACTCAGGTAAGCACCAGTCACCTTTAGGCCCAGGTTCCTGCACTTTCATGTAGCTTTAAAAATGCTCTAGAGGTTGCCAGGATTCACTTCTCCTCCTCTGATGAAGAGAACAGTGTCAGCTAAGATGGAAAACGATCTGCCAGAACTGTAAGGATCCCTACAGCTGGCAGGGAAACCCTTTATTTCCTTTTTTAAAACAAGAGTTACTGTCCAAGCCCAGCCTGATCAGCAGCATCAACTCTGCTGCCTTTCAGATGCTCTTCCAAAAGTCAGATGGCAAATTACTTCCTGTGGTGATGGGGCAGGGTGCAGATTCCCTTGGGAGCAGCACGGTCATCGCCGCTTCTGCCTGTGGGCAAGCAACTGTCCCAGCCTGAGCTGCTCCTGCTGCTGGGGGGAGGGTGGCTGCTGTGCCCTGCCGGTACCACAGCGCAGCAGAGGCACTGCCTTTGGCTTCATCCATATGAGCACATGGAGGAGCTGCTGTGGCTGCACGGCAGCAGCTCGAGGCTTTGGAAGGTGGCATTGGAATGGTAGGTCACGAGGACTTCATCACCACAAAACTGACACCAACACCCTTAACACAAAACTTGAATTAACTTTATTTTCCCCTACAGTCAACAAGTGGTCTGCATTGAGCTTTAAAGCAACAAAATAAAATGAAATCTCCAAAGGACAGGGGCCCAGAAATCCAGATTGAAATTACCTTGGTGAAAATGTTGCAGCTGTAGTATTGGAGTCAAAAATGAGTTCATAAATCAAAAAAAATATTCTACACCTTGGGAAAGAAAGTCAGCAGTAACATCCTCACACAACACTGTCAATTTACATTGTCTTCATGAAAGGTACATACTATTCTGCATTTCACGTCAAACTGTCGATGCAGGTTTTGTTTCTATAAAAAGTTACAACCTGTGGCAGGAAAACAAACTGCAAAACCCTTTCCTTGTAATTAAAAGAAAATTTTCAAGTCTGTATAAAGTTTTCCTAGAGCTGGAAAGTGAACACGTTCCGTCTCCATTTATAGTTTAGTGCATTTAAATCTTGACAGTTTTCACCACTTTTTCCTTTAAAAAAAAAACCAGTATAAAAGACAGACAAAGCAAATAGCACTAGAGCAGGAATTTCTTCAGTTGATTTAAGCACTCTAAATAAAAATGCAGAGAAAAACTTTTACCCTCACAAGAAAGGCAGTGAGGGGGGGAGAGGTCTGCAAATCCTCTGCCTCCAGTAGCCACAGAAAAAGGGTTTCTGTATACCTGTCAACCTTTCCCCCCCCCGCCCCATTAAACGGGCTGTACTCATTTTACCGCTGTAAACATTTACCTAAAGCAGTTTAATTTCCGTCCCCGAGCAGCAGGCGCGGCCCGGCGCTCAGCTGGGTGTGACTACAGCATTCTGTGCTGCCGTTTGGGATGGTGCAGGAGGTACAGCTTTAGCCCTTGGATCTCGCCTGCCTCGGGGCTGACAGCGGGAGGCCGCGCCGCCGCGATCCCCTGTCCAACAAAAGCAGCTTCTGCCTCTCCCCCGCCCCCGGCCGCTCCCAAGGACACCGAAAGAAACCACGGGAGAAACGGCGGTGGGAGTAACTGCCTCGGGAAGGTTAATTTCAGCGAGCTCTGCTTCCTCTGAACTGTAGAAGGCATTTTTAGCTTTCACCATTCCGGTTTACATCCTGCTGCTATTCAGCCGAACAGCGCTTTCCAAAAAAGATTGACAAGTATGCATGTGCCAAGGACCAAATTACAGGGTTCTTTGGTGCAGTCAGTCCAAATTCTCAACAGATTTGAAGGATAATATGTACCAATAAAAAAAATGCTGCTAGACTTGGATAGCAGCTCTGTCTTGCTTCACATTACAAATCTAAAACAGCTGTTCTCAATAAGCCAATATTTTTAATCAGACATTGCCTGAAAATTTTGTACAATAATCTGGACCAATGATGGTTCTGTACCCTCATGTTGCTGTGAAACATGACTTGAGCTAAAGGCAAAGACTGGTTATCTCAAGGACAACTGCTTCGTATTAGCAATCAGAGCAGTGTATTTAAACTGTCTTCCTGTTGGGTCTCTTGCCTTTCTTTAATATTAGTTTATTCTTAATGTAGCCACGCTTCCTTTTGGAGGTCTAAAAAGAAAAACAGAATAACATGTGTTAGTGAATGGCTTAGTCTTGACCGCGGTTTAATGATGTGCATTTCAATGCCTCAGCTTCAGGTTGAATTTACAGCGCTTAAATGGTAAACACCCAACTAGGCATCATCCGGGTGTTCTTTCTGACGCTGGCACTGTTCTTTCATGCCCAGCTACAGTTGCTTTTGCCCCAGAGGTGCTTTTGTGATCCCCGCCTACCCGAGCTGTGGAGCTGTTTCCAAAGCTTGTGCTGAGGCAGATTTAGTAATTAACTAACACGATACATCTCCAGTGCACCCAAAGAGCAGACACGGCGTAGAGTGTTAGTTTTGTTTGGAAATACCTTCTTGTGCCTTTTGTACTACTTCATTCCCTTACAAGTTAGTGAGATGAGAGGTAGAAATATTTGCTCAAAGCAGCGTTTTTCTAAAATAGGACAAAAACTGCCTAGTACCATTTCAGTCTTTAGCCCGTGCTGTTGGGCAGGAGGCTGCTCAGTGCTTTCTGCTCTGGTGTCTATCAGCATCTTCTAGGTATTTGTTACAAGGCGGTAATGGGGCAGTGGAACAGTAACTTCTGAGCTGTATGAATCTAGTCAGTTCGTGTCCCTGAGACGTTCAATGAGTCTGCCACAACAAATGGGACACGAGGCAGCTCCCACGCTTGCTGTGCTCACCAACAGCCTCCAGGATATAACTAAGGATAGCTTTTCTCTTTTTAGTAGTATTATAAAGTGAGATAGACACAAACTAATATGTAATGCTCTGCCATGCTCTATCTCTGAGCTTGAGCAATGTCATTCCTAACACACCAGATAGGAGATGGACTGAATTTCCAGAAAGGAAGCAGCTGCTGCAGGCCTCTGGCTGCGAAAGGGCCCTGAGAACATAGTTAAGAAATCCTCATTCAGACATTCACTACATGGCTCTTGGTTGTTTCTCCCATTTCTGAATGGGAAGTAGAGCCTGTTGGTACTGCAAGAGTTGGTGTCAGATCAGAATCTGTGTCCACCTTCATCCTGTCTTTAGGTAGAGAACCGACACCTCCACAGCTTAGGTGGGGTCAGCGCATCTCTCACCAGTACATCCAGCCTTCCTTGTCACTGAAAATCAGAAGTCACCCTGCCAGCCTATGACTGGCACAGTAAAGCTCCTGTTTCCTTTCAGGGCAAGCCCCTAGCTTCAGTGGCATCTTAGTTTATGAATCTCTATTAAATCACAAAACCAAGCAGCTTTTACCCTCTAACATTCTTCACTTGTACTTCCCGGACACAGTACAAGTTTACTGCCTGTACCCACTCAATTAGTTATGTTTTTGTTCCTGACAAGATTCTGCAGTTGCTTTTGCAATACATGGAGCTATAGACCAAAGATGTTGGGAAGGAGAGGGCTGCTAAGGGTCTCCCAACTACCCTGGTAACACATCTTTCTGAACAGGCTGCAGCAGCACACCACAGCTAACGCTTCTACAGCCTTGAAGATGACTTCAAACAGTAAGCAGCCAGACACTAAAGTTCCGTCAACAAAAGTTTCAGATTTAATTTATTTCATACAAAATTGCCATTTTTTAACTTTTAGGCATCACTACTTTCAAACAAAGTCAGAAAGCAACTTCCACATTATTTACTTAGTGAGCCGTAGTTACTGAAACATGAACTGATGGACTTCAGAGATTATACTTCCAGTTACATGAAGACTTAAGAGTTGTAACAGCCAGTGACACACTCTATTTCCAGTTAGCATTCTGCCTAAAAGAAAATACAAATCTAGCCTTGGGTCTTCACATGCTTTTAAGTTAAGCAGACAGTAAAGTAACAATTACCAGCAGGCAGGTCTGATATTGGACACTAACATGAACAGTATCCATAACATTCTGGCTAGTGGAAATACATAATTAATTCACCAGCTACGGGATTTGCTGTTAAAAATAAACCACCCCTGTCAGTCAGTTCACTGGGAACCCACCTTCTTTGACAAATACTTCTGTTTCGGTACAATGTTGGTTACTCTAGGTTTATGATCCAATGTCTCTCTGTTGTCTAGTTGTTTCACCTTGTATATTCTAACAAGCCAGTGCTCTGAGGTAAAGGCTTCCTCCAGGTGTTTAAATTTAATGTCTTTGTTGCCTATCTCGGCATTGCGCGTGCGATCGAATCCTGGGGGCGTCCGAAAATCCAGCTGTAAAAATTGAAGTTGCACGTTAGTTCCAGACCCGACCCAAAGCACCCAGCACCTGACAGCACAAGGCAAGGCTTTCAGCTGGTCCTGTCAGCCTTGGCTGCTGCTCCCCAGAACAAACTCTCGGTTCCTTTTTATTGGGGAGGAAGAGACAAATTCATCTCCACTCCTACAGCTGTTGTTGGAGACGGTGCTTAATGTCTTAACAGAAACACCATGTCTGCATTCAGAGACAAAACTACTCAAGTGACCAAGGTGCAGCAGCCTGTGGATGCTCTTTAGCACAGCTGCTCCTTCCTGCTCTCTCCTGTAGTGTAATAATTTGCACTTTTGTGCATTTCCAAACAAGTCAAACATGGTTTGTGTTTATTGGTCAAGTTTCACCCCTCTCTGTTACAAATAAGGTCCACAGGCCTCCATTTTTGCTGAATAAAGGGTCCCCCGTGTCACCACATCAGAACGAAGGGCCTTGGGCAGGGGTAGAGGGGGAGAACAGAAAAGAAACAGGCAAACAAGGCAGATAAAGCTCCATCCATTTGCCTGCTGATCCCACAGGGGAATGGCAACTCTCACTGAGAATTATGCCCTTATTATGCAAGCGTAGTGTTGTGGAATACACTGATGTGACTTGGAAAGAAATCGGGTAGTTTCTGACGAATATTAAACAGCCCATTAACAGTTCCACTTCTGTGCTGCCGTTACAAAAAACAACAACTCTCAAGCTCTCCACAAGGTAACAGTTAATGTTTTAGCAAGCCCACTGCACAGTGGAATGAAAGTGCTGGTCTGGGGCAAGGTGAAGGACAGCAACAGCAAAGGACCACTGCAGGTTAGCAGCAGGAATGCTTTTTTCCTAAAGGTTATGTACAGTAGATCGTGCCTTGGTGTGTTTTAATTTGTAAAGCTGACTCTTACCTCCAAATTCTGCTACTACAGGCAACATTCAATCTAAAAGATGGAAAATACATCAAAATAACATTTGTTTTCTCACATTTCAATTAAGATTGAGTAGAAGTTGTAGCACTGACCTGCATCTCTCCAAATCTGTAATAGGACATTTTATACATGAGGCAGTTCAGCAATGTTGGAGAACCTGCCTTGTCTACCCGGAATTCTCCCTGAGGGGTAAAGTAATCACTTTCCTTTAAAAAGAAAAGAAGGTACAAAGAGTCAATATAAAACTAAACCTCTAACTGAATGCCATTTTTCATTCCCTCCTCCCTAAAAGAGCTTCATAAAGAGTCTAAACAGACTTTGAGTTTAAAAGCGGATTTAAGCAAGTCTTAAAACAGAAAATGATGGTGCTCATGAAAGTTGAAAGAGTTACAAACTACCAGCTTGTAACCCAGACCCCTGTGGAACAGTCTTGCCAAGTCCCTATTGCTGGGCTTGTAAAGGTTTTGTCACTACACAGTAAGCAGTACAGAAAAGTGATCTCACAATGCACAAGTTAGTTGGGCATCTATCAAAATTCTTCAGAATGGTGAAAAGTACTTTACTGTTACTACATGAGGTCTGTAATGTCACCATAAACTTCATACGTGCACAGAGTTGGAAGAAAAAGCTGCTGCCATTTTCATCTCCGGTACAGGATGAACCTCTGCACGCGGGCTACTCCCTTAAGCCTGGGCTCACTATCTACAAGTTTTTGTAAGGCTTAAGAAAATATTTCTACAGACTTCTGCAATCTCTGAGATGTTTGAATAACTTAAGCTCTACATAAGTCAATATTAACACTTTAACTTGTCTCCTACTATTACAGTTTGGAGACATTTGTAATGCCAACTATTTAAACAGTCTGAGCACTCCTACTTTATATAAGTAGGAATAAGATGGTGCACAGCAACACACACACACAAACTGTAAAAGATATCCCACCTGTAGTATAATGCAAAAAAAAACAGTAAGTGGTAGAGATTTCCCTCCACTGTACTGAGCAGTACCAGACAAGCAACAACATAGATAAAGGTTTAAAACCCAGAAAAACTCAAGATGCACTACGGTATTCAGCCGCTTCAGGTTGCCTGTGTGTGTTTCCACTTACCCGAATATCTTTGGGATGTTCCCCCTCTGCTATTCTCACCATCCACAAGAACTTATTAATATCATCACCAGAGTAGCCAATCACACCACCAAAAATTATCAAAACATAATCCACATCCAGGCTCCTCATGATCTCGTACGCCGCCGACTCGTTGGACGACATGGCCTTTCCCACCTGCGTCACAGCAGAGACACCTTCAGTAGCTGCACAGCTGCCTCCCCAGCACATTCACACAGGTCAGTGCCTGCCAGACCAAAGCTCAGGAACTTGCCAACCCAAAGCCCACGTTTTCATTCCAGATACAGCAAACCCACTGTGAACATTCAGAAACTCAAAAGCCCAATCTGGAATGTTTTCTCCTCTGTAAGAATTGCTGCCTGTTAAAATTAGTGTTTTGAGCACAAAATGTAGCGATAAGGATTTTCCCTTCGTGGCACCTGCAGATGTGAGTTGTGGCTATATTGCCAAACCCGTGCGTGTCACAGAAAACACCCAATTACAAGTTACTTTCAAAGCTTTAGACACAGCCCAAAGTGAGTACATTATTGGAAATGTTAGCAAGTTCTTGGGCTTTTTTTCTTGAGCTCCATCCTCCACTAATGAAACAGCCACAGTCCACATTGTGCTCGTCAGCACACTGGCACCCTCAGCGTTGAATTCAAGGTAAATTTATGCAGAGAAAATGTCAGAATAGAGACATCCTTGACTTAAAAGCATAATGTAGTTTTGGCCTTGAGAAACTTTACCAAGCTGTATCCCTAACCTCTTTCACAGCAATCACTTCCCACACTTAGAGAATTCACTTAGGTCAGTAACTGGCGTGTTGTTTGTTACTGAAGCTCTTATACTTAAGGCATTATAATGGAGCAACTGCAATATAAATACTATTGCATCCAAACTAGTAACATTCAGTTATGAACGTAATTAGAACACACTAAGCTGAGGCTGCAATCTGTCAAAAAGACTGAGCACCTCAGCTTCTGAGCCATTATCCTGATCAACGTGAAGTTGTTTGGCAGATTTCCACATCTGTGCAGGAGGCACATCCAGGCACGTCTCCGACACACCTCCTTTAGAGCACCAGCTCAGGTATTGGCCGTAACGCATTTACTGCTTGGATCCACCTTTATGCAGCATTCTTTGTGAAAGGGAGCCTGACAGTGCCAGCAGTCACACTGGAGAGAATTCTTTATTAAAACCATCATTGCTAATTGCTGCGATGTGGCTGGTTCCTGCGCTTAGGCACTACAGATGACTTCCAGTCTATTCACATAATGCACCTTGTCCTGTAGGGAGCAGTTGGTTTAAGATACAGTATCTGCACTTCTAGCTCTTGTAGGAGGCAGGCACACAGAGCTGTTAAGAGTCAAATGTCCATCACAACACATCAACACCATCAGGTCAATAACGAACACGAGAAAAAAGTGCCTAATGAGAGTACAGGGGAAGGCTCGGTGGCTGACATTCACACCAACAGCACAAGTTCCTGATCTTGCTTTTGGCTGAGGAGAGTTCCCTGCCCCTGACTCTATGCCCAAAGCACAGCTGGGTTATCTGTTGAACGCTGCTGACTACAAGTCTGCTCCAACTGCCGCACTAGCTACTGACACAAGGCAAGAAACTATCCTAATCTGTTCCTCAGGCCTTTCCCCCATTCTGCCCATGGAGCATGACCCTGGAAGAAACAGCCACCGAGTCACTACCCAGCACCCAGCAGGGCTGTGACCCAGCTACAGTATGGAGCATTCTTTTGTTTCTGAATAAAGTGTAAGCTGCCCAAGGTGGTGCTCCTGCAGCCACAGGCAATGCTAACACCCTGCTTTCAAGCACACACACAAAGCTTCATCTTCAGAAGACATTAAATGTACAGATGTTTGTCTTCACTGCAAATTTGAGAAGACAGAATCACATCAGATCTGCACCACTTCCACTGCTATTCATAAACCTCTGCTAATTTCTCCCACCTCTGTGTCTCCCACTCTGTGGAATTTTTCCTTAAGATCATCAGGCACATATGATTCCATATTCAATTGCAATATAAGTATTTTGATGTTTCTACATTAACACAGCAAAGTGCCTCCCTTACCAGGGCTATGTGGCTGTTGTTCCA
Source organism: Urocolius indicus (assembly GCA_013401255.1). Taxonomy (NCBI): domain Eukaryota; kingdom Metazoa; phylum Chordata; class Aves; order Coliiformes; family Coliidae; genus Urocolius; species Urocolius indicus. Next base: position 22,955 of record WBNH01012826.1, read on the forward strand.
AGTGTTGTTATCAACCAAGGTGGTGCGGTTGGCCATTCCTGCGATCTGATAGCCGTAGTCCCACCAGGACATCACCCTGGCATGCTCGTCTGTGTTCTGCCTCAGCCAGTAGTAGGCTTCTCTGAAGTCATCCAGGATGTTCCGAGTGCTGGAAAACACATTTCATTTTATTCACAGTGCTACAAATAAGAGCAACAAATTGACTGCATCACGATAAATCACAATAGGGGTTTTCTTAGTCACCAATAAGATGTGGTTAAAAGAATGTAAAGCAAATTGCTAACACGAAGTTGAACGGCTTTTGCCCTTCAGTGATTTTTAGACCTGTAGACCTCACTTACCCGTCATGGTTATAGGAAGCGAGAACAACGCTGGGACTGGAGTACGCATTGCTAGTGACCCACGTACAGTGAACAGCAAACATCATCAGCAACATCAGCATCAGCATAGTAACAATGTTTTTGATATTGGGACCCAGGCCTTCTTCTGTTTTTTCCTGCTCAGACACATGTTTTCTCACTTTGCCTGCCTAAACAAACACAAATATATCTGTTATATGGCAACTCTTGTCACCTCTGACAATGGAACCCACGCCTTTCCCTTCATCACCTGCACCCAATAAATGCTATGGGATAACATAAAGCTTGGCCAAGCTGCAGCATAAATCGAGTATGCACAAGAATACTTTGACAATCCAGCAACTTGTAAAAAAAAAATGATGATTCCTTGAAAGTCTCTTTTGGAAGAAAAAACCTATGGTGTCAAGGTCAACACATGACTTTCTTGGCTTGGCTCGGCTCAGTATGATGACAACCTTTTAGGTGGAGGATGGAAGACAGAAAGGCACAGATATTTACCACTGTGAGAAAAAGGGAGAAACCCAAGGCTCCTGCGTTGTCAGGCTCAGTAGAACAAGGCCCAAGACACAAAAAAGCCATTAGCACCTAACAGCATTTTCTTCACACTGAAGAGAGTATGTGACTAGAAACATGACTAGAAACTGCCACAACTAGTGAAGGAGAGCCAATCCCTGTCTGTCGCTTCTATAGAAAGCTGGGGCAACGCTGTACACTGCCCTTGAGGTGAAAAGCTCATCACTGATCAAGCCAGAAGGAACCATTTCTGCACCAGCTCCCATGTTTTTCCAGGACAGCAGTTACAGCCTATTGAAGAACATCAATACTGGTTCTAAATTGAAGTGCTAGTGATTCAGACCTCTAGGGACATTTAAAATATTCTGACCAAAAGAAAACAAAAGAAACAACAAAAATAAGCTGTTTTGTGACTTAGAACTTTTGCTCCCTTCCCTCACCTTATCATACAGGTTGCCAGGATTCCTTTTGTCATCCTCATCACTGCTGTCCTCTATTGGTGGATTTTCCCTCTTCATATCATCACCCAAATAACGCTCAAAGACATTGGAGAAAGCAATGGCAGAGAGCATACAGACCACCGGAGTCAAAGTGAGCATCAGCCGAACCATCACACCAGCAAAGTAAACAGCGCTGATTGCATAGAGAGCAACTGCGGGGAAACAGACACGCTGGTGACATTTACAAAACAACTCTCGCTCCCCCTGCACACGTACACGCTCTCCATAAAACTACTTCTGCAAGTGGGTTGAGCATCTGTGTATAGGAAGACTGGAGCATGCATCTCACATTTCATCACTTTTTAATATACAGAGAGCCAGTTCAATTAGTGGTTGTCGTTTTTAAGCCTCAAACCCTTCCTGAAGTTCGTCTTGACGACTGTTAGTAACACAACCCCACTTTCGTATTTATTAATAATGGGTCAGCAGATACATTATTACTGAAATATTATTGTTATTATTAGTGAAATTTAATAACACACACCAGAAATACCACTGGAGTAACAGGTGGCTTGTTTTGATTAAAGAAGTCAAACAGTCCTAGACCAAACAAGTTACTGAGACTGAAAATTCAAGAGGAAGTGTCAGAATTTCATGTAAATATCAAGTTTTAATTTAAATTAGAGATAGCTGTTGAAAAACTGGGGGCTTGTCTACATTATAATGCCATCCATACTAACAATGTGACATTGTCAGCCCTGTTCTGAAGCATTTTCCTCCTGCAAAAAACCAAAATGTTTCCAGAATAGGAAGGAACATTCCGAACACTTTTCTGAGAATGAAAAGAACTCAAACAAATCTGTATATGCTGGTTAGGAACATCTATTGTTCAAGTAATAGTGGTTATTCCTTGTCTGCTATGGTTTAGTAAAATCCAGTTTAGTGAAAGATTTGTCACAGAAATCACAAAGGGGCACTCAGTTATCAGATGAGGTTATACAAATATTTCCTCCTTTGCAGCCCAGCAGATTGCTTTCTGTTCTCACTCACAGGTGTCTCTATGCTGACGTAAATGGCTGATGCAGCAGTAGAAGGCTGAAAGCATGTTGCCCGGCATTGGTCTTGCTGAGGACTCACCGTAAGCCACAGTGTGAATAACTCAGAGTCATGAGATTCAACAGAGTCAATGTTCCCACTGCCCACATACCTCTTTTAGGTAATCTTATGAAGCAGCTATATTAGTCTGGAGCCTCCTGTCCCTGTAAAAGCCCAAGACCTAAATGATCTTCACTGCTCCATACGGGCTATAACTTCAAATTACAACCTTACAAGCCTCATCCATAATCTTCAACGTCTGCTTTCACAGGACAGCTTTGTACAAATTAACAAATTGTTGTCACTGACATCAGGAAACCCTACACCTCTGCTTAGCTTTGTGCCTTTAGCTAGCACTTATTCCACAGCCAGTGATTTGAGTTCACTAAGGCATTTTGAATCATCATCTGTGATGGGATGAGTGCCAGACACCCAGGGAAGGTCTGGTTCCCTTGCAGCCTGCGTGGGGAAGGGACCTTCCATTTGCTGGTTCTCTTTGCAAGATCACCATGTGGCAGAGCACCCAACTCCAGCTGCAGAGCACAACCATACTGATAAATCTTTCAACCCCAGCTCTTAGGAAAACATTCCATCACCATTTCACCAATCACTTCACTTTATGAAATGGTTTAAAATACTGCTGGGTGCAGGCAACTTTTAACGATCACCTTTAAACGTGTGACTTCTAAACCATTTCTAGAACAAGCCACGTACCAGCTTTGAGCAAACCAAACCAGGACAGAATCGAGTTAAACACAAGACTTTTCAAAACAATTTTAAAATATTTTCTCTTACCAAAGACTCTTTCATCGTTGATGTTTTTGATACAGAACCACAGCCCTGCTGGGAAAGTACACACGAGAATATGCAGATCAAAAAAGAAGGAAACCCATGTTGTAGGCTGATGCTCAGACACAGAGGCAATGATCGGGATGTGAATTTTCGCATACCTTTTTTAAAAAAAATTCAGTTCAAATTATTTTGACAAGAGAAAATTATTCCAACCTGTAAACATTAGGAATTCTCAATTTCATTGCAAAGGAAGCATTTCAATTTAAAATGGCAAGTGCTCTACTCAGCAGAAATCGGACGAAACTTCTATATCAAAAACGTCCCTGGGTCTTACTGTATTTAGGAACTATTTGGTGTGTAGAGAGAGATATTTAGAACACCAACATAAAGGATTATTTCCATACTAACTCAATGAATGAAAATTATGGATGCTTTATTATGGCTAAATCCGAAGCTAAATGCACCAAGCTGAAAACACAGGGCTCCTGCAACCCCATCATGACCTTTTGAAGAGGCAGTCATCCGTGCCAGTAAGTCTCCTAGATCCTCAACATTGTATTTTGCAAACTCTCCTCTACACAGAATAGTTTCATTTTCTTAGAAAGGAAAATTACAGTATTAAATACCAGACCACTTAGCAATGCCCCCACATGCTTTTAGATGCTGAAAAATAAATATCAGGCTTTGTCTACACTTGGAAATGCATGTCAACTAAACACGTGAAACACTCAGTTCTGACAAGGACAAAAATGTGTTCTATATTAAAGACAACTTATACATATGCACCTCACCTGGGGTGTGACATGACTGAATGGTGAGCTATCAAACACATCCTTGTCTTCACTAAGATCAAGTTCTTGTTCAAAACTGCACCGTGTGTTTAAAACACAAAACGATTCCCTAACGTAGACAAGCCCTCAAAGGTTTAAATGCTTTGTATATATATAGACCACTTCACTTATAGGTAAACAACAACATCCATATATTCTTCAAATCCAAGGCCTCTTTACAGACTCTTATTATATTACATTTATTACAGAGGTGGTAAAGAATCTTATATGAGCTGGATTTTGGAACCTGAAAAAGCCTAAACTGCAAAAGTTTGAAATTCTCCTATCCCTTTTTTCAATGTTAAAAATCTCATACCAATTGAATTTCACCTTAAATACATTTATCTGAGAAAAATATCTTCAGTTTTGTTCTTATTCTCCTGCCAGGCTGAAGAAGCTAACACTGGATTTTTACAGGTCAACTGAAACAAAAGATTAACTAACACAGATTTTTACCCATGAAAATGCACATGAAGAAATCAAGAGTTGTTCAGAGTAGACATCTGTACTCACAAACCAGATGTATGAACACAATAAACGGGCAACATGTGAGATCACATGTACAACATCTCTGTGATTTCCTGCAATGTTGTGCTATCAAAATAAGACTCTTGGCAATTTTCAAACATGTCCTGAAGTGTTGTCACAGCTTTTGGTAACTTCATGCTGAGAAGCACTACAATCTCATATACAAAGACACACCATTATGTATTCAAAGACTTCCAAAGAAGTAGGAATTTAATAGAAAAATAAGTAAAATGGTTGCAGAGACCACGAAACAGTTGCTACAAATGCTTTCTTTAGATAACCGATTAAAGCCCGCTATGTTCTCCTTGACTGAAATACTAAATGGATTTGAGGATGAGGAGAGCACAACATTATTAGTTTTCAGTAGCACACTATGGATATGTAAATCCTTATATCCTTGATCCTTACTTACCCAGTGTCCCATAGTGAATAAAATCTGCCACTCCAAGGAGCAATATAACCTGAAAAAGATAAAGGGTAAAAAAAAAGAACTTTTGCTGCCTAGGTATTTAAATGCAATAATTTTTCTACTCCCTCAAATTATAGCAGAAAAGCAAAGAAATTTCATTGAACTTGTAATGTATGTGAACCAGACCTACTGCATTAGGCAGGCTATAAAGTCTACCAACCATGAAGCTAGTTTTAGAAGAACACGCTCTTACAGGATCACATTGTACTCATTGCGTACCAAGACACGCACACCTCCACAAGCCAAAGTAAAGGTATAATACATAAAATATTACTGAAAGAATCTGACAGAGAACAATCTATGCTCTGGAAAGAAGTGTAAGAAAAAGAAAACATGTTTGATTAAAGAAGTATTTATTTTTTTTTTAAATGCCTGAATGGGAAACAGGGAACAACATAGAGCTGAAATACTAAAGGAAACACTGGCTTCCTGTTGTTTCTCTACTGATGGATCCACATGTGGCATAGAATACAAAAGCTGCTACTAGACATGTTGATAAACTTTACATGTTGTTTTTCTTAAAGATTAAAGTTGTTACTAAAAGTTACTAGAAAGATTTTTCCTAAATTTTGTTTCCACTTTCTTTGCAACCTTCCATCTCCCTCTGAAGATAGATACAAAGAAGCTGAAATAAGAGAAAGTTAAATCCTTGCATTTCTTACCCAAGTCTTTGTGTATGATACAGTAAGTCTTCCCTCTATCTGATATTTACGATTGGTATAATCTGACTGAAGGTTTTAGTTTAGTATCTGCTTTAGATATTTAAATATTGTGGTTAATGATCTATGACAAGGTGTATTTTGCTCTTCAGTCCTCGATGCAAACCTTGCTCACAAACCACTGCATGCACTAGGTAACAGAGCTGCCAGGAGATGGGAAACTTCTGGTTATGGTCTTCTCTGGATGTATCCATACATGAGGTTGGACAGCAATCAAATGAGGGTACTGGAAGAGTTGGCCAATATGATGACTACTCATCATATCCATCAAGGTGATAAGGGAGGCCCTTGGTACCTGGAAAATGGCCAACATGACACCTCTAGGAAAGGCAAGAAAAAGTATGCAATAAACTACAGGCCAGTAACCTGAGGGCCTGGGCCTGTAAAGATCAGAGCACAGTCCTGAAATGCACTACTACATGCTTGTTGAATTATTTTCCTCATACCTCATTTATAAGCTGAAGAAGAATGGGCCAGACAAACAGACCGTTTGATGGGTTGAAAACTGTCTGTCCTGACAAGTTCAAAGTTTGTGGCTATTAAGAAGTAAAAATACTCAGATGCCATACGAGTGAACTCTGCTGTTTCAAGAGAGTGGCTGACATGCCTTATATATGGCAGGCAAGGACTCCTTCCAGGTGCTGCACCTAGGATACAGGATCCAGATGAGGGTGGACACCCTTCCGCAAGAGGATTGTTAAGAAAATAGAGAGGGATCACAGTGATGAAAGATGGTCAGGAGCCTACATTGCACAGCAAACCAGAAACTGAGGGAACAAGCTTTGTTCCATTTGGTGAAGCATTCATACTGACCAGGGAATTTCAGAAGCTGAAATCAAAACTTCCCAAGAACTGCAACAGAAGACACGTTTTGCTGTACACTGAGATCAGAAGCTGAATTTTGTTTTAATATGCTAGTCAGAAACTGTTTGCTAAGTATTAGTAGGACCTGCTCATACATACTGAAAAGCAAATCATAAACCATCAAGTTTTAGAACATTTTCAAATAAACAGAGATGCTAAGTATTTTGGAATAATGGTAGAGTAATTAACAAAAGCAAAACTGGTATTAAACAGTCCAAAATGCTAAACAACTGGTATCAAAACAAAATTTACATCTGAAAGTTGCTCAAAAGAAGTACAAGAAGGATGTCAGGTAAAATAAAAACAAGTTATGTCTCAGGAAACAGCTTTATCCCAAAAGAATACTCTGACAAAACAGAACTGTATATAAGTTATAACATTAAGATCATTCAATTTAAACGAAGTTGATTTTAACATATATTTAGCTAGGAAAATAAGATTGCTTTTTCCTCATCAGGAAGGGATGTATGGTATTAGATAACCAAGGAAGTATATAATGGCATCAGAAGAATGCAGTGAGGCATCTGGGGATGGTAACCAAGCAAACATAAGCTTGTTCTTGTGAGATAGGGTAAAACTGCCAGTAAGACTGGAGGCTGAACCACACAAGTCAAGTAGAACTGACAGATAATTCCAGTCACACAGAAATCAGATTCAAGTGTTTCAGAAGGTAAGCAATCTTACCTTGACCTATCAATGCTATTCAGAATAGTTAGCTACATGTATCTTCAAAATATGCTTTGGCTATAGATATTTTCCTCATCCAGTCTGACTTTTGGGATAAACTTGAAATACTGGGATGATGGTACAAAGTTGGGTTTTCTTCTGTAGCCCAGAAAGCAGAGTGAATTCCATTACACAGAAACAGAGAGTAACGTGGGCACTGGTTTGCTGTGACACTGCCAACTACTTTAGACTGAGCCATATCATCTGGTTTACCTGCTACAAAAGTAAACGTGTTTCACATTTATTTACCTGTGTATGTCAAATAGATGACACTCAGGAATACAATACCAGCAGCTAGTGAGACACCCAAGAAGAACAATGTTTGAAATTCTTGCTTCGTTAATCTGTCTCTCAGATACTGCAAAAATGCATATGCCTGCAGCAATGCAAAGACACCTGAAGAAAGAGGAAAGTTTTAGCTTAAATACTCACAGTAACAGCTGTTAAAGCAATTAGCATACTTTGGCTATACTTGAATTAGAAAAATATACATAAGGTACATCTCTTACATCTAAAAATTACTATAAAAATCACTTTCTGACAAATAGCCTTTAATAGGTACCAGGGATTATACTTTCTTGCAATGACAGAAACTTGAAATGAGAGAAAATACTCTCCAAAACATTATTTGCTTATTATATCAAGAGCTTCAGTACCCACATCCTCTTTACTCGCAAATTACATTGGAGTAAAGGATAGAAGCACTTGAAAGCTGGATTGTATTGCATATGACAAAAACATATGTTAACTGTCCTACACCTGGTGAAAAGTCAAGACCCAGACCCCAGGCAACACACAAACAAGGCTAATCTAGAAATATATGGAAATTAAAGTACTGAACAGGAGCATTTAACAGAAGAAAAAAACCCCCACCCCATATACAACCAAGCATTAAGTGATACAGACAAGTGCTACTGTTAAAAGACTTGAATTCACTGGGTAAGCACCTCGCACCCTCAAAAAGGCTGCCCAGAATTTAACATTAAACCACCACTTGGACACATTTTCATTTTAATGTGTATAATCAGATCAATCCAATGACTTGTCCATTCAGAAGTAGAAATTCACTGGTAGCTGGCAGAAAAAGAAAACACAACTAAAGTGTATGGTCCTTCTCCAATTTAACAATATATTTAAGGTGCACAATGTTGAAATTCACTAATTCTGAACTCCTAGAGAAAGACAAATTCTATTTGTGAAATAAGTGTAAAACTCTTCAGATGCAAAGTGAGGTTTGATAATATTTACTCTTTTTATTATATAGATTGTTGAAAAAAACCCAATTTTTAGAAGTACTTTTCTAGTACATTTTAATGATATTCTAATTGCTGTCCCAAATACATTTTGATGACTACGGATAATTAAAAACCAGAGGAATCAAAAAACCTCAAGTACATCACAGAAACAGTGTATGCAGTTAAATAAACCTAACAGTTTTAGTAGGGGTTATTGCTGTCAAGAAAAAAAGATGTTTGAAAAATCAATTTACTTTAGAGAAATAAAAAGGAATCAAAGAAGAACGAAATAAGTTATTTAAAAATCATCCTCCTGATTAGTAATTTTTAAGTCATTTGTTTTTAACCTACTTTGAAAAATTTCAGGAGACTATAAACGCTAAAATTAAATTGTTCAGTAAAAAACGTGTTTACCATTTCAATTGCACAATGCTTGAAGGCAACATTATATTGCAAAACAGTAGAGATTATCAATGTGTAAAATAAGTGCTTGTCAAAATGCCTAATGGATCCAATGTTATGGAGGCATTTTACCTCCATTAGCTCACACAAAGAAGGATAATGTGTCAATTGGAAAGGAAACTTCCCTACAGACATTAAATTGTACCTCTTTTTCTTCAACAATTTGGTTTCTCAGTACCAGTTGAAGGAAACAAAGCTGCAAGGGTTGGAGGCTTTCTTGTTCTAAGCAAGCTGTTTGGAAGCAAGACATTTAATTTTCTTACCTGCAGCCGCCATGTGTTCACTTGTTCTAATTGGCTGAAATCCCACAAAAGGTATCTGCATCGATAATATTAACCCCACAATGTAGAAAGTGCTATATGCTAAGAAAAGGAGGGAGGAGGAAAAGTGGGAAGAAAATGAATACATGTGTTTCAAAAAAACATTGATTCTGTAGTAGAGTCCGTCAGCCTCCCCAGCTTTAGTAAAACAGAAATGGATCAAGAAATATTTCAGCCATCCTCATTACTTTCCTCCTTTCCCTAGAATAAATCCACCTGTTGCACCCAGTTTTAGTGGAAGTAGCAAAGTATTGTTCCTAACTGCACTGTTTTTTCTTCTCCTCAAGACAAATCACCTACCTAGGATGTTCTAGCTTGGAAATAGTTTTCCCATCTTGGTTTTGGGGTCACAAATAGGGATGAAATCTCAGATAGCAAGTGACAAAATAAGTTTTCTATAGGAGAAGAAACTGAAGAGACCAGACTGCAAAGAATCAGCTTTGCAATACATTTCCATGAGCTGTTTTCTCTACAAACTGTAGCTAGAAAAATGTGCGGTCCTCATCACCTTATTTGAGAGCCCACTATCTATGTAAAAATGCAGAGGCATGCTTGTTCTTTTTTAAACACAAGAACACAGGCAAGTCAAGAAACTGAAAAGCAACGGAATTACAAATTAAGTATATATATTAATGGATTTATGTCAACCATGGAAACTCATAACCCCCAGCAAGTTAAGAGGTTAAGAACATCATTAATAACAGGAATTATGATTATGTATGCACTAAGATGCAATTGTTCTCTTTTGACTGGGTTTTGGTCCTCTGTTTTCCAAGGTGAAGAAGAGAGGGGAGGGCAAGAGAGAAATATCAACTCTGAACAGCCATGATTACATTTGGAGTAATCAGACAACTTAAAATCCAAATGAAGTTCTTGTTCCTCCGGCAGCAAACAACAATAATCCACCTCCCAGATTTTTAAATGCTCCTACAAATCATAAACCACTGGGTTGTTCCAGCTTTGATCTTAGGAAGATCCTCGTTCTCATGTAATCCTCCATAACCTCTACAATAACAGGTTTGGGGAGCATGGCATTTACCAGTGGTATTATCCCCATAGCATCTGTGTGGTCTCACTGGGAGATTATGCTCCCAGAGCACTATATGCTTTCCAAGAGTCACAGAAGTGACCCTGATGGCACTTCCAAACACTTGCTCTCTCCTCTGATGCATTCCTTAAAGCATCTGTAGTTCACTACTTGGCCTAGCTACTGATCTATGTCCTTTTGCATTACTGAAATATGTTTTTGCTGTAGGAAGCTTAATTTTTTAAGAATTCACTACAACATAAATCATCTACTGTACCATTGAAGTATTACAACACTGCCATCCTGTGGAAATTCAATGATTGGCATAAATCACTACATTTCACATTTGTTAAGACTACTGTAAATCATCATTCTTAAGCCTATTCCAGAAAATGTTATATTTTCTACATCCTTTTCCTGCACCTTCACCATTACTCCCACTTCTTTTAAACACAGATGTGTCTGCCTAGTACTGAAAAAAACCCTGGCAATTTACACAGCAACACAATCTTTCTAAGAACTTAGATACATCATCACAAACTTTCCATGTTCCTTAACATTCTACTGTTTGCACTGCCTTTGCAAACCAAGAAGTTAATTTTGATTCCTGCAGGGTGCTCTCATGGTTGTAATTTCGGCTAGGTTAAGAACAAAAACATCCTGACCTGCAGTGGAATAAGCTCATTTTCCAATTCTAGTCACTGCACACTGCACAAACACAGGAAAAAAAACCCAAAACAACAACCTTCTGAAAAACTTCTCCAGAGGCTACAATCACATATGTATTTGACCACATACTTTAATTAATGGATTATAAACACCAGAAGTAAACACTCATCACCTGAAGCTTTAGAATACGGAAGTAGTTGGTCTAAGTATATGCCTGCTCACTAGTTGAATGGTAAAATCCAAGCCACAGAACGAGGAATGATTGAAATTAAGTTCTAAATTCTGAAAGATTAAGTGTTTCATTTTGAAATATTCTGAGCCAGGACTTTAAAAAACTGTTCAGAAAAAAATAAAATTGAAGTGAAAACTACCCAGTCTCTTCAGCTTGACTTCAATCTATATTGGTACCTTTCCAAATGCAAAACCATTTCTTTTTTCAACATATGATGAATGACAAGAGAAACTACAAGTACAATAAAAGAAAATAATATCAATGGTTCTTGTATCTGAATGAATTGGGTTTTGCTTTGCCTATTCAACTGTCTTCATCTCAACCCGTGAGTTCTCATTTTTACTCTCCCCTGTCCCACTATGGGGCGGGGTGGGGAGTGAGTGAACTCTGTGTGGCACTTAATGGCCAGCTGGAGTTAAAACATGACACTGAATAAAGAGGTTATTTACCTATACAAGTCCTGCTAATACACTGGAACTGTAAGCACTTGTTCTTAATTATTAAGCTAGTAAGGTCCAATTGAAAAATACAGACCACTGTCAAGACAAAACACACACACACACACACACAAATACAGCACAGACTAAGTTTTCAAATGTAGGCAGCACACACACCACACACACACGCACCAAAGCAGCACAGCTTAAGTTTTCAAATGTAGGCAGCATCATCACCACTGCTGCCAAGTGGGTCAGAAGCTATCTGGCTGATAAATTCATCTGTCTGCAAGTCATAAAATATTTTTAAATTGGCAAAAAGTTCACGTTCTGGGAAATTTTTTCTCATTAAATGACTCTGAATTACACTGCCAGGCATATCAGATCACATCCCATTAACCTTTCTTTGGTGTATGAACATCCATATAAAAATATATACCAGGACACCATCACTATTTTTCTCATAACGTGATGCTACCAGATACTGCTGTCTCCACTTATGCCATTATCTCTGATTAAACACTCATCGGTTACAAATTTTAAGCTTGTGCTAGTTTAAAAAAATTAAGCAAGTGATGTAGAGACTGAAATCCCCAAATTTCTCAGGAACAGTAAAATGGATGCAGATTTTACTAGCTACTGTCAGCTGACAGTAGTTTACACTGCATGTTGGCAGTTTTTTGAGAATTATGAGACTGCTGCGGGAACACCAGCAATTGCGTATCTCAGGAACTCAAAAAAAACACCTTTATTTTCCCTACTTCAACGATCTTTTGGAAACTCTTCTCCCTATCTGAACAGTTTGGAAGCGAAGCACTCTTTAATTTCCTCCTAGATGTGCCTGAACATTCTTACCTGTTTTAAAAAAACATCCTGTTAAACAAACCTAGAAATCACATAATACAGGCTTCTCTGGGTAAGGCTTCCCATGGAAGCTTAAATTAAGCCAGCAGTTGCAATGAAACAGCAGAGCAGCAATCACACTTTCATTCTGACAATTTTGCTGAAGTACATCTCCCTCACAGCTGAAGGGCAATAATATCTCAAAACACTGTAGCTATTTGCAAAACAAACGTCTGCCAAAACCTTTAATTCCTATGAACCTGCAGTATGATTTCCCCAGCCGAGTTCAAAGACTACTTCACTGAAAGCTGGAGAGCTGAAAAAACAAGAGTGCTTGTTCTTTATTGTTTCTGGTTACCACATTGCTTTGAGATTTTATAATTAGTAGAATTAATTTTCTCTTGCCCAACTCATAGAAAATGGAAAATGAAAATATTCAATAAAACAGTTTTGAAAGCAAAACAAGATAAATGCCTTTCCCCTTTAGTTGTCAAGAACATTAATATTAAAGATTAAAAGGTGGGTTAGGGCTTGTTTTTTCTTTTTGAAAAAAAGAATTTCATTGTCTGATTTATACAACTAGATCAATAAAGAAGCATGAAACCAATACTTTTGGAAAAAAAAATATAAAATTGAACTTGAATAAATATTATAGTACAGAATTGTTCAAATACATTTGTAAATACAGTAATTTCTCTAGTAGGCACTAAAAAGCATTAAAATAATAATACAAAGATATAACAGCATTTAAATGGGTAATGAAAAAGTATTTACAAATATTAAACACTCTGTGATATTACAGTTCAACTCATACCATGTTCTCAAACTATCTGTTGTAAAGATTTCACACTGAGGAGTCAAAAATGTTCTAGCTAACATGTAAACCTTTCAATACCCATATTGCTTATTATGTATTTCCTTCACACAGCTACACCAAGGCCATCTGATTTAACTGGTAAAGTCTCTGTAAAAACACCGTTTGCACACTATTTAAATATCAGGCAAATCAATTAAAATGTTAGTCTCCTAAGATTACTATTCAGATATTTCTGAAACTGGAAGGAGGGCTGACCCATTAACCCAATAAAATCTTAAGGATTCACATGGAGTGGACACTCTTACACCACTTTTTAGTCTAGGTTATATAAAACACACACAGCTGCTTAAAATTCCCTATGACTTTTTTCATATATGTCACAATTATTCACATACTATCTGCTGCACAACTTCTTTAAAAAAATGCAATTGTTTAACATATTAGAAGGAAAAAAAAGGAGCATTATTACAGACACAAAAATGATTTATGATATATTAAAAGAATATTTTAAAACCAACACTTTTTTTTCAGTGCACTACAAAAGAGGAAATTAATTAGCAGCTACATATATGAAATTTTGGAAGTGTAAGTATGTTCTAACTTGTTATTTCGTGTTGTAGAAAATAACTGATTACAATTGGTAATCATACTAATAAAATGTAACCTGATATGCAATTGCTTAATTCCCAGTTGATACAAAACACATTAGTATAATTAATTTGATACTCAATGATTCAGCATTTGAGAATAATGTTCAATGAACAAAACTTACCAATATAGACTCTCCTGCTGTATCTCTGCATTAGCAACAGAACAAACACATGCAGTGGAATAAGGTTGATGATGAAAACATAACCACCCCATGCAGAGACCTACAAGATACAGAATAAGAAATTAGATCTAAAAGCACCTACATATTCTTAGGATAGCCAGTGCTGGATTTACACATCCTGATGATCTTCACAAGGAAACACAAATCCCATCTAGACAAGCAGTCAGAACTACCAGTAATATCAGAATATTTCTCAATATTTGCTATTTAAAAAACCCCAAACCTACCCACAAAACTACCATATATCAAAGTATTAAAGACTTTTGAAATGGGTTATCCTTCCTGAATCTCCATCTCCCAAGCTAATCTGGTCATGCTGGCAAACAAAAATGTGATACTGGGGACTTTTCCCCATGGTGAAGGCTGCAGCATAAGGCAGTGGTAGGAAAATTATGGATTCTACATGGGAGTCCTTTGATATAGAAATTTAGCACCATGTCTGCAATTTTTGATGTGGACAAAGGACGGACAGATAGGAGAACTTCAAGCAGCAGAACTCCTTGAGCAGAGCAGCCAATGAAAGGTTTTAGTGTAAGGAAAGAAACAAAAGCAAGGGGTTGGATGCACAGCAAAACAGGGCTGAGCACTGTGGAACAGTACACAATATCATGGATATTGCAAACCTGTAGTAACAGCAGCACTTGAGGACTGGTATGATGTGTTTGGAAATGAAATACTACAATGTTATCAACAGATCACTGATTGCTGGTTCAGATAAAGATTTAATGAGCTCTCATTGCAACTTGTTATCTAAATTTCTAACATATTTATAAGGGCTAATGTTGACTAGACAATCTGTATTTTAACACATGTCTTCTTGTGAAGTAACAGTCTAGACTTATCCCATATGTACCATGCCTACCCTAGATCTTCATTTTTAGAATGTACTAGCAAATGTGGTTTTTACTTTAACTGTACTTTAGGACTTAGATTCATGCAGTTATTTTTAAAGCCCTAGAATCCAAAAAGAAACCCAAATGACCATGTTCCATAGAAGACAATCTAAAATAAGGATGAGGCCAAATACCAGGTTTTTTTGATACTAAGGCTACAAAATCCAGTATTTCAAAACTTGGGGTAACCAATCAGGACAATTTAAAACAAGTACAATATACATTTTCTAAATTTTCTGCCAACTTGATTCAGATTCTCATAATCCTATTGCCAAATAGTGTTATGGTTTACACAGACAAGTTTGTTTACTGACAGAAAATACTATACGAAGTCAAGTAAGACAGAGCAGAATGAAAACTAACGTGGAATTAGGATACTCATATTTAGGAAAAGATTTGAACAACGCAAGCAGCAGACAATTTGTATGGACCAGAGACCTGTATGTCTAATGATCAAAATATTAAACCAAATTCTAAGCACTGAAGATTGTACTGAACTGAAGATACACTTTGGAACTTTAAAAAAAAAAAAAACTGAGGCATCCCCATAGATTGTTATTGCTACTAGTCCTACAAGGATTGTTTCAGTGTAAAGCTTTGTTTTCTTTTACCTTCTCACATAAAGAGCTAACAGAAACAGAAATTGTTGAACTGAAGGAAGTGCTAAAAACATAAATGTGAGGAAAAAAGCCTTCTGCTTACGGAATGCAGTGCAATGCTATGAGTCAAATTACCACAGTGAGTTAGGTATATGTTTTAAGTAGATTCTGTTATCAAGAAAGATTTCATGCAGTATCTATTCCTCTTTCAAGAAGGTGTTCCCCAAACTCTCCGTGCAAGGACTGACTCTTACTACCTCAAAATTGTGACTTCGCTTTTACTTTTCAACTTACATTGAAAACATAACTAATTCCATCAGAGACAGACAAATACTATATACCAAATAGTACAACTATACTCTCTCCTATAAATTTACCTCAGCAAAAAGTCTAGAAGGGCATCTCAACAAAATTCTTTCTGAAAGGGAAATAGAATACACGGAAAGCCACCACCAGTGATAAAGCAAGTACTCCCTCTAAACAATAAAATTCTACTATCTAATCACTGAGGCTAAGATATGGACAAATCTTAACTTTTCACAGGCTGACAGCACTTGAAAGGATAATAAAAGAAAAAGCATTAATTTACATTCAAGGATTGAATGTCATGGGGATGACATTCCTTAAGTTCTGTCACCATTCACACTTTGGATCACGCTCCCTCCCTCAGACAATCACACAGACCAAGACACCAGTCAGACTAAGATGAACAGAAGAACTTGTTGTTGTGTGATTCTTCAACAGTAAAATTGTAGAAGTATTGCATTTGATTTCTGCATATTTATGAAGAGTACTTCTCTTGACAATAAGCTGGCAGAATATAAAAAAAGACTATGGTATACAAATAGAACAATTCAAAAACTTACTCGTCCGATTTTGTACTGCACAAAACTGTACCAAGCCTACAAGATCTTTTCACTCTAATGCTATATAAACAGCAATGCTGTTTATAAAAGTGGCTGTTTACTTAACAACTTGGCAAAAAGGAGGACAAAAGAAATGTGCTTTTAACCGGAGAGTTATCCTCTTTGGCAACATATGCAGGGCTTTATTTGCTACATTAACAGCAAAAATCTCCCAGAAAACCCCGTGACACTAAAGCTAGGGGAAATCAAGGCAGCATCCGGATAACCTCTGAATTAACCTTGTACTTTAAATGAAAGCATGCAAAACAGTTTTTAAGTTCCTTTTTCTTGCAAGCCTAGTTCCCTGACTGTAGTAAAGCAGTATTTTAGGCATCGGTCTTAACTGACACCAAGCAATTAGCCTGACTGTCCCACTGCCGGCTATTTTAAGGCTAATTTACTTTTCATTTAGTCACAAAATAAAGTAGTTTATCAGTTGGAGGAGAATGTATCTTAGACTTGAAGAATTTTCTTGTATGAATCAAAGTTTTCAGAAGATGGAGGAGGGTTGGAAACCAATTAGCTCGATTTTGCTATTTGTTTTATCTCCTCTATTTTACTACTGGTTTTCATCTCTGTTAGCCCTTAGGAACATTTCTACACAGGTGTCACTTTCACAGATTAAGAACGAAAAAGGGACTTTATGGTTGTTTAATTTGGCATTGAATTCAATCAGCAGTTCTGGTAGTAAGCTTTACTTTATGGAAAAATTACAGCCAAAGAGATGGCTTTCAAAGTTACATTAAGTGTAAATTTGTCCACAGATTTTAGATATTATTATTCCATCTTAGTAATAATGACACACAGAAACATGAATAGTAATTAACTCACCTTAATTCACCTGCATCAAAACAAAAATCCCAATGAATTGCTATCACTGTGTTTATTTAAGTACTTCAAATTTCCAAATATTTCTCATGTCTTTTTACTCAAATGTTTAAGTTTTTAATAGTAATGAGACAAACAATTTTATATTATGGCTCCAACAAAGATTAAAATCTCCTCCTCCTGTTCTCTGTCAACATATGGATTATGTAAACCTTGCTCAAGTAGTTTAGCTATTATAGATATAAAAGGCTTACCATATAAAAGTAGGATAAGCAGCAGCAGATTGTCCAAAAGACTGACCCAGTTTTCACAGATTTCACCTTTAAAAATAAGCAAATATTTATGAATGACAAATGAATACTGGACAATATTCCAAAATCTCATTCCAAAACAACTGTCAAGAGAACTTCTTTAGCATGCATCAGGTTATACTTCACAGAATTCTATGATTCTGTGAAATGTAACTTGATACATGCTAAAGGGCTTCTGAACTGATGTTCATAAACCCAAACCACAAGTGCAATTAATCCACACATGAAACAGCTTGTATCCGTCTCTCCAGTTAAAGCAGGGACAGGATGCAGTGCAACTCTCTGCTTTGTCATCTGACGTAGAAATGTAGTTGCTACATCTCTGTGCTACATCCTCTGAGACATCAGACCACTTCATAATTCTCAGTGTAGAGTATCGATGGCTGCCACCAGGCCAAACTCTACAATTACAGATAAAAGAGTTTTCTCTAATGTTGAATAACTCCACGAGAGCACCTAGATACTAAAAGATTAGCAGAATCTATCAACTGGCCCAGAAGTATAATTTTGTCCAAAACTGACAGTGGTGATTGTGGTATGGGAAAATAGGAACGAAAAATCTCCATTAAATAAAGCTATAAAGATATCTATAGGTTCTATTTGACACACACATAATTCTGCAAGAGTTCATGCAAACATTATTGCAGTTTAGTTAAATATGAGTTCTGAAAGAATAGATAACTGCTGTCACATCCCAGTTATTATAAAGCAACAATGTAGGTTGATTCTATTTTGTTATCAAACACAATACACCTTTACAGCTGCAGTTTATTCTAAGTCCGGATTTTACAAACCTGCATTTAAGTAACACCAGGCAGTCATGTAGGACTGCCTCTCATTATATTCCTACCAACAATATTCCAAGTTTGAAATATTCTGAAGCAAAAAATTTGTGACTTTGCATATGCTTATGAAAAGCAGAACTGAAAAAAAACATGGGAAAAAGCTTTAACAACCATTTTTACATACATGAAAAGTATATGCATTCAAGGAATACACAGGAACAGTACCATAGAGTATTCTATGCTGAAATAACAATTTAGTTATGCTTGTTGTGATGTTTCCAAAATAGATGCAACAGTTCAGAAAAACTCCAGCTTGCCTAAACTCCTTAATACAAAACTGCTTTACAGATGCAGTTCTACATACAGATTAAGGAGTAACAGACAAGCAGTACCAGCAGTACTTAATGAAAAGGCATCAGACTATTTTTTTTTAAGCATGCAAGCAATATTAATATCTTGCTCTGAACATCTTTGTGTATTTAATTTAGATGCTTAGGTCAAAGACCAAACCCTCCATACAGTCAAAAGCTTCTCCAGAAGACAAATCAAAGTCTACTGCTTTTCAACAGATAAATAAGGAGGATAAAGTTTGATGCTCACGTAATACTAATATATCCAAACTGAAAACCAGAAACAACTGCTTGCTTTAAATTTATAGACTTATCATCATTATTAGTCCTACTATCACTATAGGACACACACACTTCAGTTGAACAGTATGTAGCAAACTAAAGAGCATGACTACAGTGGTTCAGATCATGTGACTGCTCAGTACTTGTCTGATCAAGAGCCAAGGGGAAGGATGAGAGGGAGGAAAATAAGAATTCAACGACTCTAAGAAAAATCAGTCATTTGGTTGGAGGAGGAACCAAAAAACCTTTCAAAGCAAAAGACTCAGCAATTACTTACCCATAAATAGTATGTGAACTGCAGTGCAAAAATAGCTATGCCTTCATTGTCAAATGATCCTGCTACTGATCGGGATATGTAACCTGGAACTATGGCAATAAAACAGGCAGCTAAAAGCCCTGCTCCCTGGTTCCACAGTTCTCTGGTGAGCAGGAAAGTAGAAATAGCTGTAAGGCCGCTGAAAACAGGTGCTAGGAACACACATACATCTCTTATGTGGACTGTCACATTAAGCATATTTAAAATCCAATGTATAAGGCCTGCTGTCACCATCAGTCCTGGATATACCTAAAAGGAGAGGGGAGGAAAAAAAAAAAATACAGACAACCCACTTCAGTAGGTTATTGCAGAAAACGATCATGGTAAGTTTATTTGCACATAATTTACAATGAAACAGTCATTTCTTAAGCTGATATAAGCAGTGAGCAGGTAAAGTTAATGGAATTCTTTTAATACTACTTTAATCATGTTTTGACAACACTGCTGAATACCAGAGGTTGTTTAAATTTTATCCAAATGCTAACAATTACATATAATCCATTTTGAAAATGAATGAGCAGCACACAGATAATATCCTACCTTGCCTGACATTTATCATATAATGACAAGTATTTGTCATTAAAGTATGGAAGCAGAAAGCTGAAGGCTGAAAGACAATTTCAAGTCAGCTAACAAACCCCAAAAACCTAAGACAACAAGAAACCAAACACTCCCCAGCTCTATCCATTTTACTCCAAAATATATCATGCCATTCTTTCACTTCTTGTCACCTATAGAGAAAAAAAGGTGTATCAATGATTTTTTTTTTAAGCTGAAAAGCTGACAGTCATATTTGCAAGACACTTGTAGACATTTTTGGATACCAAGGATTTAAGTCCTATAAAACTGAATTAAGATGTCCTCCAGGAAAGGTAGCATAGACTTACACAAATCTATTGAACCCGTAATAGAATATTGGAGAACTTTAATATATTCTTAATAGGAATTCTATCCTCCCACATTTATCAACATTAGAGAAATCAATATTTGCTAGGAAAGTCAGTATGTACTTCACTTGCCTTAGTTTCTTTCAAGATCTAAGAAGGGCATTGAACTAATGAAATTAACAGTTCCCCTGCATATAGCCTTGAGAGCTCACTTTCAAGATAAACTATAAAACATAATATGCCATATGACTTAAAAATAATGTATGCAAACAACATTTCAATTCTATTTCCTAACGGTTTTTACTTCATATAAAACAAGCATGGAAAAAATGTACACGTATGTTTCATAAAAGAGTCTCAAGGATCTCTACAATACTAAAACAAATGGTGATCTGTTACAAAAAACTTTGTAAATGCATTTAAATGGTATGTGCTATAATTAAAAAGTTTTAATGCACCTTCACACATGAAGTAACATGTGGCCGTGTCAGTGTTAAAGCTATTCCATGAAGACAAAGTGGATGAGGCCTCTTAAACAGCTGAGAGCTTCCTCATGATCACAATCCCCGGTCCTCATGGAGGACTTCACCCTTCTGGCAAAGCCACTCAGCCAAGCATGCACAGTCCAGGAGGTTCCTACGGAGTGTTGATGACAACTTCCTGTCACAAGTGGTTGAGGAGTCAACAAGGAGGGTTATGCTGCTGGACCCTATGCTAACAAATAAAGAAGGTCTAGTTGAGGGTGTGAAGGCTGGAGGTAACCTTGGCTGCAGGGACCATGAGATGGTGCAGTTCAAGATCCTGCATGCAGGAAGCAGGACACCAAGCAGGACTGTGACCCTGGACTTTAAGTGAACTGACTTTGGCCTCTTCAATGACCTGTTTGGAGCGATCTCATGGGACAGGATTCTAGATGGTAAGAGCGCCCAAGAAAGATGGTCGAACTTCAAGTGCCATTTCCTCCAAGCCCAAGCCCAAGCCAAGTGTATCTTCACAAGTAGAAAAATCAGGAAAAGGAGGCAAGAGGAACTACTGGAGAAACTCAAGGAGAAGACAAGAAGTCTGTGGAAGTTATAAAAATGGTCTGGTTGCTTGAGAACAGGAATGTTGCCAGAGCATGTAAAGATGAAACCAGGAAGGCCAAAGCCCTTTTGAAACTAAAGCTGGCAAAGAAAGTAAATTAAAACAAGAAGGGCTTCTCCAAGTATATCAGCAGCAAAAGGAATATTAGGGAGAATGTGAACCCGCTGCTGAACACAGAGGGTGTCTTGATGACAGAGAATGTGGAACTATTGAATGCCATCTTTGCTTTGGTCTTTACAGCCAAAGCCAGCCCTCAGAAAGCCCAGTCCCGCAAGGATAGTGAGATACTCTGGAGAATGAAACACTTTCCCTTGGTAGATGAGGACCTGTCAGGCAAGCTGGACACCCATAAATCTATGGGACCTGACCGAAGGAGCTGGCTGATGTGGTTGCTAAGCCACTGTCCATCATTTTTGAACAATCATGGAGGACAGGTAAGGTGCCTGAAGACTGAAGAAAGGTAGACGAGGGGAGAGCAGTGGATGTCATCTACTTTGACTTCAGCAATGCCTTTGACACTGTCTCCCATTACATCCTCATAGGAAAACTCAGGCAGTGTAGCTTGGATGAGGGGACAGCGAGGTGGATCGAGAGCTGGCTGAATGACAGAGCCCAGAGGGTGGTGACAGAATCGAGTTGGAGGCCTGTGGCCAGTGGAGTTCCACAGGGATCGGTTCTGGGGCCAGTCTTGTTCAACATCTTCATCAACAACCTGGATGAGGGGACAGAGTGTACCCTCAGCAAGTTCCCTGATGGCACCAAACTGGGAGGACTGGGTGATTCACCAGAGGCTGTGCTGCCATTCAGCGGGATCTCAACTGGCTTGAGTGTTGGGCAGAGAGGAACCTCATGAGGTTCAACAAGGACAGGTGCAGAGTCCTGCACCAGGGGAGGAACAAACCCCCAGTACAGGCTGGGGGTGACCTCCCACAGAGAGGGAAATGGATGTTCTAGTGGACAGCGAATTAACCATAAGCCATCAACGTGCCCTCATGGCCAAGAAGGCCAATGGCATCCTGGGATGCATCAAGAAGAGTGTGGCCAGCAGGTCAAGGGAGGTTCTGCTCCCCCTCTACTCTGCCCTGGTGAGGCCTCATCTTAAGTCCTGTGTACAAAAGTTCTGAGCTCCCCAAATCAAGAGAAAGAGGGTTCTTCTGGAGAGAGTTCGGCAAAGGGCCACCAAGATCATCAGGAAACTGGAGCATGTTAATTATGAGGAAAGGCTGCGGGAGCTGGGCCTGTTCAGCCTGGATAAGACTCAAGTGAGGATCTCATTAACACAACTATTTAAAAGGTGTATGTCAAAAGGATGGGGCAGTACTTTTTTTCTATTGTATCCAGTGACAGGACAAGGGGTTATGGACAAAAGCTGGAACACAAAAAGTTCCACTTAATCATAAGGAAAAGCTACTTTCCTGTGAGGGTCATGGAGCCCTGGCACAGGCTGCCCAGGGAAGGTGTGGATTCTCCTTCTCTGTGAGTTTTCAGTACTTATCTGAAAGCATTCTTGTGTGATCTGCTTCAGGTGGACTTGCTTTAGCAGGGGGGCTGGACTAGATGAACTCTAAGAGTTTCCTTCCAACCCCTATGATTCTATCAATGAATTATATTTATATTCTGATTTGGTGATATTGTTTTGTACACTTTTCCTGTCTTGTAACTTGCATCAGCACCAATCTTATCTTCTTCTGATGCCTGATGCTTCAGTCAAGTGCCTCACTCATTTAATTTCAAAACATCTTTTGCCAGTGAAATCCTAACACTTTCCATACACACTAAGTCTGCTCAACACTGAACATTGGATGAAAACTTGTGCCTCAGAAATTTAGATAATTGGTTTTCAATTTTTTTTCCCCCTCCTTAAAATTTCATGCACAAGAAATACCAGAGTCATAATGTCCTTATTTATCACTATTAGAAGTTCATATGTAAGGAAGTAAAACTCAGTTCTGTATTTCTTGTTCATAGCATGCTGCTGGATAAAGACTAAAGCACGTTGACTTACTGTCTTAGTTCCTGCAGCTAAAAATTAAAAACACACTGCTATTCCCTCTGCAGCAATTTGACAATTAAAAGCAGATTTTATTAAGAATCTCCTTTTATCAATGTCAACTTTTTGTTGAAAGCTAAAAAAACTTACTGCAAAGTAATCCAAGTTATTTTGACAATACTTACAGTTCCACCTACTATTCTTCCCAGTGGATACCATGCTCTTTCATCAAACCAGTTTAAAAATTCATAAAACCCGTGGGATGCAAGATGATGTGTTGATCTATAGTTAAACCTAGAAAGAAACAGATGAAAATAAGAGGGACAGGAATATAAAAATCAAGAACTCAAGTTTCAGGCATACCTTATCATCTGTTTTCAAAGATCTAGAAAGTAATTCAACTTTAGCATTTCATTTACTATATAAGTACAACAGTAATCTCTGCAGGGTTTGAAAGTAAATGACTGAGCTCTCAGTTACTAACCGCTATATTGTTTTCATTTCTACAGCCAGTGCATATATACAGATGAAATGTTATAGTTTGGGTTGTTTTGGGTTTTTCTTGTAAACATTAAAAAGCTTTATATTACTCTGAAAATACAATCCGGTCATTTTCTGTGTTCCTTTTTAAAGCTAGTTTACAAACACAGGCTATCAACCAATTATTTAGCACACTCCTAATGCCACTTCAGCAGAATTAAGGTCATGAAAGAATCATTGTAAGACTCCCATTCTGAGACAGGACAGGTACCCAGTGTATCTGCTGTTGCTCTATTTCCTACACCATTGAGAGGTGAAGATATGTAATAATATGCAACAAAGAGAATCAGCCTATTTGTTCACACTATGAAACCAATGGCCTTGACATACTGCCTTCTTTCAGCTAATAAGAACGTAGACAACATGGAATCTTTCTAGATGAAGCGTTATTTTTAAAGTTTATATGCTCTGCTGCAGAAAATTCCTTGTAGAAAAAGCATTCCCAGGTATACCTTCAGTCTTCCACGTTGTCCATACACCATTAAATAAACCCATCAATGGATTGCTATTAAGGCATTAACCTTCCACTTTTCTGGCATGTAATTTTTCCAACTTCTCAAAATTCAGATAGTAAAACCTTTCAACTATTTGAAAGTCCATTAATTCTTCACACTGAACTGCACATTACCTCAAACCAAAACTTTCATGATTATTCAAAAGTCAAACTAATAAGGCTATAGGTATTGATGCCAGAAGGTTTTCTAAGGAAAGTTTAGACTTAGAAAAGCCTGGCTGAACATTTCTGAAAGGAGCAACACTCACAAACGCAATCCCCCTAATAGATATTCTAATTGGAATTTTGATAACAATGTGAAATTCAGTAGTTAAAGAAGAATTAAAGATTATATTCATTAGTTAGGCAGAAGTTCAGATGACTAAATAGAACATTGTAACAGATTAACAGCCCAGATAAGCAAAGCACCATGAAAGACTTCCAAAGACAGTATTCGAGACTAGAAAAGCGTATTTTTCATTTTGTCTACTGTGTGATCCACCTAGATCAGTAGCATGCATCACTACTAACACAAATTTTCAAACTCTATAAATGTTTTTTGTTTATCTAGGATTCCCAGAATATCACAGGTTTACTTTGAACCGACTCATTTTGACAGAATAAAGCTAATGTCTTTCAAGACTGTAACATCCATCAAGTTCTTACTTGTTTAATCACTACAAGCCCAATGTCTGAAGTACAACCACCCAGAACAGGTACAATCACCAGGTCATGAGCAGAGCTCTTCATCTACATAGTGAAAGGACAAAAAGAATTTAAATTCAAGTCCAGCTGTCAGCGAACTTGCATATTTCCACTGACTGAACTATCACAGCATCAGTCAAGTGACATGAAAAATAAGTAAATAAAAAATGAAGTGCAGTATTTTCGGGGACACTCTCTTACATGCTAAATAAGCAGTTATATAGGATGCAGAAACTGATAAAACTGTGGACTTTCAAAAGTAATTAGTCATGTTTATAGAAGAAAATCCACACAAACATCAGTCATTCTGACCCAGAAGTCTTTGTATCAAACAGCAATGTGACATTTGTTTCTAATAAGCCTACAACTATTCCCATTTGACTATGTTTCTAAATATTAATTAATTCTCCAGTTCTGAACTGTCAACTGTAATGTGATTTATGAAATGCTGTACCTGTAAAATTATCCTCTTATCTTAGTATACCAGTCTATTGTTAATTTGTTTAGTGCCAAATGCCTACAGCATGGTACAAGACAATGCAGAGTTCCATGTTACACCCGACACATGCAAACCAGACAGACTGAAAATGCACTGAAATCCCAGTCAATACAATAAAGATATTTACTAACATGGATTACTTTCAAATGTTTAAATCATGATTCAAACTCGAGAGGCTACAAAGTACTATTAATGTTTACTTTTAGAGCATTAAAAAGATTTGTTAGAAAAATGAACTAGGCAAGAATACATATTGACATTCTCTTTGTGTTTCAGACTAGTAAAGCTTCACAACTGATTTCAGAAGGATGTGAACAACTGTTGTCTTCTTTAGCAGCATTCCATTAAGTCTTTAATGAGAATGAATTACCACTCAAAATTGAAACACAACATAACAGCATTCTACCTTTACCACTTAAGAGGTACGAATTTAATCTTCCCTCCTATTATGCTTTTGAATAGATATAAATCTATTAATCTCATCTTTCAAAAAGTGATTGATTCTTTTGTCATAAATGAAGGCATGCAGGGACAGCTGTGCATGTCTTTACAGCAGAAATTATTAGCGATACTACAGTTACATCAACTTTTCACTGTGAAAAGACTTACAGGTGAGACGAAGAATTAAATTCTGACCAAAGAAACCTTAAAAAAGAAGCTTAAGTACAGCACCTTACTTTGACTTCAAAATACAAAAAAAGTGCTCACTCCACCTCCCACCAGGTAACTGGCAACAAAAAAATAGTTTAAAATGTAAATATAAACATGTGTATGCATAAGGAGAAACTTGATCAGTAAGGCTGCACACCAAAGCCAGCTTCAGGAACTGAAAGAGTGGTAACAAAAGGCAATGCACCAGACAACCGAATGAATGGTCTAGCAACCATATGATGCCAGTCTTATGCTCTGATACTGCTCGTCCACTTCAGAGTACTCCACTCCTTTAGGGACAACCCTGAACCCTGTAAAACTGTTTGCCTTTAGGACAGAATAGAGAGTGTCATGATCCCTTTGACCTGAGTTCACAATGGAGCTCCAGCCTGTTCTTCCAGTAGCACACAAACAGCAGCAGTGTCCTGGCCATCTGCCAGCCTGAGGACATTGCCATTGCTGTTACCAAAGTGGTCCCAGGCACAGCAGAGTGAGATGAGCCACAGCACAGCAGGCAAAAAACAGCTACCAACAAGCACTGGACTCTAATATGCACTAAGGCAAAGAAGCCCCATAGCAAGCACAAAAGTCTGCCCATTAATAGCTAAACAGCAATAACAGCTATAAATTTAATCTAACACATTCCAACCAAATCTGTCCTTATCTGAAACCTTTCAAAAGCCCCACATAAGATGCAGAAATGACTGTTGTGGTTTAACCCCAGCTGGCAATTCAGCCCCACACAGCCACTCATTCCCTTCCTGGTGGCACTGGGGAGAGAATCAGAAGACTGTGAGAAAACTCATGGGTTGAGATAAAAGACAGCTGAATAGGTGAAGCAAATGGCACACACACACAAGCAAAGCAAAACAGAGAATTCATTCACCACATCCCATTGCCAGGCAGGTGTTCAGCCATCTCCAGTAAAGCAGGGCTCCATCACACACAACAGTTACCTGAGAAGACAAATGCTATCACTCCAAACATGCCCCCTTCCTTCTTCCCCACAACTTCTATGCTCAGCATGACACCATATGGTATGGGATATCCCTTTAGTCAGTTGGGGTCAACTGTCCTGGCTGTGTCACCTCCTAGTTTCTTGTGCACTCCCAGACTACACTCTGATGGCACGATGTGAGAGGCAGAAAAGACCTTGGCACAGTGCAAGCATTGCTCAGCAGTAACCAAAACATTCCTGTGTTGTCAACCATTTCCAGCACAAATCAAAAATATAGTCCCATAGAAGTTGCTATGAGAAAATTTAACTCTATATTAGCTGAAATGGAGAGAGCCACTAAGTATCACAAACCTTAGTGACACAATCTTATTACTATCCTGCTAATGCTTTTTGAACTGTGTTAGAAACACAGCACAATGGCATTGTACTTCTATGGCAGTATTGCCATGGTATCTACAACTATCTACAGGTTTCACAGGGGTGTAAAACAGCCCTAGAAATACCAGAAAAAAGCCCTCCTTTGCCTATGCCTGCATCCTGGAGATTTAGGGTGTGCACCTGAAGAAGTAATCAGAACAGTGACAAGAACAGCCAGTGCTTTGTAGGAGCTGCATTTTAGACTTGGTGTCATTGCCTTCCCTACTTCTTCCATCTCCAGCAGCAGCAAGGATAGCTAATATTTAGGGGTTTTATCCAACCTCTTTCTGACTGGCTA
Organism: Urocolius indicus; assembly: GCA_013401255.1. NCBI lineage: Eukaryota > Metazoa > Chordata > Aves > Coliiformes > Coliidae > Urocolius > Urocolius indicus. The sequence continues at coordinate 50,954 of WBNH01012826.1, forward strand.
GCCATTAGCCAAGGAGACACAGGAACTGGAGTATGACAATCGCTAACAGTAACTAAACAGGATGCATACTATGTGACAGGAGCAGACTGAAGAAAAAGATCCCTTTTCACACTCTTATCCCCTACACCCATCTGATCTTGAGGTATAGGAACCGTTCACCCATCTCCCAAGTTTTCCTCTCATCCTCCCTCATCCCTTTGAGGCAAGTCAATCTGAGACAGACCTGAGAAGAATAGAGAAGAAAATTATGTGAGGCACATGCGTAATTAAGTACGTAGCTTGACAGACTAAGATGAATACTCAGGTTCTCAGTCCATGTTGTGAAGAAGATCCACACTTGCTAACATTCAGCAGAGAAGAACTCCTAAAGACCTGGCTGACTAACACCAGCAAGCGTTGACTTTTCTTATTTTAGCTGACATTCTTGGAAGAAAAGTGATGCTCTGCTGTTGTTCTTGCCTCTTTCTGTCAGGTCTGTAATTGGAACTGTCTTCTCCAAGCTAAGCTTTAAAGGAATCAAACAACCCTATGTCTTTGTACATTTCAGAATTCAAAGTTCCAAGCACAAAATTAGGCTTGTATTGTGGTTTGAACCTTTTAGGGGATGTTCCAGTGGTCACAAAAGCACTCTACCGTTAATTTTGTGGCACCATTGAAGATAACCTACATTAGAGTTGGTTTGGTAAAGAACTGAAGATGAGTTAATAAAGATAAGGTTCTCATTTTCAAGGCATATTTCAATTTCAGCATAGAACAGAGCACAAACAGCAACAGAAAAATAACAAAGCAGAGGCATAATTTTTTTTAGTAGCAACATTAATTTGGAAAGCCTAACTAGGCAACTTGCAAAATGAAGCCCATAAAGTTTTCAGTTATACGTTACGTACTGTTAATACATAATCTTAACTATCTGTTCATGCTTGGGTGTGATTTTTATTCCACCCTATTAACTGCTTTTTTGATAACACAAGGCAATGCTGTAAGATGATTAGTTAATGCTAGCCACTGTGATCACTCACTCTGTCCAGCAGCTACAGAATTCTCTAGCACTTCACAGCAACAAATGCTGCTATACTTACAAGGAGACATTTTTGGCTTGGACATTCCCAAGTCAGTATTTCCTTGACAAAAAAAATATTTAAAAATGATTATTTGAATAAAATTCAGCCTACTGAGAAACTATGAACACATAGGAAGAGAGCACACATACAGCAATGCAGTTAACTCATTCAGATCTTAACTACACTTAAGATAAATTACTCTGACAGTGATGGAAAACAGAGCACAGGATCAGTGTTGACAGTCTAAAACCCTATCAATTTCATGCTACTTTTACTCCATGATCTAGACTTTTTATCTGGCATTTTATAGCCATCTGAGAATATGTAATCTCCTTACTAGCAGAATCTGTTGAAAATTTTCTAAGCCTGCAATTATAAAGGCTTTTGTGCTCTAAAGATGCAGATGCACAAAATTTTCACATCTGCAAACTGGAAAAAGCGATGTGATACAAACTAACTGTGAACATTACAAGCTATCTGAGCAATTCTAGGAGTCAGTTTTTAATGCAAATGTAGATTACAGAATAAATTCTGCCATACAGCATCTAATTAGAGATGGCACGTCTAGATTCTTGAAAAAAATAGTTTCAGATTGACTCCATATACCACATATTCTTTGCCTCCAAAGGAAGAATTTATTCAGTGCGACACTTTTATGGAAAATCTAATGAGAAAGTTCAGTAACATTCACTGAAACGAAGAAAAATATACACAATATATCCATCTTAAATTTTAAAACACCTGCTTGCCTACATATTATACTACAAGCATAACATCCTGAAATTCTTATTCTGAAGTCTGTATCTATGAATAAGCAATTACCGCAATGAGTTTCACATATGTGGGGTTTTTTTTTTTAAATGGAAGTACAGTATCCCATCAATCACAGTGAATTCAACACACTACAGCAGTATTGCTCATCATGAAAATGNTCACTTATGGGGGTTTTTTTTTTTAAATGGAAGTACAGTATCCCATCAATCACAGTGAATTCAACACACTACAGCAGTATTGCTCATCATGAAAATGCTTACTTACGTTGAGTTTCTACCCTTAGAAAGTATGTTTGGACATTTAAGTCAGTTTCAATTAATTAAGATAAGAATTTTGCACCTTCAATACCTGTTGGTAAAAGTACTTATGACTCAAACCCAATGTGTTACAGATCACACAAGAATGGAGAAAACATACACTGAGCTCTACATGTCTAAGAAACAGGGAGAAGAGAGGTGGTCCTCTGTGTCCAAAACTGACATAACTCTGCAAAATGGAAGAGCAACCAGGTAATTTTATTTCAGAAAAATCTCATGTTTCTCTTTTTTAAAAAATTAAGCTGATGTCAGCGGAATGGTTTTATTAGGCCTTAAATCTAACACAAAGATACACTGTGTGATTTGTCCCCAGTTAGAACATTTATATATAATTAAGTACATACATCTCCACAAATCTTTCTTCTGGAATTTCTCTAGATGTACACTTCCCACGGTTTTATATGTGGAAGATATTATCACTTTGCACACCCAACTGGAGCTTCTGCACCTCAGCCAACAACAAACATGCAGGAGTCATGAACACATTAACTCTACTCAGTCTTTCACACACAACATGCAACATGCATGCACAGTTCTTACTAAAACTGATTATCAAGTCCACCAGAAAGCTTTGGCTGACGTAGTTTAATATTGTCCCAGTTCTGATGTGTTAAGGGAGATTTTTGATGGTTTAGTCTTTATTATTATATCTCAAAATATATGGATATGTAATTACTCTTTGCGTTCTGAAATTAGCATCAACTAACATAAAATGCTTGGTGAAAGCTCTCCAGAACATTTTACATTTAGGAAGGCCCAACTGATCTTTAGGGGGTTTGTTGCAAGCAGGGACATTTGAAGAGAGAAATACACATCTGGCAAGCTGACCACCAACTAGAAGTCTGATGTTTGGTAAGAGAACTAGGAGCAGCACTATCATTCTGAGTTTTCCTCAGGTCAAAAATTGGTCATGATATCCTGCTTTGATTTCAGATTCCCTAACTCTGAACAAACATACCTTGCTAACACAAATGTGGTGAAGACTCCTTTGTTATATGAAGGATAGCTAGTATGCTGAAGTAATAAAATGGCAGGAAAGCCTGCAGCAATGTGGCCACCTGACTTCAGAAATGACAGAATTCTGGGTCAAAAGAGGAACAAGTTTCTGTTGCTGGAATTCAGCTGAGCAACAAAACTCCTCCTGTTTGTAATGCCATTAGAATAATCCTGAAGAACTGTAGAAAGCCCCAGCAAAAGAAGGAAAAAAAAAAAGCTGTACGGCACAACCACAAAGGGCATCTATTTTTTCAGGTACAACATTCAACTCTGCATAATGGAAATCCTGAAGAGTACCAGAATGGTTGTAAAATAACCATTAAGCATAACCATTAAGAATATCTGAATGGCCCCAATGTGTTTAAGAAGGATTACAGTATTCCTACTGCCACTACTTGGTATGGTATTTTCCCTGCCTGCAATAAGATGTCACGCTTAGCAAGTGCTAAAATCAGAGACTGCATGCTGCCAGTACCTTAATGATATGAAATTCCACAGGCAGCATACTGGCACTGTAACTTCTTCAGAGAGCCCAAGGCATCGTCAATATTTTTGCTACAGAGTTGCAAGCTTTTTAAAGCATTCCATGACCACAACTTATACTTTTCACACAATATATCACATCCAAAACCATGACACCCTTCCCATCATCTGTAGTGAGCATAGCACAGTCACCATCTGTATTACACAAAGTCATCTATACACTACAATGCAGTGGCAAATTACGGAAGTACAAGCTACACCAAAATGTAGTTGAATTAACTTCACAATCACTTCCCATTAAGTGAAATTTAAAGAATCAATCTGGACACAGTGGCCTGGCAGATTGTTTCTATCTTGTAAATCGTAAGACATGGTAAGAAATACACAGGACCCTTAGAAAAGCTCTAGATCCTCAACATGCCATCTAGTATTTAAGCAATCACTATTTCTGGCAGAACATTTGAACAGTTATAACACCATAGAAGAACTTCAGCAGAAACTATTGTGTTCATCCCTCAATAACCACCAGCGTGTTGCTTGAATTTCCATGAAACATGAGAAAGTGTAGGTTCAGTCAGAATCAGACATTAGACTGTGTACAGATGATGTCACTGCAGCTTTTTGTTAGCTCACAGAAGTTACAATGATCTACAGTATTGTGGCTGCAAGTCAGCAGTCTAAGTCAGTTTAGCAAGCCAAAGCAAGGAGGTGTTTCATCCAATACTCCTTAAATATTTGCTCTTTAGTACATCTCTTAATGCACCTGCTATCCTTCCTCCTGCACCTAGCTTTCAGTTATCCGAATTCTCAGATTGTGCTTGCTTTCATTTGTCACTTCTGTATGTAGATTATGGTCCAAGAAGCTGGATGTCTCATGGTGCACCTGTTCAGCTCCAGCCCTTGCAATACTGACTGACTTTCTACTACAATGAATGCTGAAAAAAAAAAAGTTAACGTTTCAGAGAGGATAACATAAAGCATCATAGCAGCAGAACCACACAGCCCAAGTCAAGCAATTTCTGTCCAGTGATTGAGGCTGGGTTAAAGACCTAATTTTATCTGACTTAAATATGTCTGCTCAAATTCTGCTTAACCTTTCAGTAACCTGGCATAAACAGACATAAACACTGCATTTTCAGGCATGTAGCAGCGATCAAACAATTTTCTGCTGTGGTTATGTACACATATAGATACACATATATAGTTATCTGCAGGACAAAGTAAACAATATGCACACGGTTTGCAGAAACTTACAGGTAAATCTAATTATGCCCTAATGAAATTAAACTGAAAAGAAACATAAGTGAATATAGCCCAAAGTGCAAAAGAGTGGAGTGTGGGAGATTCACAATTCCAGGATGCCTCTTACCGAATTGCATGCTCACGTAAATTTAACTGTAGCAGTTACTCTTCAACCGACCTTTGCCAGTTAAAAGGAATTCAGAAGCACTCCTAATACAATTCGGTGCCCAAATCAGAAAATTATCTTGAATCACAGCTAAACAGTAAACAACCCTAAACATGATCTAAACTATTGTACCTGATTTGTGTCTGAAGCAGATTAGGAGTACTCACATATCTATTAATACAGTCCACAAGAAGGGATGGTGGCCTCCAGCTGAGGACAGAAAGACCTCCAGCTGTTTGCAGAGTGGCTGCATATTCTGACATTGGAGGAAATTGATCTGGTAACAGGATGTCACCAATAAAATAAACAAAGACCAAGAAAGTAGATAACAACAGAAAGCGGTCTTCATCCTTCTCTGCAATACATAGACCAGAGTTTACTTGTAAGTATATTTTGCATTCTTGATCTACTTCCAATGTGTGATTTACTCTGAAATAAGTATGGCAAACAGTTTAAAATCAGTTATCCACTACATTTATTTTCTATCTTTCACACTGTTCCAATTGAGTTTAAATGAGACAAAAAAAATAAAAAGGGCCAAGTTGTCACTGAATTTAATTCAAACTGTTAGGAACTGTACTTAATGGTTACCAATGTTTCTTTAAAGACAAGTGACTATGGTGCTCAGCATTTAACACACCATTTATAATTAATACTAAATTCCTGACATGTACAATACAAAATGAAAGTTACATATTTGTTTTCTCCTTATGTGATGGAATTTCTAGCTTGCTTCATCTTACTATCTTGTAGCTTTCAAACTATTTCACTGTGCTACTCTGTCACTTTGGTAAATTCAATTCATGTTTAGAAGTGACCTTAAAGGTGCTTAAAAAAAATATAAAAATACTATGGAGATGGGGGGACACTGTAAAGATGAGTGAGGCTTCCATACTACACACATACGCTTTGATACCTTTCTGCTGCAAATACTACTAAGGAAATATTCATAGACTACAGCCACTATTCCCACACCTATCACAGGTCCAGAAGCATGTCCTATCCAAAACACATCACCTCCTCGACCAGTTGAGTACAGTTTGGTAGCTACTACCCTTCTAACTTATATTAATGAACAGTAAAAGGAAGTTTACCTTCTGATGCCATTTCATTTAATAATAAATTCTGATTTAAGGTAGGTACCATGCCTTCTCTCCCATTGCCACATGAAATGGCATAAGGTAAAACGAATGTCTGGTTGCTCATGAAAAGAAATGGGGAAAGTATACTAAAGCAAGATGATCAGTTGTAGTTCAGGCAGATTGGAAAGAAGTGAATTGCAGAGGATACCTGAGAGTTGTTGAGAAGGGCCTAGCAGAAGTTCTCAAGGGATACCTCTAAAGTCACATAACCATAAGTCTTCTCTCTCCTCACTCTCTAGACATGAATTCAATTGGCCTGTTCCAGGGCATTTCACGCTATAGTCCCCAACAGACTGTATGCTCTCTCCACTCCCTCTCCACAAACACACATTTAAGTTAGAAAACTGGATTTAGTCATCCTGATTCAGAAAAAGGGATTCAGCTCTAGATCCCCAACATCCCACATAACTGTTTAAGCAACGGCAATCTCATTTGTGGCAAAACTTTTAAACAGTTATAGCGCAGTAGAAAAGTTTTAGCAGGAACTATTGATATGTTCACCCCTAAATAACCCCATGACCTGTTGGTCAAAGAACTCATGGATACTTGAGATTGGATCAGGGTACAAGATGTATCAATATAGTAGCTCACTGCCATTAGAAGAGGGGAATTTCCCTCTCCCTGCATCCAGTTGCAAATCCTGACACCCGCACTTACCAAATTTCTGCCAGCTGCCTTAACTTGTTAACAACAGAAAACTATCCCAGGAAATGTCCAACATATGATGGGAAATTCAGGAGAACAGCTCCACTTGATTAGATGCAAAGACAGTCAATTTATACTGGTGAAGACAAGCTTAGCAGCATCTTGTCATATTGTATATATTCAGAGTCAAGTTTTACTCAAAACGCTCTGAGCTGCCTTATATCAGCCACAGCAACTTCCTGGAGGCTCTCAAAGGAACCTTTGGAATCATCTTCCATTTTGCAACATACAAATGATATCCATGGGTACTCCAGCACAGCGTATCAAATACAGAAATAGAAGACCACACTGTTTCCCTTCCCAGGTAAAAGTACCATTCAACTAACATTTACAGCTGTTCTGTGGCTTTTTCCTCTTGAAGATAGTCCTGAAGGAAGGTAGCAGACAGCACAGTATGGAACACAGTATCACAAAGCAAACCCATGATGCGCATAGGTAAGAATGCTGCATTGAAATTAGAATAGGATGGAAGCATAAGTAAAAAAAGATGCTGAAGTTGTCTTACTAAAGCAAAAAACCAAAATTCAGCGGTGTAACAATTACAAGCATGATATATTTGACACAAAATGTATTATCTAGTATTCTGGCAAGCAAAAACTGGGCTTTGCTGTGGGAGAGCAGGGCAAGTGTTAGTGACGACGTGGTGGATTACAAAATTAAAGCACTAAAAATTCCTTGGCTCCCAAACACATTTAGCCATAGGAGAAAAATTACATTTGTCACCACTAGTTAACCTGAGACTTAACACAATAAGATGCTGTTGCAACTGTTAAAGGTAATCTCTCCAGTGACAAAATCCATTTTCTATTTGGCAAACATTAAAACTGTTAGAGTAAAATGAATTGTGAGACATATGCAACAGTTGTTCAAGTACTACTTCAGACATTTGGCATTATATAGATCATTTCAGTCACCTGTATAAGACAAAATAGTCAAAACACAGCAACATTATATAACTTCTTGGAAAACTCAAACACTGCATTGGCTTTCATGACTCTTGTTCTACAGTAAAGCAAGCCAAATAGATGCTCATTTACTTCCACTGTTAACATCAATATGATAATGCCAAAATTCCATTTGTGTTTTGCTGATTTTTTAAATCAGAAGAATTGCAACTTCAGGGCATTTTATCTATTACCAGAAAAAGAATTAAAGGCATTTTAAAGACTTTTAACACTCAAATGAGAAACTTTAAATATTTCAACAATGAAGATGAAACTGCTCTTTTCGAGATATATATTCCAAACAATATTTATGAAATTCTAAGTTATTTAACGGAACATCCAAATGCTGCTTAAGTTTAGAATAGAAAGGAAGCATATTCAACATACACAGCAGACTGCAATAAAAGAAAAAACAAACCAAGCTGCATAAACATAAAAGAAAGTGTTGCTCTCCCCTCACTATAGCACACAACTATACTGTTCAATGTATGGTCTTCCCTGTTAGCTGCATCCTCAATCAGGTAAGTACTTTCCGTATTTCTTAAAGTATCAATCCATTGGGAAGATAGGAATAAAAGAAATAAAACCACATTCCTGGGATTTAAAATGTTGGCTACCATTTACAGTATAACAATTGCAGAAAAGGCATGCAGACAGTGAAGAAAAGTAAGAACTCACAAAATGTAGGCTGCCTTGCCACCTGTGCTAGAAGAGTTTAAAATTATATAATTGCATGCTATTTTTTTACTTCTGCAAAATCCATTCACTATTCAACAAACAGGAGAGATGGTGTCTAGGCATGCAGTGAGCCACTCTTTTAAAATAAATGTAAATAATACTGTGTAAAACAGACTAGAAGATAATAGCATCCCATTAAGAACACTGCCAAAAATCAATAATCAAACCAAACTTCCATCCTCAGTTGCAACAGTTTCCCCAAGGGGGTTTTTTTGTTTGTTTTAAGTAAGGGAAGTTTCAAAATGGTGTTTTGCAATTTGCAGAATTCCAACATGCTCTTTACCTAATAAAGTAACATAACCTATATAAATGGGTTGCCATAGAAAATGATATGATAAGCATCGTAACACTCAGAAGTACTTATTACAGTCCACATACCCCAGGTCATTTACATTAGATGGACTCTTTAAAAAATAGCATATGATATTGGACTTGGGTCTTGCATAGCAGACACATGTTTTAAATATTGTTTTCTGCTTCTAGAGGCACTCATGTACAAACAGTTACTCCTTGTTTAAAACAGATACTTTATTTTTTCGAAGTACAAGGATACTGCCTCACATAATAGCTAGAAGTTTTGAAGTATAGGAAGCATTTAATTCTCCATACATACGCCAAAGGAGCTTTTACCCGGGGAAAGCAGCAGTAAGTAGAGAAATACAGAAGCTGATGTATCACATTTGTACCTAAGTTCTCAAATTCATTCCTCAGGCTGCCTCAGCTTATTACATAAGGTGTGGCGCAGCATCAGGGTCAATGTCATGGTACCTCTCAAGCCCAGACCTACCAGCTACCCACATTAAAAATACCTCAGCTGGATTCCCAGTAACAGCTCAGATGAAGATCACAAGCTCTGCTCAGCTACAGGCCGGAAATGCAGTCTATTCGTTGGACATACTGTGAAATTTACCGCAGATGAGAGGCACAGAAAGACGCCTGCAATACTTGGTCTAAGTTCACTTTGCTCTCCAAGCAAGTGGTAAGACTCAGAGACTTTTAAAGAAGTTTTGCTACAGGAGTTAATAACAATAAAAGCAACTGCCCACGCCAGGCTATACAGGGTGCAGGCTCCACAGACCCCACAAACAGCAGCTTTAATGGATCTAAGTAGAAAGAAGCCCTCAGGATTAGCCCTAAGTATCAGTACAAATATACCTCAAAGGGCTTGCAAGAATGGAATTTTCAAAAATCAAGGAGGAAATTCTGCTGCACATGCACAGATAAACTTTAAATGGGAAATAATCTGACTAAATCAGAACAGACCTTGGAGGAACAGCAATGACACCTCCCTAAATCCAGACTACACTCAATTCATTTAGAAACTATTAGTACCTATAGGATTTTGCATTTTTCTGCTAGCTTTACTGCCCCAAAATTTTATTCTCTCCTCTTCCCCCATCAGTTCAACATGATATAGATTTGAAAACATGAATATTAGGATTAGAGGCTGCCAAAACCAGAGACTATTAGAGAGAGAATTACGACAGATCACAAAAGGTAACAGTTATAAACCACCCTAACCCTATGTAATAAAATCAAATATGTTTAAAAAACAGAACATATAAAGCTACTCAAAAAATAGGATATCTGCCAATAAAAGTCCACTCAAGGATTTTCATCACAGCATTTGCTCTAGCTAGTCAAGTGTCTGTGAGTATTTGCTGGAGACCATTTAAAAAAAAAAATAATCATGGCATTAAGAGCTAAACTTGCTGGTTCAGTTTGACCCAGCCTATGTAAAACACTTCAATACATTTTCCTTATCCAAGTTTCCTTCTGTCCACAAGTCAACAAAAGGGTCAACACTTTGCAAGCATTCTGTCTCACCTCCTATGTTTTCCAAAATAAGACTGCAGGGATAGTCTCTGTACTCAACCATATTCCTCCCAGCTTCTCACACATAACACCACTACTGCACCCACGTGAAGTATGGGGAGGTTTTCACTCTTAATTAAAACTAGTGTATGCAAGGACAGAAACACCACCTCCTACGTAAAGAGAGTAGAAAACAATAATAGAGATGGAGCAGAGGTTTGATTCTTACATGAATATTATAAGGCCACATGGTGAAGCACTTTTCATCTGCATCAGTCTAACTGATCAAACCTAGCCTGAGGTCTACCCACTCACAAAGCATAGTCTCTGCTGTATGTCTTCGACTCCATCAAACGTTCTTTTTCCAGGTTGTCCTCCTTCCATTACACTTCTAATATTGACCTATTTTTTGCCACTTCCTAAGCAGTAGAAAAGCTCAGTATAGTCAGCTGCACATCTCGACTGTTAATACCATGCCAATGTTCTGGAAAAGTTTATTTAGCTTCAGAACAGCATTCTGCAACTACCTAAATAAGAAAGGTCGTAGAAGTCCCTGGATATATACAACAATCTAGAAAGCCCCAAAAGCCAGAGACCGACCTGTGCTAACAGAGTGTCTTAACACGTGTCGCACTGCAACAGAAGTAATCAAAAAAACGATTACTGATCTGGACCTTTCTCATTAAAAAGAAGGGAAGGGGAAGACACCTGGCAGATTCTTCTCCAGGAACACAGAAATCTCTCAACTTGCCCTTCATGAACACAGGCCTTGATAAAATCAGACATGGAGACTATGCTATAATTTTTTTTCCCTACTATAATAAAATGGAATAAATTAATTTGAGCTACCTGGCTACCTAAAATCCTGCAAAAATTCTTACTAGAGCATAAACAACTTTCATAATTCAAATGTAATAGGTCTGTATCTTACATTTAGAAAAAAGTCACAAAATACTTAACTGTTCATTAACAGTCTTTTAAAATATATTCCTATAAAACAGAAATAGAGTACTTTTTCTTTCATAGAATCAAAAAGCTTGTGAATGAAGATATTGTAATAAGTTTTTAATACAAATCTCACAACAACTGCAACATCTCACATCTCAAAATCAATCCAAAGTGACTATATTCAAAGTGGCTCGGAATCAAATTCTTTCCCAAGATCTGGAAGTTGTCAAAGATTAGAAATAAAACAAAGAGTTTGGGAAAAGAATCCTAAAGTGAGTGGGAAATGTTTCCTAAACAGATCCATGTTCATGTACTCCCCTTGAACAAGATTATGTGATGGGTTGAATGCCACCTGTTTGAAGATGACAGTGGCTGCCACACCATTCAATCTGCCCAGCAAGAAAATTAACTAGCAGGTATGCAATGGCTAGATGAATTTTGTGGGTCACATCTCACCACAGCCTACAGACTGAGCATTGTTAATTGAGATTATCAACTCTGTCATCCTCTATGTGATTTTTTTTTCCCTTTCTTATGAACACCAGCTTAAGGTACTTTGATTCACAGTTACATACTCTTCCTTTTGTCACTCCTATTGCTTCAGTATCTTAACTTGCTCCATTTTAATATGCATACATGTCTCCACTCTATCACTCAATCCCAGTTTACAGTTGCTATTTACATTCCCTCCCAACATTTATATTCTTTCTCAAAAACAAGAAACTAAACTGCAGTACAAAAACTGACTGTGGGCAGGCTCAGGCAACTAAAATGTTACAGTATTTTCACAATTTACCATATTGAATCAACTCACCATGTCTGCCTTAAAGCAAGTACAAGGAAAAAAGCAGGATGGCACAGTGGTTGACAAAGAATAAAGCCAACCATCAGATCAGCTAAATACAATACAAACACAACCTTACTCTCTCCCAATTAAATCAATACATTTACACAACCTCCAGTGCTCAATCAATTTCATACACCACTTCTAATATTCACCTGAATCACACTTTCTATTTTAATGAAGTGTTCATATCATATTTGTAGGTCTTAATTTAATTTTTCATTAATGAAAAAAGTTCATAACAGCTCAATAATCCATCTAACAAACATGATTTGAGCCTACGAAAACCTGTCTTTAAAGCTGTGCCCAAGACAAAACCCTAACTTCCTTTAACCTATCTACCTTTGAAATGCAAGCAATGACACCAGCCTTATGTTTATTTTCATTAGTGCATTCCCATTCACCAGAGCCCACTAATGGTAGATTATAGTATCAGTGGCAAGCAAGTGGATTGCTATCACATATATATAAACCATACTTCCCACTAGCACAATGATGTTACGCTGGTGAGGTACGGCAAACAATGGTCAGCCTGATGACAGCTAAAAAGCTGATAGTTTGAGCTAACGGTGATGTTGGTTTGGAAGAGGTAAAGATGTACATGAGGCTGTGGTAGTGCTGCTCAGTACCAGGAGGTGGCAGGTCAGTAGAAGACTAGGTAGGAAAATGTAACTGATAAAAGATCACACTGGTGCTCCATCCTGTGGGTGCAAACTGGTACAGAGAGGGGCCCCACGTTCAGATGAATGAGCTGCTGCATTCCAGCTTAATTCACTCCTAAGGTAACCGGCATTTATTTGGTCTTTAGCAGGCTGTTAAAATTCTCAGGGAAAGACAAAAGTTTGATCTAATGTCATGAGATATGATTAACGATTCAGATACAGTTAGCACACATATGACTTAACAGTAAGAACTATGCAAACAGAAGAAATGTTACTATTTTTACAGCACTTCCTGAAGACTAGTGATGTACCACAGGTTGTTGCCATTTTAGTAGCAGTATCAGGATGCAATGGTCTAGCTAGATGTATCTACCTTGTACATACACATACATATATACGCACATATAGGCTATTATGTGTATGTATGATGTGAGCAGGCAAATGAAACAGCATACAAGCGTGCTGGAGCTGTACTTTAGATAACTCAGCGCACAGAAACTAATCCCTGTTCAGTTACTTCATAATTCTGGTTGCCTTGGTTCAGCAGCCATGCTGGCATTTAAGGCAACATCTAACTTAAAGACCAGCCTCACTTGACAACTCGGTTAAACATATTGTTGAACTTTCATGAAAAACTTTCACTGTGCACTTATGTGCACACGTAGCACAGAAATTACTCTCTTAGCCACCTCAGCTGCCAAACTACTCAACAGACGAACTAAATTTCAGACATGAAACCTTTCCATCCTTATGTACCACTCATCGTCCGTGTTTCAAGTTCTTGGCCTGATAACGAAATCCTGAACTTAAATATTGGAAGCCTGTCAATAGCACAGCTTAAAGTCAATGCTGACTGACTTCATCTATCAGCTCACTTGACCTAGAAGCTGTTAAGAAGTACACATATTTCGAAGTCTCTAGATCAGCTCAAGTATGGAAAGTAAACAAGACATGAGAAATAAATAAAAAACAAAGGTGGCACTATTATATGACTGAGGCACTTGGTGTAGAAAAAACCCCCAGTAATCCCAGTAATGAATGGACAGGTTATAAATTTGTGATGGCACAGCAACCTCAAAACAGCAGTTTGTTTTTTCCTCACACAGGTATTATATTATAATGGAAATCAGAAGCTGTCCTGTCTCTACTGCCTTGGCCTATTGTACTATATTCAGGTCATTTCTGGAAGAAATGCCAACTGAAGTAACTCTCAGAGGCTAATTTTACAGAACAAGCAAACCTTCCCCCACTCCCAACCAGAACCTAACTTTACTGTAAAAAATGCAATTTGAAAGAGATGTTAGACAAAAGCAGTATTTGATTCAACTCATATGCAGAAAAACCGAGACACCTCTCCCTTTTTGAGGTAACAGTGTTTTTACATTCAAAACAAAAACTGATTTGCCTAACACTCCTCATTTTATGAAATATACCTCGGCTTCCTCTCTTGATAACAAAATAAATACTAAAGAATAGGTGACTTATCAACACATTGCAAAATATCCTTCGCAAGGTTGACATAAAAAGCCAAAGGAGTGGAAAAAACTGTTCCATCAGCAAAGACTATGGACACTGTACTGAAAAATAAAAGAGAAAATCCAATTTACCTGGACAAGCTGCTAAAGGAGCAGGTAAAGAAAAAAAATAAAAATAGAGCACTGCTTCTAATCTCTTTTCATAAGCTCCTTTCCCACATTAGATTCAGACTTGCAAGACCCTTAAAATTGTGAAAAACCCTTTCCTACCTAACTACTCAACAGTATTTAGAAGCAAAATCATTTTTTATTCTTTCCACCAGTAATATAACTGCTGCATTAGAGAAAGCCCTTTGTTTTTCGTCAGTTTCTACCATTTTAGGTTCTCTTTCCTACAAATTAAGTGCATTTGCCTCCACCATTTCTGGCATGCAGTAACATGACCCTGGCATGATTCTTGACATTTCAACTGCTTCTCACAGACCTGCATTAAAATCAATGAGTTTTGTCAACTTCATCTATTTTCTAATTAGTGAAGGTGCATACAGCAGCATAGACAGCAATGCCTTCTGTCTGCATACTCAGGAGGATGACTTTGCATCAACCTTCACACTGCTTAAACCAGAAGTTTACCTTCACGATGGTATCACAACTATGAGCTCAACTTCTATAGCATGTATTGAAACATCCTTCAAGACTTTGTAATAAAAGCTACACAACTCAACACTGTAAAATTTCAGTTTATCCAACAAGGATGAACCTTGATTTTAAAAATCAGATAAAATTCTACAAAAATCTTGGTTGTCTGCTTAAAAAAAACAAACAACCCCAAAACTTTCCTTCATGACAGAAAGAGAAGTCTTTTTGCTTAAATTCAGATTAGAAGAGCCTACTCCACAGGATACAATCCCATGTCTCCTAGTTTCACTGCAGATGTGTTTAACTATGCTCCCTGCACTGCTAACTTTATTAATTGAAAGTTTGCATTCCTTCCATTCCATTTGTGTTTGCAAAAAACCACTTAAATTATGGGCAATTACTTGAGTTTTGAAGATATTTTGAGATCGTTTTCACATCACAAAGCGTGTACTACTTCAGACAGAGTTTAAAAACAAAGCCATTCCTTGTTCTCTATCCACTATTCTGAACCATGATTTGTGAATGGATTACATGGACAGGAGGGGGGTGAAGGGGTAGGTGGTGGTGGCTTCGAGGACATCAACCAGAAAAGAGGAAGTTGTGCTTTTGAAACTATCCAAGTGGAGTGCAAGGTCTGCAGATGAGTACAGTTTCAGTAACAATTTTAGTTTAAGTCTGAGTATCTACAGTGCATTTCAAAACAAAGCGTCTCCTTCCTTCACACCATTAAGACACGAGACCTAAAATTTTGAATTAAAATCAGAAAATTCATTATTCTAAAAGTAATCTGCCACCCACCCTACTCAAAAAAAAATCACGGATTCCTAGGATGAAGCAGACACTAATATAAAAATTCATCGTCACGTTTTTGCATTAAAAAAACTGCCCCGCAAGTCCTGTCATCTTTCACTTTGCCTCACTGCAAGGAACGAGTGCAGCATTACTTGATCTTATACATAAAATGGTTTCAGTCCCCTCCAACAGGGAAAAGAACAGACAGCCTCTACAGATGGGAAAGCAATCTTTAGAAAAATCAAGACGCGTGGGAAACAGTAAAAAGTCCTTGGGCTCTGAAACGCAGCTTTCAAACACCTGGCAGTAAATCAATGTCACCCATTTCACTGTAATCCCTCAAGTCACTTTTATGAAGATTACTTCCTGCAGTACATTCCTCACCCCCCTCCCTCTCTCCCTCCCTCCCCGGCCGACCAGGGCTCTAAGCAAAGACCACTCCGAGAAGCCGCACGGCACATCTGGAGACCTCCGCCGCGACGCGGGGCTGGGGCGCCGGTCACGTTTGGTGCGACCGTTCGATTCCGCCGGCAGCAGCCGGAGCCCCGCTCCCCGCCCGGCACCTCGCCTCCCTGCCGACGCCACAACTTTCCCCTGCCCTTCGGCAGCGCGGCGGAGAGTCCTACCGCAACTCTACCGCAACTCCACCGCGTCCCGCCCGTACAGCTCTGACCGATCCGGGACAGCCACCTCCCGCCGCGCTCCCGCCACCCCAAGGCGATACCGGAGTGCCCGGCACTGCCGTTCGCTCCCGGCACGTCCCTTCTCTGTCCCGTCTGCCGCCTCCTGCCCCGCGGCAGCCCCGAAAGCTCGTCCCCGGGTTCCGCGACCTCTCGGGCTCCTTCCGACCCGCCACAGCGTGTCCCGCAGCACACCCCCCGCCTCCCTCCCTCCCAGGTTGGCCGCGGCTCTCGGCTCCCTCCGCCCGGCGGCCGTGGGAACCGGCAGAGCTCAAGTTGGCCAAGTGGCGGAGCGGGGGGCAGGCGGAGGGGGCCCCACGATCCCCGCCGAGGCTCCCGGCGCGGCGCCCGCCCGAGGGGGCGGCTTTGGCAGCTTTCCTGCCCCGTCCCGTCCCGTCCCGTCCAACAAGCGGCGGCGACTCACCAAGGGTCGAACTCGTGGATGATGCTCTCGAAGCGGATGACGGCGAAAAGCCGCGAGCTGAAGCCGGCCAGCCAGGCCAGGAAGAGGATGGTGAAGGAGAGGAGCGACTGCCAGCCCGCCGGCTGCGACAGGCCCCCCGACAGCCCGCCTCCGCCCGCCGGGGGGCCGCCGGCAGCCGCCGAGCCGCCGCCGCCCGCCCCGCCGCGGCTGTTGAGCGGCGACACGGAGTTGGTTTTGTGCTTGTTGTCGGGGGCCGAGTGCTCCGCCATGTTGTACCCGGGGCTCCCTCGCAGCCTCTCCGCCTGGCGCGTGCAGGGAGGAGGCGGAGGAGGAGTGGGGGAGGGTGCGGGAGGAAGGGCAGGGGGAGGGAAGCTCGGCAGGAGACAGAGCGAGAGAGGGGGGCGGGGCCCGCCCGCTCCGCTCCGCTCCCTCGGCGGCCCTCACTGAGTCGCCGCCGCCTCCTCGCTCAGCCGCGCTCTGCCTCCTCCTCCTCCCGCCGCCGCCGTCACCATCCCCAGTGCGGCGCGGGGCGGAGGGGCCGGTGCGGCGCGAGAGCGCGGGGGCGGGGCCGGCGGCGGGGAGGAGCCGAGGGGCGGGCTCGGGGCGGCTGGAGGCTGAGGGCAGA
>WBNH01012827.1:4203-25418 GCA_013401255.1 Urocolius indicus
TCCGTAAATAGTGATCGCAGAGGCGCCAGATTGGCCCAGCCAGGCCGGGGGTGGGTCTGAACCCAGGAGTCGGGGGAGAGTCTAAAAAACTTTTACCGGGTCTTCACTGCAACCCGCTCCCCCTGTTACTAAGCAAAAGCAACTCCTTGCTAAACCATGACACACCGTAAGCTGGGTGCAGAACCTCAAGCCCTGATGTCTGGGTGCTGGCTATCCAACCAGGGAAGCCAAATCCATATACTCAGCAGTCCTTGCTCTAACCAGGTCTTATTGCTACTGGAATAGGTACCAGAATGTGGACACCAAGTGTTCTCCTGCTTCACTACCAGCTCTGCATTCCTCCAGCAGAATGAACTCTGTGCTGCTTTCTGGAGGGACAGCACATAAATCACCTGCCTCCTTCAGCCCACTTGCTTCCATTCATTTATGAGCAGCTTCAGTTGAAATGTGTGACTATGTAAGAGAGAAGATGTAAAAAAAACATAGAAATGAAAAAACTCCCCTGCTAATACATTCAGCGGTTTGTGTGCATACTTGTGAGGACCTCGGCTCTGCTGGATTGGGTCTCAAGTGTAGGACTGGTGTCTTAGCTAACACTGAGAGGAAAGGCATGTGATGTGAGTGGAAGACACCAAAAAGTTTCAAAGTGGGTATGTCCCAGTCTGAGACATGACTGTTAATGGGAAAACGTGTCTCTCTGCTTCAGTGCTGATTGCTGCTGCAGCCAGCCAATCTTTAGCCTCTCCATCTGATAATGTAGCTCTAGGGATTTGCTGCTCTTCACTGAATGCCTCCTGGTTTCATGCTATCTTTTTGGTAAGGTGATACCTGTACCTGAATATAACACCCCGAGCAGATTTGTACCACTAAGTCCCCATCCCTTTTTGGTACTCACAACAAAGCAGCTGTCCTTTCCAGGGAACATCTTGCTTCTGTGGCACGTTACAACCCACTGGCAAGAGCAGATTAAATAGCATTAGGCTTTGGAAGCTGAGATTTTAATTCTAGTCTCTGAAATGTGGCTAATTTTTCCAGACTATGAAACGTGGAATACTGCTGTACTGTCATCATTCTTTCCTATGACAACTCCTGAAGAACTGCACCTAAAAGCTAAAGCATATAGACCTGTTATTGTTATACCTTTGACAGCGACTGTTAACTGCTGTTAAACTGTGTGGAGACCATCACACGCCACAAAACAGGAAATGCAAGAGGAAGTTGATGCTAAGGAATAAATAGTTCTGTTAAAGCCTAAGAGGATGTTTAAATTCCTTGCCACTGCTGTCATCACAAGTGTTTGCTATTCCTGAAATCACGAGAGGTCACCAATCATAACTGAAATTAGAGAGCTACTACCCAGTCAGACTTGATCATCTGTTGTGCATCTGGTGAAATCAAGGCTCTAGATAAACCTTCATCTCCCCGAAGTTCTGTAATAGCAGTGCAGAAAATGCTTTCAATCACACCTGCCCAACCAGCCTGCTCCTTGTGAGTGGTGTCAGAAGGTGACCGTTGCCAAAAAAACCAAGAGAAATGCGTCACTGCCTTACAAACAGGATAAAACTAAGGGAAAATTGGAGCATTTGACGTGACCGTCAGGAAAATGCCTGTCATGGCACTGCGTTATTTTGCCAGCAAAGTCATGGAAGTGACGGTAGTGAGAATATATATATGTAGGAGGTGGGAAAGGAAAAGCCTCCACTGACGAGGAGGATCTTCTCAGTTCAACTAGCTAGTGAGGGAACCAATATTGTCAGAGTTGATGAACATGTAACAGGACAGAAAATGAAGAGCTTAATAAACATTCAACACTCACTAGGGGAAAAAACTGGAGTCAGAGCATCTCAGAGTTACTCCATTGCAGCTCAGTTTTACAAAGGTTCCTCCTTTTGTAGCAGCAGTTGAAGGCACTGCAAGTCCAGTCTTTTTCCAAGACACAGTTTTTTCTTACAGCTTTGGCAAAGGTCAGAGAGCTGTGCAAGTACTGTATTTTGAAGACTGGCTGTGGTGTTAGGGGGTTTTGGGATTTTTTTTGCACAGTTTGAGTTTCTAATTGCGTCAACTATCAAAAATAGATTGGCCTATAAACACACCAGAATTAGTTTGGTCTGTTAGCCTGGCTGAGAAAAAAAACAACCCCACCTCTTAGCATTCGTAGGATTATCCTGGAGGTGAGATAAAAGGGAGTGCACAAAGAAGATGCCATAAAACTGTTGAGTACTGTGAAGTAAAGCACTCAACAGAGGTATTTCAATCTCTCTGCCTTGCTCAGAGCACAAAGTGAGCAGAGCCCCTTTGGTGACCAGGCCTTCAAGGACTTGTTTCATTCTCACAGCTCAGGAGGTTGCAGTACCTCAACAAGGTGAGCAAGCAGTGCTGCTCTCTGCACTGTGGGGTTCTGCCCGCCCACCGTCCCTCCCTGCTGCTGACACTTGCCTGTGTCTGATCCCACAGCATTCAAATCGAATTGCTAAATCAGCAAGGAACAAGTATCTTTTTGCTTTGCAGGGTTTGCTTTGTGGGGCTTCATGAAAACACTTGTAGCCTACTGAGAAATGCATCAATTTTTATGTAGCTTTTCACCCCTGAATGAATCAGGGACAGAATCCCATTCCTTTGGGTGCTGTTCCATTCCCATAAACATGAGATCATCCTGTCTCTTTGGCCACACCATGCCTTAGTCACTGCAGTGTTTGTAACACACGAAAGTGGGGTTTTCCAGACAGCCTTACCCTTCATGAGTAGTCCTAGTTTGTTCTTTGGACATTGCTTTCTTGTGGGGAAAATGAGGAAGAAGTGTTCTGAAACAAACACTTCTGTTCAGGCATGTCCTGGAGTCCCTCTACATGCTTTGAGTCGGGTGAGGACTCCAGTTAGCCCTGAGGCCAGGCACCATGGCTAAGCACCTGGGACTGCAACAAAACCTTTCTGTTCCACAGGAGGGTGGCTCCTTCAGACTATCCACAGCAGTATTTGTTAGCACTCGCTGTCTCCCCATGCCAGGGAACAATTCAGCAGTCAGTCACATTACTTGTGCTGTTACCTGTATCCTGACTCTAGTCTAGATGTAGCCAGCCTCAGTTGAGACTTTGGAACCTGCATTTTACATAACCCTATAACAAAGCTAACACCAGTGAACCACCTTCCAGAGGTTAACACCAGCCCACCACTCAGTGGGGAGACAGTGTTTTTTTCCAGCAGGACCTTGGTGAACGTGCCTGGAACTACAGAAGGCCAAGCAAAACAACTGTGAGAGGAGATGAGGGGAGAGCCACAGCTATGGGCAGTCCCTGCTGCTGTGAGCATGCTCAAAATGCAGTGTACAAAACATACCTTTCCTTTGTCATCACCATCCTAGCTTTCATTTGAATCTGTAGGTGCTCTTAGGTCCTTCTTATGAGATCAGACAAGATCCTCACTATCAGCCCTTAAACCAGCTGAGGAAAGCAGGTTATAATGTTGCCCCATCGGTACCAGGGTGTGATGCTGAATTGACTTCACCTGTAGAAATCCTCACAGCCTGGGCTGTTTGTAATTCTGTGCCTTGAGCTTGAAAGAGCTAAGGTGTCACTGTGCTTGGCAGGAGCATGTGGGAAGGCTAGTGGCTTCGTAAGGGAAGGAGGGGTTGTGGTTTCTTGTTGGATCCAAAGGAGCCTCTCTGGACTCCAATCCATCTCACCACTGTATCCCATGCTCCCAGCAAAGCACACACTCTGGGTGCTGTGCACAGCAGAGGCAGAAGGTCCTTGTGAAAGGTGGAACTGTGCAGCTCCAGAGCAGCTGGCAGCTCCCAGCTTCTCTGCAGAGAAGCAATACAAGCTTTAAATAAAAGACACATGGTCAGGGAAGGACAAGTGAAGGAGGAGGTCAACTTTGAGGTGGAGGAAAGGACAAATGCAGAAAGCTCCATTCCATGTCTGTCTCATGCCTATACAGGATGAAAATGTACCCTCACTTCTCTGCAGGCAAAGCCTAATACTGCTAGAGCTGAGCCATCCAGTTTTTTTTCAAAGAGTTATTAACTTTTCTCAGGCTTTACTGTTGTTTTTTTTTCCTGTTTGCCCTTTGTTTTCGTCGTATCTAAACCCCTTGTTTTCTGTCAGGTTCAGCAGCAGCTTAATTCAAAATCAGTTGTAGTTATTTTTCACAGAATCACACAGAACCATGGAATGGAGAACTGATACTTTTGCAGAAGTCCAAACCCCACTGTGGTTCCTTCTTGATTTAAAGAAAGCTTCTGCTGTTACAGCTTGCACCTACAGTTTATACAAAGTTAAATCTGCCAGATTGACTTCTAGAACTATCCCATTAGGTGAAATGGATGTGCTGTACTTTATTCATCAACCCTCCTTGAAGTTCTGATGGGTGATAAGACTGTAATCTCCTCTGTATTTACAGTGTTGTAACTTCTGCCTCTTGAAGTGCATCAAAGCTTCAAAATGGATGAATGTTTTCCTCTGAAACACTGAAGAATCAGGTTTGGCAGTGCCCTGGTTTCACTCATTCAGATTGCTACACTGCTTTCTGGGTGCATTTCCTCTTTTCCACCTGCTCTGCTGCTCGTTTTGGTGGTTCAGTTGCTTTATACACAGTTCCTCACCTGAATTAGCAAATGTTCTTCCTCAAGCGTTCCTGACCTTTGTGTTGGAATCATGCTGATAAAAGTATTCTGCTTTGTTAGGGAAAGACGACTTTTTGAGCTGTTTTGTTTTTTTTTTTTTTTTTAATCTCTGTCCTATCCTCAATGAACGTGACTGTTTCTCTCCAGTTATAGAAGGGAATATGAAAGACTCACTGGCTCTGGTTAACATGACAAAATGTGGTTTTTTTTTTTCCAAGGGAAACCTCTTCTTTCTGACAGAACTCTCCCGCCCCTCTTTGAGGTGCCAGCCCTCTTGCTGGAGCACATTGTGAACTCAGCAGCCCAGGGGATGCATTCAATTCCTGTAGCCTGCAGGTTAATGTCAGAGGTGGGAGAAACCACAGGGACTTCTTTAACTTCTCACTGATGGTGCTTAACCCTTTCAGTTCTCTGCTAAGCTCCTCAGCAGAGAGAGAGGGGTCTGCCCTGCCCAGTTCAGTTTCTCCTAAAAACTCTGTGGGTTTCCTTTCAGTCTTCTCCCCGCCCCCCCCCCTCCCCCCCCCCAGCTCCTCTGCTCTCATTTGAACCGCCTGTGACTCAGGCAGAACCCTGCCCAACATGCACAGCTCTTCCAGTCCTGTGAACCCAAAGAATCTGGCATTTCACAAGAGTGCTCAGCATTTTAGGGAAAGGGACTGTAAAGGAGTGCAGCTCGTTGTTACGCATACACTGGACATGGAATGTAAACTGGTTGTGCCTCATTGCTGTGTTGTAATGATGGAGCTGTGAC
The DNA here is from genome assembly GCA_013401255.1 of Urocolius indicus. NCBI lineage: Eukaryota > Metazoa > Chordata > Aves > Coliiformes > Coliidae > Urocolius > Urocolius indicus. Next base: position 9,576 of record WBNH01012827.1, read on the forward strand.
TTTTCTGAGAAATAAAAAGAAGATTTCCTTCAGCTGACCCTGGGAAACAAGCTTTTATAGTGATCTGGAAAAGCGAAAGCTGGATTTCACAATGTTATGTTATATAATTACATCAGTTTCATACAGTAGTGTGATTTGCTTTTGTCTTTGGAAGGGAGCTATCTAGTAATTTAATACTCTGCCAGCAGATGAACTGTATTTCCAACACGGGCTCCAGATTAAATCTTAACAAAATGATCAGGTGGAGCTTGACATCCTGATAAAATATAAATAAATGTGTTGTTTAAGGTATGCAGGAGACAAATTTGTAAGCAAAAGGCTTCAAGAGGGTGATAGTGTTTGTGACACACATCAGCGTTTACTGACCATCCCTGTCGTTGCTGCTGCTGCTGCTGTTGGGTATTCACAGTTCTTTAATGATGTGAATGCCAGAAGGGTAAACTCACAACAAGGAAAATCACTTTGCACATACAGCGCCTAGAACCTGTTTTGAAGAGCCAGTGACAGCCATCTTTCGTTCAGCAGGCTGCCACGACAGGAAACCACTTCCCCTAACACACCATGAAATAAAGAAAGGTCAGATGGTTGGTTTGTCTGCGTTTACTCTGCACCGTTCTATCAGTAAAACAGGATGCTTCCTAATAGCATTGCGCCAGGTTTCCTGGTAACAATAGCACCAAAAGAAGGACTAGACTTTGTCTAGGTGAAATTCACTCCTCCTGCATAAAGCCCTGTGCCTATAATCTGCAAAGGAAAAAAAAAACACATAAAGCTGAGGGAAGATGTGGAAGCTGCTGGATTTCTGTGTAAGCACCAGGCTGCCATCAGTATGAGCTTGCAGGAGCTGGGGACTCAGCTGCCGCTGAGACCCAGAGGAGCTGAGCACCTGGCTTCCTAAAGCTTCTGTGGAGATGCCAGCCCCGTGAGACGTAGCAGCCTCCCGTTATTTGCTGAGGGGTAGGATGTAGATATGCATATATATGGGTAGTGCCTTGGCTATTCAACATGTCTGCAGGTGAGGTGCAGGAGCAGCAGCAGCCTTGCTGAGCCCACGTTGGGCTGTGCCCGCACGGCAGCTGCGGCTCAGCCGGAGGGCTGTGAGTTAACTGTGGGTAGACTTGGAACAGCGAGGGGTTGAGATGGGAAGGAAGGGCTTTAGGGCCAGCCCATGGGGTGTTGCACCTCAGGGGAATGTGGTTTGTGTTGAGGTATGTTCTCTTTGGCTGCTTTGAACAAATAAATATGTACATCGTTACGAACGGCGCTTCCGTGCCGGGGTTCTGTGGTGCGAGACCGAACGTTCCCGTGTGCCACAGGGGAATCATTTTCCTGGAGGATCAGCTACAAAACTGTTTTCGATGCAGAGGATGATCAAGTGGTTATTGCAGCTGTAGAGGTTCTGCTCCAGCAGCTTCCCCGTGTTGAGCGGGGATGCCTGGCCCACCGCCCCCGTCCCAGCCGTGTGCCAGGCCTCGCAGTAGCTGCTGACCAGCCGGACGCCGCTGGTGGTTGAACCATGCCATATCACTTTTTGAGGCCTGAAAGGGAACATCAACAACTTACTTCCTGAAAAAAAAATCTCTCTCTCTTTTTTTTTTTTTTTTTTTTTTGGGGGGGGGCTTTATTCAACTGCACACCAGTACACGTGGTGGCCTGCATTGCTGCTGCCCTGCTTGTAGCAAAGAAATAGGCAGGAAGAAAAAGGAAGAGGGATAAGAAGAGAACACAACCTGATATCCCATTCACGGGCTGTCAGAAACGGGCAAGAAGGACGGCATAAGGAAAGGGAGGAATTTTTCCCTGCCTTTGCAGTAGCTCAAGATATTGCTGCTTGTACTGTCTGGTAAAAAATAAACATCATGTAACACATAAATGTGGCGGTAAACTCACCAAGATGGATCGGTCATCACATTCCTCCCATCAAAGGAGTATATTGGTACGTGCACGTTGAATTGTCCACCATCTCCGTTAAAGATAGATTCCCAGTTGTTGAAGAGGATTTCTCCCTGTTAAAGTTTCAAAGCCAGTCTTACAAACAGAACAGCCCCCAAATCCACGTCACACCTGACTTGCAGACTTCTCTGTACCTCTGAAACCGTGTCTGCGTTTCAGAACACTTTGCCATTCCACCTTCCACGTCAGTTTCTGCACGATGCTCCTGAGCAAACTTGTCTCATCTCTGTGCTAACAGCTCCCTCATCCACACCTTTGCCTCACAGTTGTACCTCTGTTCTGTTGTCGCTCGGAATATTTATCATCTCCATTTCCACTGTCCTCTTCTCTGTCTAAGGGCTTGTTTGACAAACTGCTTATCACTACTGCAGAAAACGGAGAGAGAGTTTGTACTGGGGCGTCTGTTGGGGTCACAGTTTTGCGTAAAGCTTTGCAAACATTCAAGGCAAAAGCTTTGCATCAAGCTGCCTCTCAAACTGCTTTGGAGCTTCTCCAGCCGAGGCTGAAACGGTCTTGTCATTACACACTTGCCTGCAAGGCTCTGTACTTGGGTGCGCTTCAGAGCAGCAGACGTTCAGCACCTTCCAGGCATCCCCTGTTATTGCTGGAGGTTTCTTTGGCTGCCTGTTCTGGGAGCTGGCCAGTGCTGCAGAGACATGGGCTATTTGCCTCAGTTTTAGAGGGTGTCTGCTTCTGTGGGCTACAAAATGACTCATTCTCTAGACTCTGCGCTCAGTTTCATGGGGGTAAATCCAGCATCACTCCTAAGCACGCGATGTGCCTTTATCTTTAGAAATGGGGAAAAGGGGCATTTTAGCCAACTGTCCTCTGTGATCATACTGGAAGGCAGGATGGAAGAGCTATCTTTGAGAAACGAGGGTGCACTTTCCCTGCTGGTATAAAAAACATGCAGATAGCCAAATATCACCCTGCTGCTTTGTCAGCAGTCTGCCCAAAGCAGGCTGCTCTCAGCTTTATTTCTGCCGTTTGCCTCAGGGTGCTGAAAGCTGCAAAGGAAATGTGAGACAGTCTGCAACTCCTACTTCATCACTGCTTCTTTTATTGCCTGAACCCGCCTCTGAGACACGAAGCAAAGCTGCTTCTGTATCAAACACAGTTTGGGTTTGAAACTTTCTGCTTTTGCTGTTTGCCAAGACTTTGGGGCACCTGCAGCCTCTCCTGATGTAACAAGACAGTTTTACCTTCAGATTGACTATTGGTAAGTGGTGTCGGTCTGCTTTTCTGACCACCGTGGCCAGGTCTTGCAGGTGTGATGAGAGGAAGGCTCTGTAGGTAGACCTCAACCCTGCCAGCTGGGCCTGCTGAAAGCACTGGAAGTCTGCTCGCACGTCACCAGAAAACGGCAAGTTTAAAGCCACCAGATGCAGCTGGGGGAAAAAAAAATAACAGAAGAAAACACACCATTATTTTTAAAGTTTGTAACACACAGAAGACTGGATTGGAAACACACTCGATTCCCACTCCTCCTGCCAGCACAAGAACCAGGACGTTCCATACCAGCCATGGAAGGTATTTTCTAGCTGTAACGCTGCATTTCTCAAAGCTCTGGGACCCACAGCAGAAATAGGTATTTACCTTTGAGTACTAAGTGAACCACAAGATGATGTACTCCTAAAAACATAAAAGCCTCTTACAAGCAGCCAACATTTTAAAGCAGAAGTCTTGAACTTGTCACGCAAACAAAATCCCAAATTGTACAAGCATGGAGATAAGCAGCAAGAAGTGACCATCTACCCTTTAAATAGTCGCTGTTATCAAATGTGAGCAGGGGTATGGTAAGTCAAGCAGCACAGATGAGAGGACTAACCCATATTTTGGGAGTTTGGGCCTTTTTTTATAGATATAATTCAGTTGCCTTGGTAAATATTTTGAAGTGTTTTAAATGGGGGTTTGGATTCTAAAAGGTCTGTGTAAAACAAGTGGGGCCATAGGAAATATTCAAAATAGGAAATACTCAAATGACTGTTTTAATGGTTTAATTGTAGCACTGATGTTAACTTAGAGATTCAGTGAATGAAAGGATGTTCCTAGCTCAGAATTTTAACTTCTCTGTTCATTCCTTTGCTCCTGGAGGTGTGAAAGGGGCTAGGATGGTGAAGACAGAACCTGGAGGAAACACTTTATCTATAGGATGTCTAAACCAGTTAAAGAAGTGTGTTTGTAAACTGCTAAAATAAAACCTGTGAATTTGCAGAGGAAACACCCCAAATCCCCTTTGAGATGCAAGCTGCTGTGTTCCAAGCCACAGCTATGCAGATGCAACACAGATCTCATACTTACTGCTGGTTTCCTGCTGTTGGTATTTGCTATCGGACTCAGCGCTGGAAGAGGCTGAAATCCCTGTTATTTGGACACATGCAAACAGAAAACATGAGAAACGTGTTACTCGGGTCAGAATTGTAGACACGCCATAATTTTCCAAGTAAAGCCAACATTAGACACTGGAGGATCCTGAAGCTGTCCTGCCTCTGAAAAATAAACCAGAATGCTTTAGCTACATCTCATCAATTTGGTGTGCCACATAAGTATGTGTTTGGGAGCTGCACTGGCCAGAGCTGCATTGCTAGACCCGAGCGTATCCGTTCCACAGCTGGTGTCAGCAGTGGCTGGCAGCCCGAGTCCTGCATGGCAGCAGCCTGCTCATGGCAGGAGCACCAGGCTGCTTCAGGAAAATTGGAACTGGACGGATGAGGAGGATGTGGAAAGAGAAAATGTAGTGGATGGGAGTGTTTCTCAAGGCTTCAGTTGTTCCGTCTTCCGAGCAACTGGCATGTAGAGACCAGAAGGTCGATGATCTGCAGAGATGTTTCAGGAGCAGGGAAGTTTTCTTCTCTAGTTACAGTAAGTATGAGTAACAAACCACTGACTGTACCAGTTGGGAAACTCATGTGGTGTTAGCTGGAGGCTGCAGGCAATTGCTTTTAACTTGAAGTCTAGACATTCCTCTAGTGTGCCAAGTGTACTTCTCTGACCTGCTCCCTGCTCTTTTCCTTCTGGCCATCTTCCTTCTGGCTGCTCCTTTCTCTAACACTCGTTTGCTCTTTCATTATCCCAGCAGTCAGATCAATTAACCTGCCATCAAGGAGACTGCTCCCTATCCCCTTTGGCACTCCTTGGTTTTCATCCTCCTGCAGTTTCTTGGGACAGACAGCATGTTCACATGCAGGTTGGTACAATCACTTGCACAGTGGGGTCAGGCACAGGCAGCAACTGAGGCTTTAGAACAGCCCCTCAGCGTGCTGTGGGATAAGCTACATGCAGGTGACAGTGATGAACCCTGAATACAGGACTGTAATCTTTGAAAGAAAACCTGCTTTTCAGAAACACTTTTCTGAGTTTCCTTGAAAGGGACCAGGACTGACTTCAGTGTCAGGAAACAGAACACTGTTGGTTTGGGTTAGAGTTCTTTTGTGGGTTTTTTTGTAGGCAGTCTGCTTTGTTCTGCTTTGTGCAGATACTGCTTTGTAGTGTTTGGAGTCTCAGAAGATAAGGGAAACAGATAACTGGCCAGTGTGGAGTAATTTGCAAGCTTAGGTGGTGGTAGGATGCTTATTTTGAACTGACAAGCCTTAGTGGATGATCTGTTGTGCAGGGATCTGCCTGCAACTTCTGCCAGGGTGTATGGCCTGTTTTTGCACACTTAGATCCAGTTTTTCAGAGTGTTGTACTTACATGGCTTGATATGGCTGGAGGAGGAAGGCTGTCAGCAGGGATAGGAATTAGCTCACCGAGCTGAAAGAACCCAAAAGGAAAAAGCAAGGAAAATTGTATCACACCATCACAGCTTCTGAACAGACAAAAACCCCCTGTAACCTTTGCACCCATACTTCTCCACCCCTTTAACAAACCCCTGCAACTAATTCCACTTTGAGTCAAGCAGTTGGAAAGGCTTAGGATGCAGGGCAACAGTACCTGCAGTTTCCTCCATCCCTTCCGCACACGGATAAAAACCTCGCTGGTTTCACTCAGGTAGATGAGGGTTCCTTCTGCTACCAAATGCACTTTCTCCAGCATACTCTCAATGTTCTGGAATGTTGTAACCTGCCAAGCAGGAAAACGAAACACAGCTCATCAGACACACAAAACATTCTGCAAGTGTTAACTGAGGTCTCATTTGCACGTGTAAATGTCAAGGCTCCTTCCACAGGAAACACTCACAAAGTCAGTTTTGTGTCATTTCGTAAAAGGAGCTTCAGTAACACAAATATCTTGCTCCTTTTGCACTCCAGCAGCATCATTCTGTGGGCTGTCATAGAACTACACCAACTTTTGCACAGAGTGAAGACCGTTGCATCTCCAAATGGCAGAGTTCAGTGGGGGTTTATAAATGTTACACACAAGTCTAGATACTTTTGCTTCTATTTTCAGTGGCTTTGTGACCTCCTTTCTTTAAAGGTGTTTTCTTCCATCCCTCCTGTTATGTTTCCAGATGCTGCTGGTTTGCACAGCAAATGTTTTCTCAGTTTCTCCCTTACAGATCATGGGGAGGCTCAAACTGATGTCTGTCCTATCTTGTCAGACAGGACATTGCCCCCTTACCTCTTTGTCACCTGGAGATAAGGACACAGGCTTCTCTAAATGGGTTGCTTCTAGAGTCTGCTTGGTAACTTCAGTTAGTACAAAATTAAGAGCCAGTTTCTTGAGAGTATACTTTCTTGACACTTGAGTGTTGTTTCTTTCTCATTTCTTCAGTGTCAGAACGCATTCTGTTTCATGAGTCATGTAGACACTAATATTGGTTTGCAGATTGTTTTTTAATTTCGGTTTTTACCTAAGTGGGCTTGGATCTCCAATCTGAAGACAGTAGCTCCCAGCCTGTAACTACAGTGCTCTGCCTTGGAGCACCAGTCTTTGCTTCCCTGACCAGTAACCATTATCAGGTCCTGAATTTCCATGGGAAAAGGCAGTTAGCAGAGGTATAACACCATGGAAGGGGGAAGGCACTAAGGAGCTTACACTCAGATTGCTGTTAGTTCATTTGATGTGATGTGGATGATTTGAAAGCCAGCCTGTCTGTCAGTGCATTCTGAAATAACTGCCAAAGATACCCAGCACATTTGCTTTTCTGTGAAAAACGTGAAAAAGGGAAATTTGCAATGAATCCTCTCTGCCAGCTTGATTTTCTACTTTTTTCCTCCCCTAGACATTATGACTGTTTGATGTAGAAGTGACCAGGCCAGCAGCCAGAGCTGTCATTTGTACTGCATGGATGTCTGCAATACGATTCTCATTCGATTCGTGACGTGTGAAAAGGAAACAACTGCATTTGTCTGTGTTCTCTGGCACCATTTTTAGATTTTATAGAGAAATCTACGGCTTTCTTCTAAGAATGAAGTGGCCTCTATTACTGTGTTTTAATCCAGTAAGGTAAAGTGGCTTTTTTTTACACTCACTGGGCATTCAGGATCTATTCTAGGATCTCAGCACATGAAGTTGCTACTCTCTTTCAGAGGCAATGCTTTGAACATGGAGTATGCACCTTTCCATGGCTTTAGCATGCCACCAATCTTTGCATTTGTTTGAATAGCCTGTTACCACCAAGGCAATGGAAAGACATATCTCATCACTTTTCCCACCTATACGGATTCCCTGCTGAAAAATTCTGAGGTTCAGAGAGCACTGTAATAAATAGAAACACAGGATGGAGCTGCTTCTCCTCTCTCAGTGCCACCAATGACCACTGAAAGGTTTGAAGCCAGGTTTCAATGGGAAACTTGCTTGTTTTGCTGCCTTACCAGACTCCTGGCTGCGGGTGGGCCTGGCTCTCCAGGAGGACCCGGTGGCCCAGGCATGGCGGCTGCTGAAATAAAACAAGTGTACGATATAGGATGAAGGTCAACCTTAGTTTTTGAGAGAGAAGAAAGAAGGGACTTAGTGGTGGCGACTAGGAGGACTGGGAGCTTGGCATAGCCATAAACCTTCCATAGTCAAGTTCTGGGTAGCCGTGTTCAAAACCCATTCTAAGGATTTGTGTTTTAAAGCACTGGTGGAACTTGGTCTTTTCTCTGATATTTGGGAGGTTAAGGGCAACTTGTTGTAGATACTCAGCCGATGAAGAACCAGACCCACTTAAACTGACCAGAATGCTCTTCTCCTGGCTGCTAATGATGTGCCTATGGAAGAGGGAGAACTTTTAGGTCCCACCCGCACAGACTTGGAGAGAGTCATTTGAGATAAGCTTGAGATAATCCACCTGAAGACCCAGGACTACCTTGTGTGCAAAGGTGTGCAGAGGAAGTGTCAGTGTGTGGGGGATGTGGGCACATGCCTATGCCCTGGCATCTGCAGCGAGAAGCAAAACCACCGTCTCTCACCTGAGCCGTATATAGCAGGGGGTCCTGGTGGGCCAGGTGGGCCAGGAGGGCCAGGGGGGCCAATTTTCCCATACCCTGGTAATCCAGGTAGGCCAGGCAACCCTGGAGGTCCTCTGGGTCCAACGACTGAATCCCCTTTTGGCCCCTATCAGTGATAAAAATTAATGTTATCAGGGTCTTCATCTTTGGTGACAACATTTTCTGGAGGCCTGCCACCACACCTCTGCTCAGACATGACTCTGTGTGTTGTTCCCTTCTAGAAGACATGGATTATGGTTCTGCGATATTAATAGAAAATGGAAAAAATTGACCATATCTCAAACTAAGCTCCAGGATCTAACTTTCAGAAACCTTTCTGGAAGTTCTCACACCCATTCCCAAGTTGCTGATACCTGAAAAACTCTAGACAATGCTCTCAAAGTCCCGGATCTCAGCTCTGCTCGTCCTGAGACTGCTTGCTTTGACGTGCTTAGAGGAGCTGTCTGGAGGTACACGGAGGAAAGGTATAACCATAAAGTGTGTCTACGCGGGGTGTGTGTCTTGTGATGAATGTCTTTGTGCCCCTGTGATTGAATGTCAGCTCATATCCCTAGAGCTCTCCAGATTAAAAAGGCTCCAACTTTCTAAATGTCCAGTGTAGCAGTGTGTCCTCAGTCTGACTGAGGAGGGTTTGGGTTCTCTATGCTCAAACTGGCCTGCATACATGAAACAGTTTCTGAACCCTGGAATAGGAGAGCTCAGCACCTCCACCCAACTCCTTCTTGCCAGTGGAACAGTTTCTAAAGAGGGAGGTGGTTCTCAGCAAGGTGGAATGACACTGGTATGTGTGTGTGTGTGGGGGTGCTTCAAGGTGGACTTGCTAACCTGAAATTTTCCAACTGAAATGATTCCATGATTCTTCCTCAGCTGTGACCCACCCAGTCCTGTTCCTTGGCACAGAACATGATATAAAGTCATGCAATGCACATGTGTGTTGACAGATCTCTCTCTATTTTCCAAAGAATCACATGGAATTAGTTCATTTGATTCCAAATGACAATTACCAGAAGACAAAACAACTAGGCAGAGACTAGACAGTAGCTGAATTTTATAGGAGTGATGCAGACAGTGCAAACTGCACTTTGCATTCATGTTTTTGGATTACTGGAACAGAAAAGGTGATTAATTATTTAGATAGCAAATAACTTTCAAGCCAGTCTCTGTCTAACTTCATATAACCTGTTTAGACCTTTATGGGGATATAAATAGCAGTGTCACAAGTTGTGTATGTGCTGCCTTGATTTGTAATGCCATTGATAGCATGAACCTCCTTACTGCTGTAGTTGTATTAGGCAGCTGAGCACAATGCTACAACGATTTTTCATAGCAAATTAATAGAAATATTTGCTAATATAGCAAATTAATTCACAACAGTCAAGCGTCTGTGTTCCCACCCAATGGGAACACATTGTATTCACCTACTGATTAGCATAGGAGTGTTTATACAGTTCTCAGCATCATCTTGATGTTTATCTCTTCTTAGTGCTTTCTAAATTAAAACAACAAGTACCCACATATATTCCCACTCTACAACTTGCATGACGTACAATTAATCCTGGTCTTCCAGGTGGTCCAGGAGGTCCTGTCAGGAAGAAACCTCCGTTTGGTTCTCCCTTTTCTCCTTTCACACCAGTGACTCCGTTGTCTCCTTTTTCACCCTGTAAAGAGAGCACATTTTCAAACATTGAGCTGGAGTGAAATCAGAACTCTATGCACTGGTCTTTGAAAGTTCCATGAAATCTCTGAACTTAATAAAGAAAAGCATCTGCTTAAAATCTTTCACACATCATTTCCTTCTTCAGTGACATGGAATGGAAGAGAGCACTCTCTCTTTTGAGGCTGCAAGGCTCTCTCAGGGCAAAGGCTAGGGGAGGCAGAGAAAAATGCCTCTGTTACTGTTTCCTGCTGTTTTATCCAGCAAAACCTTGTTCTGTGCTGTAGCTGGAGGCAAAGAGAAAGTTGGAGGAAGCCTAAGAGCCTGGCTCTCTGTTTTTCTCCACCATCGAGGAAGAAGCAAAGCATGGTTGACGTGGAATGGACATACGTTTAGAAGCATGTGTCAAAATGAAGATTACTGTGTGTAGGATGGGAGAGAAGGGTGGGGATGTGCACCAGGATAACAGAAGAGATACCACACAAAACTGCAGACACGTTGAAGTCCTGTCCTTCATCGCTGATTATCAGTCAGTTTAGGGAACAGAGTGATAAGAAAGAAGAGATGTTTACATTCTGGGTCATTATCTCTCTGCGAAAAATGAGGCACAGCAGCTGTAAGTTCCCCCTCACATGATTTCTTTCTGTTTGTCTGCTTTCTTTTTTTCCCTTCAACTTTTTTTTTTAGTCTGCTTTGTTTCACTTTTCTGAGACATAAACCCATGGACAGGAGAGGCAAAGGGCAAAGCAAGAACAGGGAGCTGCAGAAGGCCAGCAGAGATGGCTGTGTACAACTCCTCCTCTGCCTTTTCCTCTTTGTAGTTTCCCAGTAAACAGGACTGTAAAGCTTGCTGTGTGCCGTGCCGTTCTGCAGAGAGGAAAGGCTGGATGGAAAAAGAGTTCTCTGTAGCTAAAGCTGTAAAGCTACAGACATTATGTAAGATCAAAGATGTCATATCAGCTCTTCCACTCATCTAAGGGGCACTTTATATCATAGGAGTAACTTAGGTGCCCTCAGCCAAGCAGAAACCATATCTGAAAATCAGACAGCACTAAGAGGCCTTCCAGCACTCTGCTTTTGGTGGCACCATTAAACAATAACTTGATTCAATTTTTCTCCAGGTCTTCTACTGATAAAGGGCCTTGTTCACTTAAAAACACTTGAAATAATATTACACTGGTATTTATTTTTGTCACTTGAAGCAGATAGAATAATGGAACAGAGGGAGACCAAACATATCATACGGGTATGTTTCCTTGTGAGAGGTTCTGAGTTTCCATCACTTCAACGGATTTCCTCCGTTGTGCTTAAAAGACAAATAACATGACACAGAAGGGATTCCCTCCCCCTAATGTGTTAGTTGTTGCTTGTTTTTTCTACAAGCCTTTTAGGTAATGGATGTCTCCTACCTGAGCTGGCATGGAAACAAAAGTACTCGCTTATTGCAGATAATTTGTACCAACTGATGTGAGGTTACCGTGAATTATGACTCACTGTAATACCACTGGGAAGGTAAAAAGCCTCAGCAATAAAGTTTTTTTAACAGTAATCCTCATGCATCACTGGCATCTGCTATCTCTGTACTTGCAATAACTTTGTCTGTGCAGCTGGAGAGTAAGAAGTTAATATAATGAGTAATTGCTGATGCTCTTGCCTGCTTTGTGTATTTCACCGCACTGTGCTGGTTTATGCTTAGTCTATGGTAAGGTATACTTTAGAAAAAGCTTAACAGAACTCAAACACAAATGGGTTGTAATTACCTTTATGCTGTTAATAAAGTGGCTGAAATATGATGGAGGCAGAGGTGGACCTGAAAAGTGAAGAAAACACAATGAAGTGCACTAATTATCTGTAATTTTTGTTTTAAAAGCCCCGCTTTGGATATTCCTGCTTCAGCAGTTTAAAGGGAAATGATTTACAATAATACCATTAACCTTTCAATCTGACGGATATTTTTGGTTTGCTTTCCTGACAAAGCAAGGCTTAGGTGCCCTGTCTGATCTGTCACTCTTCCTCCCAAATAACTTCTGAATTTAACTGTGAATTTCAGGCGAATTTAAAAGCAAAGAAAGCTCAAAGGTTAAAAATAATCCCATTTTTTCCTGAAAAGAAATGGCATTTGGACAGCAGGGGAAAGAGAAGCATCCAAATGAACCCCTTTTAATGGAAACCAAGGTATAAGACAAGCTTGTTTTGTAGGACATGAATTTGCATTACATACAGAACTTGGGAGGGAACACACAGACATGTTGCTGGTGGATAAAGCAGCACAGAATAAACTGGTTCGAATTTTTAGTTGGGAATGCTCCTTGCTGCTTCTTTTCACAGGTTTGGTGTTGACAAGAAAGCACTAACTACTTATTTTGAGGCATTGGATATTGATCAGAATAAAAAGTAATGAGGGCAAGGTAAGAAAATGTGTCTTATAAGAACAAACAGATGTCCTCTTAAAAAAACCCAAAGTATCACCTGCAGCCAACAGAACCATATCTTTGGAACAAAGGCAGAAATACTCACATAAATGTAGGCTTTTCTTTATTATGAACATATTAGAGGACAGAGTTTATAAACAAGTTATAGCAACATTTGTTTGATGTACTGCTGCTTCTATTCCAAATGCTTCCTGGCGCTGACCAAAGCCTTACCTCAGTATATGAGACTTCGAGGAATGTAGAGAAAAGGCAGTTTGTAACAGCAAATACATGCTTGTTTCTGCAACTATTTTTGAATGTGTGAGGATTAGCAACGTGTCTCAACTTTCTGATACAGAGAAGTAAATCTTTGGTGAGGAACATCTGTTGCCATGCTCCTACCACCAGCAGAATCCTATTTTTAGCTCACACATACTTTTGATGATTATCACAAATAAAGCACAGAATATAAAAAAGCTGAAGTGGAGCTCATGTAGTTCTACCTCCTGCTGGAGGTGGGACTGCCACCAACATGTGGCTGCCTTGAGCTCAGCATGCAGAGGTGTGCTGCCCCGAAATGGGAAGCACTGGGTTTTAGCCCAGTCAGATGAAAAGGACTGACAACAAAATGATGTCTCAGGAAGTGGACATGATGTCCTTCTAAGGTTACCAAAAATCTCTGGCCAGCCAGTTGCATTTCAGTAGCTGTTCTTAACACATTCATAACATTCACAAAGGTACAGGAGACATTTCTGATAACATCGTGGGCTTTGATGTGTGTGTCAGTGCAGCAAGGAGCCTAGGTATAAGGCTTCAATCGGGTAAGGCTGCAGGGGTAAGCATTGGAGAGGTTTGCTCAGTTGCTTTTCCAGTTAAAGACGTAATCCCTTTGCAGACAAGAATGACAGGTCAGATCCAGAATACCTGGTGGTCCTGGAGCACCTCTGTCTCCCTTTTCTCCTTTTAAGTCCACTGAGTTGCGCAGTCCCCAGGAATCTCTGTTTGCATTAGCACCTGCCAGAAAAGCGTCACAGATTTGTGAGAGATGAGAGGAAATGACCTCAAAGTACCCCAAGAGGGGTTTAGATTGCAGATGGGAAACAATTTATTCCCTGAAAGGGCTGTCCAGCCCTGTGCCAGGCTGCCCAGGGCCGTGGTAGAGTACCCATCCCTGGAGGGATCCTAAAGCCATGGAGCTGTGGGGCTGAGGCACATGGGTTGGTGGTGGCAGTGGCAGCGCTGGGGGAATGGGTGGACTTGATGAGCTTAAAGGGCTTTTCCAACCTCAACAATTATGTTATATTTCAAACAGCATTCACCACTTTTTTTTTTTAGGAGCTGCCTGTTTCACTCTGCAATGTGTCTGAATCCATACTTGGAGCACGTCTTTGAGGAAAGACAAAACCACCGAACCACAGATGCAGGCTTGTGTTAATTTTAATGCCTGGAGTGCACACGGAGCGACCGCTTTGTGCTTCTCTGCTCAGGTACTAACTCAGGAATGGAACAGACAGATCCTTACAGTAATCTTAAAGGGGATGAAAATTGTATGTTAAATGGTGATTTTTCCTCCTCAAACTAAAGAAAGAAGGCATGCATGCTGGAGTGACTTACTGTTTGGGTTGAATATTAGTATGCATTTAGAGAAAAAGGAATTATAATGATTAACTGAATAAAACCAACAAGTTTTAAACAAAATTATCATAGTGAAAACCAAAATAAACCTTAACTAAGAAAAAAAAAAAACCTCAAACCCACAAAGCTTATTTAAGCTGAGGTACAAGAAAAGGGTTACTCACCATGGGCATTAAGAGCTTCTTGATTTGCAGGATAAGGAGTGCTCACCTACAGACACAGAAACCTATGAACAACTCTCCATACACATTAAGCAATGGAAGTGCATGACTTGGTGTGACTGAAAAGCCTGCAAAACGTGCATGCTGTCACAGTAAATGTCATAACACACTCTGGGACTGTCTCCAGTTCGACAAGGTTTGAGTATTAGCTGCTCAAGCTTTTCTCAGGACTCTGCTGTCTTTAACATGCAGCATGCTTTCAGCAAGAGGGCAACAGCACGCGTTTTGGAGGTGACAGCAAATCCTACTCTCAGCTGTGCCAGTGAAGCATCAGAAAACTCGTTGTCCTAGAAAGATTCTGAATTCACACCATTGCTTTTGCAAGCAGGACTTGATTTTTGACTGTAAGGTAACAGACTGTGTGTGTGAATTTTTCATCAGACCATGGCTGCACCTGCTGTCTGATGCTGACCTGAGCTCCAGATGCATGGAGACCACAGCTGGGAGGCAGAAGCTAGTCTGTTCTACCCTTTTCTGACACCAGCCACCCATAACAGTGGGCATGCTACTTACTCCTACTGCCTGTCTCCAAAACAGGGGCAGTGCAGGAATTAAAACGTGCCACAGTGCTTGGGAATTGGCAGCTCTTAGTACCAGCTAGTACTACTGATACCAATCTAAGCAAGCATATAAAAAACCTGGAGGGTGTTGCATCTGGCTGGTCCTGCAGTATCAGCTGGTAGAAGTCTTACTCACATGGATAGCTCCATTAACTTCAGAAGTTCAGCTCACGTGAGGCAAACTGGTGGGGTTCAGCCTGTAGCTCTTTATGCATATTCATTTATGTAGGCACGTACAGCTGGCTTCTTCTCTATAAACTCGGATGGGGTTAGGAGATGGTTCACAAACGCAGCACAAATCTATCCAGCACACTCAGATGCACAGAGAGGTGTTGTATCAGGACAGGTTTCTATTACTTGTGAGCATAAAAGTTACTGCTCTTATTCACTGATTGTAGCCTTGAAAAGCAGCTGTGTGTTATCTGAAATTCAGGTAAAGTAGGAGTGTATTGCTTGAATCATTCCCCAGAGAGTCACGGGAGAAACTCAAAGAGGTAAGAGATGGAATCTAGAGGGGGCTGGCCAAAACCACAGAAATGTCAAATCACCATAGAGGAATAGCTGTTTATCATTAAGTAAATGGTCAGTCCATAAGATGGGACACACTTTTCTTTGGCAGTAAGGGTAGGGTGAGGATGAGCATTAATGCATCTAGTGTAGAGTAAGTCACGAGCTGCTTCTCTAAAATAAGTGGAAAAGAACTGGAATGGAAATTGGAGGAGGAGGTAAAATACTGTTTTGAACTATACTCTCTAACAGAAAACAGAACAGCCATATAACCTGAAAATACAAACTCCATCTCCCTTCTTTGGATACTATATGTGAAAACTGCAGGTCCTCTGAAGGTAATGGGGCTTTGTCATTCCTTTTGGAAAGCAGAGGCAGAGCTTCGCCTGCTGCCATTCTTGAGACAATAAATGTTTATGTGTGAATGGACTGCATTTGAGGCTCAAATACAGGACACGATCTTTATTTTCTAATGCATCTTCCACGCCAATGAAATACATAACAAGCTGTGTTTTGGACAGGGAAACT
>WBNH01012827.1:25460-133059 GCA_013401255.1 Urocolius indicus
TATATATATATATACACATCTGAAAAATGTGGAATGTGCATGTGTATAAACATTCAGCTCCCCAAAGCTACTCTTAAACTGCAGAAACACAGGCTCTGGAAGGCATGGAAAGTGTTAGGACCACCAGGCAATCCGAGAGCTTTAAGCAAAAGGTTCCAGTGTTTCTAGTTCTGTTACATATTTCATATATTGCTAACCTTTGGGGATCTAGGCATTTGGAAACCTGTTGTTGTGAAGACTAGGTGAAGCCCATCTGTGATGCAAAGCAGAAGGCAGAGGTAGAGAAGCTGCAAAGCTGCTGTGGTTACGTGTGCAGCTGCTTGGGTTATGTGCTGTGTCGTGGCCATGCATTTTGCTGAAAGCAGGTTCCCTGTGTGACTTACTGGCATTTTGCAGTGAGGTCTGGGAGGGACTGGGAAAACTGTCTGTAGGAAACAAGGAAGGAAATTATTTTACTGACAGTAGGTGCAAACACCCAGCAGGTAACACACCCAGCAGAACTCATGGACATAATCCTATGCCACCTGATCTAGGTGAACCTGCTTCTGCAGGGGGATTGGACTAGATGATCTCTAAAGGTCCCTTCCAACCCCTATTCTATGATAACAGGACATAGCTAGGAAACAAAAATGAGCACCTCCCGAGCACAGAGGAGCTTGCAGAGGTCTGTGGGCAGGTTCCTCTCTGTGTGTGGGGTCAAAACTCTCACAGGGTANTCTCTAAAATAAGTGGAAAAGAACTGGAATGGAAATTGGAGGAGGAGGTAAAATACTGTTTTGAACTATACTCTCTAACAGAAAACAGAACAGCCATATAACCTGAAAATACAAACTCCATCTCCCTTCTTTGGATACTATATGTGAAAACTGCAGGTCCTCTGAAGGTAATGGGGCTTTGTCATTCCTTTTGGAAAGCAGAGGCAGAGCTTCGCCTGCTGCCATTCTTGAGACAATAAATGTTTATGTGTGAATGGACTGCATTTGAGGCTCAAATACAGGACACGATCTTTATTTTCTAATGCATCTTCCACGCCAATGAAATACATAACAAGCTGTGTTTTGGACAGGGAAACTGAAGAGAGCTAAAGGCATAACAACACGGAGACAGTATNTAACACACCCAGCAGAACTCATGGACATAATCCTATGCCACCTGATCTAGGTGAACCTGCTTCTGCAGGGGGATTGGACTAGATGATCTCTAAAGGTCCCTTCCAACCCCTACCATTCTATGATTCTATGATAACAGGACATAGCTAGGAAACAAAAATGAGCACCTCCCGAGCACAGAGGAGCTTGCAGAGGTCTGTGGGCAGGTTCCTCTCTGTGTGTGGGGTCAAAACTCTCACAGGGTAGGGGCTTGGCTTAAGGGATTTCTTTCCTATGCTCACAGGCAAGGTCACCCACTGTAACCTGTGCTACCTGAAACAAAGTTTGATGTTTCCCTTTGCAGACTGTTTCTAGAGCAGCACGTTTCTCCTATAGAGACAAACCATTGGTCCCCAGTTGTGCTTACTCCTTTGATATAAATTATACGTCCTGGAGGTCCAGGGGGTCCTTGGGGTCCAGGCAAGCCAGGAGGGCCCTGGTAAGAAATAGGGAAAGAAGGAAAATATTAGACAGATCTTTTCATATGCAATACAACTGAGCCTACAGGAAGAAGGCCAAGGGGCTCAGAATGACCCATTTAACCAAGAAATTCTGTGTTAAATGGCTTGAAGGGTGACTGAGCATCCAGTTACAGAGAGCAACCTGTCAGGTGAGTTTTGATACTGAACTTAAAGCACTCTGTGGAGAGCAAAATGATCTGAGGTTGTTGTTTCCAGGTGAAAAAAAAAAAAAAAACCAACCCATATCCCAAAATGGAAAGCTCAAAGCACTGGAAAGTGAAACTAAATTAAAGGCACTAGATCCCTCATTCAAGGAAAACTAGGTATCCATGACTGGTCTGGGATCCTCAGTACTGCTGAGATGCATGTATCTTCAAGTGCCAGTCAGATAACTACACTCTAATTAGCACCTTCGAGGAACCCTGCTAAGTTGGAGGTGTGGCTGCCCTTCACTAAAAGACCTGCCAGCTCTTTACCATGTCATTTGAAAACCTGGCACCACATCATGCCCATCCTTCACTCCAGGTCAACACAAGCTTCTGCAAGGTGACACATGTCATCTCACCAGTAATTAGACATCCATTAGATTTCACCTCCTCTGAGCACTCCAGGAAGGACTATTAGAACATGTAGCCTGGTTTATTTGCTTTAATCTCCCAGCCTGATGTGCTTCATCTAATTTTACTCATTTTAATAGATTCTGTGTGGTTAAGGCAGACAGTCCAGAAGATAACCTTGACACTGTTGGAAGATATGGAGGAGTAGAAAATCTGCTTTCATACTTTTAGCTGGTGGCTAGTTTTCTCTTCTGTCATTTTCTTCCATTAAGAATGAGTCTAATTTGTCTGATTTCACCTTCCAGTAACTAAATTTCTATTTACATCTTTCTTTGGAGGTGTAAGCAGCCTTTAATACCTGGCCTTTTCTTTCTGTGAAGAAATTTTGATACTTACCAATTATCTTATGATTTCTATGCTAACACAGCAAAATATCCTTGTCCTTTTTTTCAGCCTGTCTCTAAAAGATGTATTGCTGAGGTGCTGAGGGCTGTGGGTTAGTGGTGGGCTTGGCAGTGTGAAGTGAGGGGTTGCACTCAATGATCTTAAAGTTGTTTGCCAACTGAAAGGATTTTGTGATATAGGTGAAAATATTATTAGGTGCTGTTTTGGCATGGGTACCAACTGGCACAGGTTGCCCTATAGTGTCAGGATGACCTCACAAATGACTCTGATACCATGAAATATCATTTATGCTCAGCAGTGTTCAATGCTGTGCAGCCCAGTCTTCACGTTTGCTGTGAGACTGCTTGTATGAAGTCTTTCCATAAGACCAAGGACCTTTGCTCATCCCTTGTCATTCCATAACTACAGGTTGTAAGTGTTTGTGGATATGCTGTCGTCTAGGCAGGGGTTGTCATTCTGCATCCGTGTACATGGCAACTACAGCAGGTAGTAGGTATTAGCAGGTGCCTCCTTGTTAGCAGAGGAGATGCTGCTTCGCTGTGATATGCTGCAGTGCTGTTTGTACCTGTGCTGGACAGCCCATGGGAGTATCTGCATACCACTGAGAGCTCACCCTGATGAGCTGGAGCAGGAGGTCTTTGATATACAGAAAGAACTGGCAGTCCCAGATGGTTTACTGTTTGGACCAGCTCTGCCAACAGTGGAGCACAGGCACAACCGTTACACCTGGGAGCTGACACATGATGTACATCTGTCCAGATGGACCCAGAAGTTAACTTTTCACTGACTGTTACCAGACAGGAAAAGCAGCAGAAACACACAACTGTTTCCAGATCATGTCAGGGTTTTAGTCCTGCTGCCATTTTAAATGAATTCATATGAATCAGGTTTGGGATTTTAACAGGATTTCTTTGTCAGCCTCTCACCATACATAAGGACTTACACGAAACGCTTCACCTCGTTCACCTTTCGGACCTCTCAGTCCATTCAGTCCTGGGCGGCCCTGAAATAAGTAGAAATAAGTAGAAATAGTATGTGTCAGAAAGGAGCTCCTCTGTCTTTATTCCACTTGAGAGGGTAATACATACTGGACGTCCCGGGAAACCAAGTTCTCCTTTGGGTCCAGTAGGTCCTATTGGTCCCTGTACAAAAGAGAAAATGTGATTATGGAGAATGTATGGAACTTAACTCTGACATTTATTTGATTGTTTACAATAAGAGCCGTGGTTCTATATTTGCCTTAAAAGCCAGCCTGTGATTGTCTGCAGAGGTTGTCCTCTCTACTTGCCCTGCTGAGTCATCTCAGAAGCTGAGTCCCGCACGTAACAGTCAGCTCTGGCTTGGAAAAGACTCCTTATCTGCAGCAAAGTCTGACTTGTCAGACATTTATAGGGTGTGCAATTCAAAACTGAGCCACCTTGCATCAAAGGAAAATTAACTATCACTCAGTAGAAAAAAAAACACCTAGTGATTCATGCTTTGTGCATCTCCTTGTTGTTTGCTTTGTTGTACTAATAATTTCTGAATCAGGTCCTGTGGGGAACTGCCTGTGGATCACCATGAGAACTCACATGGTGCCAGACTTCTCCACACCTCTTGCCAGCCAAGGTGTGGGGATTTATGGGGCTGGTATTGGAACAGAACAGATCCTCCTTTATACAAGAGCGACTGGCCCATCAGGCTTCACAAAGTGATACAAGTGGCTGCAAAAAGCAAGGAGGAAGCAGGCTGCCTGGGAAAAGTGGTCCAGGATGAGGGATGGTCCATGGCTGGGCATTTTGCAAGCATGCAGCTTCCAGGCAGCCAGCAAGTGATCAACAACAAGCGGTCAATCTGAGGATATCACAAACTTTCATCTGCTGTCAGCTTCCTGGGACTCAACAAAGCCACAATGGGTCCAGACAATCTCCTTCCACATGTATCGACCCTGCTGGTTTCGGTTCCCTTTTTGCAGTCTGCTGCTCTGTCTTACACTATCAGTTACATAATCTCTCTGTCTGGAACTGTCACACGGGTGGCTGACGTGTTTGATGCTGAGCAATCACTGTACTTCGAGTGTGAGACACTTTCGATTGGCACTTACCACAGCCCGGTGCTGATGGCAGAAAGGCGTGGGCTATCGCACTCCTTACCACAGCTTAGGCACATTGCTTTAATGCTGTCAAGTCTTTGTTGGCATTGTGACTGCTGCTTCAAGAGACAACTGGCAAACAACCAAAAACCACAAGGAAATCCTCACCTAGCCATTCACTTGACTAAAGAAGGAAGCAAGCCCATGGCAGAGCCGAGTCTCCTTGTCAATGGCCTGGTTCTGCTGCCATATTATCTCTCAGTTAAGGCATAGAGGGAGTGCAGGCAAGTGAAGCGCTAGAAAGGTTGCAACAGACTCCTCAGATGATTTGCATACTCAGAGCTTTGCATCTCACCTGACCAGTGGCATATTGACGCAGGAATGCCACCTGGATTCAAGTATCAACCTCTAACCAATCCATTTGATGTATTAAACTGCTAACAAAACCTGTAATTTTTAAAAGTGCCTTTATGTGAGATCATTTCACTGAAGAGTGATTCATGGAAAACCTATCTGATGATGTTGGGATAACTTAATCTCAGCATCAAGCCGAAATTCATCGAAGCATTGTTGTAATTTTTTATCATGCAAAAAACAAAGACTGGATTAGAGATAAAATCCAGAGAGGGTGAACACGTGAATAAATTGATCCACCACGTCACCTCTGAAAGCAGAATTGAAAGTTCACTAAGCCTGAAGATGGTAGGATGTTTACTAAACCTCTGTTTCATTTCCAGTTTGAAGGTAATTTCTACTTGCGTGATCAAAGCTAATGCCTGTGGCTAAAGCTGGGAATAGATTGCTGGTGGACTCGGGCAGAGGTGAACTTCGATATGGTGCCCCCAAGCTTTCAAAATTATAGAGCCCACTCTTTTTCAATGGGCTTGAAAAAACAGAAATCCAAGATGTGCTGGGACTTGGCACTTGTCTTTTTGTCTGTGCATCCTTGAGGAGGACCTGACTTTGTTCTATAATCCCCTCTCAGGTAGACACAGTGAACAATGAGAGCTCCTCTCAGCCTTTTATCTTCAGTGCTAAACAAACCTAGTTCACTGAGTGGCAGGCTATGTAAGCTTCTAGCTCTGAAGACATTTTGCTGTGTTTGGGTAGTAACAGGCACAGTTTTGCTACCAGAATTCAAGTTCTGAATCAAGTCAGGGATTCACAGCACCATATATGTAACAACCATTCTTTTCCGAAGGATATTGATGAGCCTGAGGCATGAATACTCCTTATCATCCCTGCTTAGAAGGAATGAGGAGCTGAAGCAAACTTCCTTTACATTTACTATTATCTGTAAAACCAAATCACTATAAAGAATCCACTCATCTTTGGAAATGTCTTACCATTGGTCCCACAGGTCCCACCGCTCCAGCTTCACCCTGTTGAGGACAGACACACATACAGCAATGACAAGGAGATCTCCCGCAGTATCTAGCAGAGGTGGCTGGCAACAAAGCCACCAAACATTCTGGAGGAACACAACACAGTATTAACTCACCTTCTCCCCTTTTCTTCCTAACAACTCAGTTAAAGATCCATCAGCAGCAACGATAGCTCCTGGTTCTCCCTTTTCACCCTGCAATTATCAAAGTTGTTTTATAGTGTTAGAAAGCAGTTCTTAGTGAACCAGAAGGTGTCAAAGCAGCATCACTGCTGTTGGAAGCATGGCAGATTAATTTCTCTGTGATATCAAGCAGAAGGTGTTACCAATGGGAGCGGGATTAAGCTTCATTCTGGGGGAGAATCAAAGGGGCTGATATTTCTTCAAACATTATACATTTTCTCTTACCTGCTGTCCTTTGGGTCCTTGTGATCCAGGCAAACCAGTGTCACCTTTTGGTCCCTGAGGGCCCTAAGCAAAAACATGCACAAAGCCACAGTGAGATCTGCTAAGAACGTGCAGCCAGGCCATTTCACTACGTTGAATTGCAAGTAACTGGAAAACTGGAACTGGAATCACTCTGGTTGCAATGTAAGAACTCTTACAAGACTGAATTGCTGTCTGAATCAAAGCATTCCCTAAAACAAGGATCATACTGGGAGATGCCATCAAAAGAGACAACCCCACCAATATTTATCACAGGGTAGATGATGCATGCACTCACACAGAGAAGCACACAAACATTAGTAAGAGTGGGAATTCAGCCTTAAAACTCTCTATTTCCTCCCTGTTCTAGTCTCTCTTCCTCCATGGCCATTCAGACAGGCTGAAGTTCTGCAAAATTCCTGAACTTATTTTTAAGAGCACTTTAAAACCAGATTTTTAACTGAATTAGAGATGATATCTCTGAAAAGGAGGTGATTTCTGGTATCTGTTCTGTGGTGAAAGCACTCTGCCCACTTCACAGTTTGGTTTACAATCTTCCATTGCAAGTGCATCCAGAAACAGCTTTTTAACCGCTAACAAACTAAATTCAAGTCCACATGATTTCTGCATGAATGGAAAGACAAAGGCCTCAGGTAAGAACAAGAATGGTGTTTTCATGCCTGGAGAAGTTCTGGAAATGACAGAGAGGCTGAGACTTGGTTATATTGCTTCCTAAATGTTATCATCTCTTTTTTTTTTTTTCAAATGAAAAGTATTTCTAAGGAGTTTCCCACCCTCCTTCCTTTGGCGTCCTATGCAGTCCACAACACCCAGGACTTACTGAACAACCTTCTGTAGAATTCTGGGCAGTTTGCCAGCATTTTGTCAACATCATTTCTCAGCTTCCCCAGTTTCTCTGCTTAGTCCCTCTCAGTTATACACAAAGGATGCTGAGACCTCATGTATCCATCTGAACCGTAAAACAGTCATAAGTAGGAAAAAGAGCTCTATCAGGTGTTAGGGAATGTAAATGTAACAGTCTAAACAATACGGGGTGAAGTCACAAGCTAGGCAATGTTTGTGTGGTGTGGCAATCTGGGCTCAATAGGCAGGCAGCGTGGTCTAAGGTTCCTGCTGGTACAACAGCTGTGCAAGGCTTCTGTGGTGGCACTGGTCTGTTGTTGTTAGAAAAGGTAATAAATGCTTCTTAAAAGATAAAATAAAGAAGGGGCAGCTCGTAGGGCTTTACTGTGCTCCGTAGTGGTGGCAAAAAAAAAAGCCTAAAGAATGATCCAATAACATCTACATATGAAGGTAACTTTCAGAAGTTCACTTGTTCCTTTTGTTTCTCACGGCATAGGTCCTGTCCTTAGGCAGTCATCTTTCATCAGAGTCAATCACATTTGGGTTTAAAACTGATTCTGAGATAAGCAGAAACAGGAGATGTGCAAATCACAGGATACTCGGTTTCTGGCAGAGGGAATTTTGGCCATAGCTGTTGGTTTCATAAAGACCCACAGTCTCCCATATGAAAATTCATTAGACTTCAGGTAAATTCTGTACAATAGAAATGTTAAAAATCTTCAACTTTGTTGAAAAATACTTACTTAAATCCAAAGAAATGAATACTTACAGGAAATCCTGGCAGACCTGGCTTGCCATCTGGCCCCTGCAAATCAGAGAAAACCCAGCCCCTTGCAATCACATATTACAGACTGGCAGAGGATAACATGCAGTTCCCATGATCTGTGAGTGTTAACTGCAACTGTAATAATGCAACTGCCTTAAGAACTTCATTCACCCAGCAGCATATTTGTGAATGCTCCACAATACTCTCTGCTTTAAGCTTTTTCTGTGACCTGAGCATTTGCTTTCCAAAACAGAAGGGCCAGCCAGACACAGGAAAGGCTGAAGAAAGGTGTCATTTTCCCCATATAAAGGTACCCAATCCTAATTCAGCCTCCTTTGAATCTCTTCCAAGTTCCAGCAGAGAGATCACAGTAACCCTCCCACCTTTGCCATTTGGCTCATGGTTGCCTTTGGATAGAAAGTAGAGTGTGTAATGGGCTGTAAACAGAAACACAGGTTTGGATTTGTACAGAGCATCTTTAAGATTGCCCCACTGTAATGTCTGCAGAGAAACACTTGAGTTCTAAATCCATATCATGTGGATCTCAGAGGCTGAGCTTCAAAGACCTTTCCCATTGCAGCTGTGCTTTGAGCTGCGGGACCTACTTCTTCCTATTTCTTTTATTCTCCCAAACTGTGGCTCTGTAGGGTGAAATTCTGCTGGCAGGTACATACATTCTGCTCTTCCCTGTTTCGTCGTGGACGGAATGTGAGGGAGGGAACTGTGCTCACAAACAAGAGAACGTGTAAACCCCACAAACAGCAGCCCACAACTAGCATTGGCTGTGGAGTAAGATGCTCTGTTTGGGATGGAAATTTTTGCCAAGTGCAATTCACTGTAGATCCCATAGCCTGGGAAAGGTTGATTTCTCTCCAGACCCACTCCTAGGAAACTTAAATCGTATCAATTATTTGACTGCACTCTTTTGCAGCTCTACTCCTGGCTGCAAAACAGAACCTGAGTTTTTACGTCTCTTGTTCTCTCATGAGATTTCCAGCTATTTGTTCACAGCTGTTAAGTCCCCTGAGACCAAACTTGCACATGGGAGCTCAGCACTCCTACTTGCAGTCTCAGGCACAACATGGCAAAATACTTTATCCTAATGTCTTACAATTTGAAAGACAAGAATAGAAGAAAAAGGAAGAAAAGCTATGTAAAGTGTGGTCCCTATTTTTCCATCTGTCCTGCATTTCTGTCATTCTGAGCTTAGGGTTCAGATTCAGGGCTAAGCCAGTTCTTTTCTGTCACACAAATGTGTAAAACCAATCCATTCTCACAGAACTCAGCTCTGCCCCGAAGCACATGCACAGAGCTCAGTGCTGAAGTTAACAGGAACTCGATTCTGAAGCATGCAGAACTCAGCTCTAGCTGGTGCTTACAAGGAAACACTGAAGACAGAGCAAATCTGAAGGTTCACTTCAAGCAGCGTATACTCACTGGAGGCCCAAGCAGTCCTTTCATTGCAGTGAAGTTAAAAATTCCATCTGTGTCATTGAGTAGCAGCTAAAGAAGCAGATAAGAAACAGGTTATTTCAGACATCTAAGCCACACATACGTGCTTTAGAAATGTATAGACAGTTAAAGCATCCCTTTATAACTATGGTGGAAAACCCCACGAGGCTGCAGAAGAGGCTCCCTACTCATCTCAGTTACACATCTGGAATAAGAAAACCTAGCATGTCTTTTACACTTCTCATGTGAGGATCTCACATTGCTCTCAAAGCTTTAATCGATTACCTCTTGTTTTTAATTTGAAGACAATGACACCACATGTTGCAGCTTGAAGTCATTTCTCCTCAAGTAAGGTAAAGATCACACCCAAGGTTTTACAGTCCAGGATGCCACTAGCATTCTAAGTTGGTGAATCTGTCTGACCACATTCATCCTGTAGTTGAAGTGATAATGACATTCTGATCCTGTCTGTATCACACCACTCAGTGATTCCTAAGTCAGCTCTGATCCCGTGGCTGTGGCTGCAACCAGTGGACCCCCAAAACAGTGTAGTCCCTTGGATGTGGAGCAGTATAAGGGACTACAGGCACCACTCATCTCCCAGCCTGCCTGAGCTCCCTGCTGTGTTGCCCTAGGGGTTGCATGATGCTTTGGTCCCACTGCATTCCCAGCTCTGTACATCCCAGAAAAGGAACAGGACATGGGCTATTACTTTAATGACAGTAATAAAAGAATCCTGTTGCTGCAATTGCTCTGCTTTATCTACAGCTGGTGGCAGAAATCCAGGAGCCCTGGGTTTATACTGTCTTTTCATTGTGGAATTACTCAGTATTCATTAGTTTTGGGCTCAATCCAAACTGTATTGAAGTCAGTAGAACGAGTCCCAAAGGCTTTGCTGAGCTTGGGATCAGGCAGTTTGCATATTTTATAAATAGAGTTTAGCTGCAAATGGAAATTGTGGTTGGATGTCTGAAAACTGCACACAGTTCTGCAGAAGATATGAAAACAGAGGGTACAAGGAGGATGACTAGAGAAAATGATTGCACTCTTCACAACCTGCTCCAGGTACATAGCCATTTTCCCTCCTTTATGGGTATGCAAGCAGCTTTAATAGCAATGATCCAGCAAGGTTACTTTTCATTGCATCAGAATAGTTCAGACTGCGCTGATTACAAGGGGAGGATGATGTTGTTTCTAATATTCTCTCCACTGTTATAAAGAGGAGGAAGCAGTAGTTGTAAGCACGATTGTCTGGGTTGGCTTCTAAGTAAACCTTCAGCTTTGTCTCCAAATGGCATGAGTACGCCCTTGTTAGAATTACAGAGACAACACAGGAAACAAAGTCTTCTGACATTTAGACTCCCAACATTAACCTTTCTCCAGGCCTCTCCTTCAGTTCTTGCACCTGAACTATGAGTGAATGGTGGCAGTAATAGATAAATGTTTAGAAGTTTTAAATTTACATCCAACAACCTTTCTCAGTTGAAAATTATTCTGGTACTGTACCCAACTCAACTGGAGAGATCAAACCACAACAGGAATGAATGTGGTTTGCTGAGTAGCATGGTTCCACACACCAGAGCACACTCACTGTCAGAGATTTGGCTCCAAATGGGCCAAACGGCCAATGTAGAATGGGGAATATTGATTTTAGTGTTTTGGAAGATCAAACAGCAGCCAACTGAGGGACTCTCTTTTTAACAGGAGAGTTCAGAGCAGAGTTGCTGACTGACAGCAGGAGGCTCCAGAGGAGGTGGAGAGGCTTGCAAGCCCACGGTGTTGGTAGGGGCTGCAGAAGCCTGGATATGATGTGGTTCCACTGGAGACCTCAGTTTTATCTTACCAAGTCTTTTCACAGTGTTACAAGAGGCTCCTGAAGGAATCAAATCCCCTCAGCTCACATAGGCATCAGGGCAGGTGAGGAGGAAACCAAGGTCCACGTTTCGGTGCAGTTCAATGTGCTGTTGGCCAAATACTGGTGAGGTATGGCCCAGAGCCACCATTGCTCACAGCAGATCTTAATGTTGCAACAGTACTGAAACTGCACTAGCTCTTTCATTTGCTTTAATTTGGACAGGCAGCATAAAATCTTTTTAGTTATAGCCACACAGCCCTTCATAAAAAACCCTTCCAACTCTGACAGATCAGCCCATGGAACTTCTGTAGCCCAAGAGGTATTGTTGTCTGTGGCTACACAGTGGTTAAAGGAGTGAACTGACAGACCCTGACCTGGGGAGGGATCTCTCTATTGATCTGTCCCGCTCTACCCATGTCAAGCCAATATCCACATTACAACAGCTTGTGCTGGTGTTTGTTTTAGTGCTGCAGTTCCAGTTGCTGTTGATAGGTCTGTGTGCAATAGTTCTTTTCATATCTGAGGTTAGCTACAGGAGATGAGAGACTGAGGCAACAAAATGTGTTTGGATAATCTAATCTTCTCTCTCAGCAAATGTATACTTGTTCTTGCACAAACATTTGTGAGGCAGCTAAAGCTCAATGTCATACAGAGTGACATATACTTACATACACACGTTTAATTAACTGTGTAAATATCCAGCGTATCGAGTCCTCTGAGAAACCATCTGATTCACAACACAGAGGACTCGAAGCACATTAAATAGATGTGTAGACTGTGACTATTCCAATAAGCAGGGAGCCAGGCAGCCTCCAGCAAACTGGTGTCATTAGTTTGCTATGTCAGCTTCAAAATAACCTTTTTACCTTTCTTATAAATACCGTCCTCTCTCTGGGGCTCTCGTGGTGGGTTTTTTTTCAGATACTAATGAGCTGAGGAGCAACACATTCAGGTTCATTATTACTGCAAACAGAGCTGTTTAGTCACTGGTAACAGTTAAGGTCCCACTGTGACCATGTGGCAGGGCTATGAGAAGGAACAGGAGTTTTACAGCTGCATGTCTGTCATGGCTGTTGAGGAATTTCACAGAAATTCCAACAGAAACACGATAAAGTGCAGAGCAGAGCTGGTGAGAGTCCCACTTTGAGCAGGACTTGGAACTAGGTGATCTTCAGAAGCTCGTTGCTGTGAATTTATACTTCTGCCCATCCAAGATCTTAGAACCTTGAATCCTCAGATTCCAGGTGGATACCCATTCAACTCAGTAAAAAAAAAACCTCCACTCTTTAGGGCCTGGTTTGGTGGGCTATGGTATGCCAGTTTGTGCTATATCAGTAGCAGAAGCACAAGTGAAAGCCTGGTTGTTTCAGTCCACCAAAACCACTCCGTGTAGCTCAGCTTTGTGATAATGTTGGTGCCCAGCTCACCCTCATAAAGATTACTCAGCTGGGCGTTTTCTCTTCTTGCAGTCACAAATCACTTCTTCCTGCTGTTTTATGCATTCCTACAGATAAATCTGCCTGTTTCAGGTACCTTCAGCTTTCAGAGGTGAAGGATTCCCTGCAGCCACTCACAACTTCTCCAGCTCTTAATGTCCTATTGAGCCAACCACGAGATGTTTGTTGTAAGCTTTAAATGGGATCCATCCCAATCTCTAACCATCATTACTGCTAACTAGCATTGTTTCTGCGAAGGCTGATGTATGCAAAGCAAAACTGTCTGACAACATACAAGCAGCTAGAGAGTATTGAACAGTTTTTTTATGAGCCTCTAGCACTAAATCCTTTGGAACTTTGGGCTATTGCTTTCATGACAGTCAGTGCTCTGGTTTGTACAGTGTATATCTATCAGGAAACACACCCTATCTCCCTCCTGCTGTGTCTCAGATGCCTTGCTTTGTAAAACACTCCCAGATTGATATTCCTCTGCTGATTTTTACTTGATGTTCACAACTGCTGCAGGATCACCTGGAGAGCTTGTGAGAGGCTCTCAGTATAACCCCCTAATTCTTGCACGTAAGCTCTTCACCTGCTTCCTTTCCTATTTCTTCTTTTCAAAACAAATCCATTTGATGTAGAGACACTGAGGTAATTTTGAGGGGTAGACTTATGACCTAGCCATCAACAGCAGAACTGCCAGTTTGGTAACTGCTTCTGCCCTGTTCTGTGTAAAATGAGTCGGAGACTTGAACATTTGACAAACATGCTTACCTCAGGTATTGCTATGACTGGTCCTGGGGGTCCTGGGGGTCCAGGTGGTCCCACAATACTGTTCCCATTCTGTCCTGGTGCACCCTATTTCAAAAGCATTACAGGTGGAAAACCCATTTACTGAGTGCTAGACTTTACACAGGCTTCTGAGAAAGAATAAACACACAGAGTCTCACCTGAGGTCCTGGGTCACCTTTCTCCCCTTTTGGACCCTGCATGGGATTAAAAAAAGCCACAAGTGTCAGTCATTTAAAAGGGAAAAAAAGTGAAAATGTGCTTTCTGTAGCTTCACAAAAAGCACAGCAGTGAAATGCAGGTACAAAGGGGATAGATCCCTGGCGCTCTGAAAGCACAGATGGGGCCAGATGCTTTCAATGCAGACCCTCTGAGGGTTTCAAAGTATTTCCCCAGAACATTTGACAAGGTTCCTGGATGACCAGAAGCAAACAGGCACACAACATTTCTCTCCCTGGGGGCTAACCCAACAGGCTTTTCTTTTAGTGCACCGAGATCAGCCGTGTGTGGCTGCTCCTTCCCTTTCCAGCATTGCCCTCCTCAGCTGGGTCTGGGATTGCCCAGTGGACCAGGCACAGGGGAGATAAGGGGTCATTTATCTGGCAGGTTGTTTCTCAGCTTGATCAGCCCCTTGATGTAACTCACTGTGCTGGGGATGCAGACAGCTTGTCTGGCACAGGTGACAGGGGACCAGCCCTGGGACTTCCCAGCTAAAGAACTCTGTAATCCTAATGGCTCTTAAGCACGAGACACACATTAAAATCACCGATGGGCCTGTGGGCTTCCCTCTCATTAAAAGCAGAGCTGATTACTGAATAATTAAAAGGAGCCTTTGCAGAATCAGAAATAGCCCCTGGAGATGCCTGTATCCCTTCTGAATGATGAGGCAGGTTAGGGCAAGGGCCAGCTGGCTCCTGTGCTTGGTGGCTGAGGATCTGCTCCAGCTTAAGCAGGACAGATCCAGGACCAGCTCTCCACAGGCTGCTACCAAGAACTGTTAGGGGCTCCCACTGAGCCTCAAGGCACAGGCTTGGGAGCCAGTGGGTGTTTGGTGATCACAGATGATGGATATGATGATGATGTCCCAACTCACCACATCTCCGGGATGTCCAGCAATGCCAGGAAAGCCTGGTTTCCCATCTGTACCCCGCATCCCCTGCCACAACAAAGAGATTAGTGTCATTCTCTCGGGACTCTATTCTGTTTCACACAGGCAGGAGGCTGCCACTCCTGGGTGGGCAGGTTTGAGGGGAGCTCTGTGAAGTCAGCATCATCTCACCAGCCATCTGCTCTCTCCACCTCTCCTGCTGTTTTCCCCACTCCAGAGCAGGGTTTTCAATGCAGCACTCAATGATTCTTCTCCCACCTCTTGCTTAGCAAAAGGGTGAATCCCTTTGCTTTCCCTCAATATGTGTTTTGTGGGTTATCTCCACCCTTCAGTTAAGTGACTCTCAGACTGGAGGATGAGGAGAGAGAGACACTGAATGTAGACAGCCGTTGGTATCTGGGGCAAAAAGTCTGATAGCCCCTTCACTGATTTAACTCAGGACTATAGATACTACTGCCAAGGACCTCATCAGTTACCTCATTCTATGGGAGAGCCAGAGCTAGCACTCAGTAGTGATTGTGCAGTTTGCCCAGAGCAGCAATGGGTAAAAGAAGACTCAGAGTTGTTCAAGGACCAGACAAACGGTGAACCACATTTTTTGCATCTGTTTATCTCTGTGTCATGTGAAAGAGCAAAGGAAATGACACAGAACAGCCTAATGATTCATCCAAGTGACAGATTAGCCCTGGTTTGCTTTAGTAGTGAGGCTAGTTTTCTTTGATTGATTGGTGGGGGTTTTTTTGGTGTTTGTTTTGGTTTGGGGTTATTTTTGTTTTGAGGAGGTGCTTTTGGGTTTCTTTTAGGAAAAGGTTGGTTTTGTTCTCTTTTTCTTCTGCTTCAAGACAACATTTTGGAGTTTTTGCAGTATGTAGTACCATGAGAATCTAGCAGACATAGGCAATGCCGTTTAAAGGTCAGCTCAGTAGCTGTCAAAAAGACAAACTGATTACAAGAAATTATTGTAAAAGAGAGAGGCAAACAAAAGCACAGAACATTATTGTGTCACTGTATCTACTTATTGTGTGCCTGTGACTCAAATTCCTTGCACTGCTCTGTTCACATTTTCCATCTTGAAAAGGATCTAGTGGAACTAGAAAAAACTTGAGACAAGGCCAGTGGGAACGATGTAAGGTGCAGAAAGGCTTCTGTGTGAGATGTGGTGGTGTTAGCTGTGGCTCTTCAGCTTGGAAAGGGAACAACTGAGGAGGTGGGTGAATAATATTGTAGAGGGTTTTAAAAATAGAGTACTTGAGGACTTGTAGATCTAAATAGGAGGAGTATTTGGCATCAAATGAAAATACGTGGAAGAGGTTCAGGAGATGTGTAGTTAAGCTGGCAGAGTGCCTTGCCCCAAGGTCTTAGAAACTGTATAAGTCTGCATGAGTTTACAGAATCCTCTCTCTTCTTCTGCCTTTCTACAGAACCACCAGCATAAACGATTTAATGTCTCCCCTTCATCAAGAGAGGATAGTCTTGCTGTTATTTCTGGGGTTTGTCTGTGACCAGCAAGGCATGTGGCTCAGGAATAAGCAGTTTATGAAGACAAAGTACGAGTACTGAATCATCTTCATTTTAGAAGCAAGTGCAGGATAAAATGTTTCTGGGCTCTAATGGGATTTAGGCACTTATATGACAAAAAAAAAAAAGATACCTGGGACTGAAGTCTCTGCAGTGCTTGTGGGAAATGATGTGTTTACCTGCAGCAAAGGTAATTGGGCAGGGGAACAACCTCAGAGCAGCAGCATGTCTGCCACAGGATGGTGTCATTTCAGGCATGTTGGTACTTGAAGATCAGCTTCCTAAAGTTACAAGTGTGCAGTAATTTCACCAATTGATTTTCCCGATGCAGTTTAATTTGAAAGAAAAGATCCAGGATGGGTGAGATGTTTTACTGTAAATAATGTGTCCAGAGACATCCTTATTCTAACTCCCTCCATGTTTTAAGACTGCAGCTCATTACTCAGAGCTAAGGGGATTAAGGTCTTTTTTGAAGAGACAGATTGATTGTTTTAAAACAGCACTGCAGTCATTCCATTCACAGCACATGCATGTGTCTGAAGTGCATCACACCAACAGTAACCATCACTACAAAAAGGACCACAGAGGAAAGCACTTGTGTGAATAATAGTAATGAAGAAAATAATCTACAGCCTCAAACATCCAAAAGAAGAGTTAAACAACTGTCCTGTGCATCAATGCATCAGCTCCAGACCATCTCTAGAGACCTTTTCCAACCATTCTGTGATTCTGATGCAGATGAGTATCTCTGTGAAATGGTAACACTCAAAATATGTACAGCAGATGGAATTTATGGCAAGCAGAGTCCTGCTACACTGTTGGGTTTTTTGGTGTTGTTTTTGGTGTGGTTTTTTTTCCAAAATAAACAAACAGATGCTGCTAGAAGACTGTGATAACGTTCTTGTAAATGTTCAGCAAGCAGAAGGGTAGATTCATAATTGCTTCTCTTGTTTCCTAGAGCAACTTTTGACTTCAGCACTGTCCCAAAGGCAAGAGAAGCTTTTGGTTATTTTATGGCATTGTATTTTATGGTGTTGTATGTTGCTTCATTGTATTTTATGTTGTTTTATTGTGTTTTGTATTATTTAATTGTATTTTATGTTATTTTACTGTATGTTACTCTATGATTTCTTATGAACCTCAGCACTGCCCTGTGCTGCCATATACCTGCAAATATGACTCAGGGGCTGGCAAAACTCAGCACAGATACAAACAGGAGCTATGAAGTGGGCTCCAAGAGAAGTCCAAACCAGAGAAAACAGGCAGGGATAACACCAGGGAAGACTGGAGAGGAAAGAAGGGGTTCCTGCAGGTTCCAGCACAGCTGAAGGCAACAGGAATGGCCTCTGTGCCAGATCCTGGGTCAAAGTTGTGTGTGGCCCCCAGGACTTCTACATAACATGATGTGTATCTCCAGCCTTTCCACAGAGGTGTGTGATGGAAAATGCTCTGGGCTGGGGGGTTATCCCCATGCCATGATATTCAGGAGTAAGGGAGCATGAAGAAACTGTTTTTTTATATAAGCTTTGCTGATTTCCACTTTTGTTGTGGTGAAGACACAAAGGGCCTCCCAAAACACTGTAGCATTGTGCACCTGAGCATCTTAGCTACAACATTAACTGTATTTTAACCAGATCTCAAGCAACAGGTTACACTGGTGCCCAACAATCACAATTCAGTCGAGTAAAGAATCCTCCCTGGGCTTTAATATGCTGATAGAGCAAGACATATTCGTTATCCCTTGAGTACACTGAGAGAAGAAAGGAAACTAAGAGGAAGAAACAACTGAGGTTTTAGATCAAGTTACATGAATTTCTTACCTTTGAACCTGGTGGACCAATGTTGCCTCTTTCTCCCTGAAACAGAGACACAGAAGGGCTCAAACAAACTCACATCAAAGTGAACACTGCTCACAAGGACTGGAAACTTGTACATCACTTTTCTTACAAAGAGACTGAATACAGTAACATGATTAGCAAAAACAGAGCATGTATTTGTTACAGTGATGCTCAGCACATGACTGTGAATTGGTTCTGAGGGTTTAACCTCCCACTTGCCATCCACCTCTTAATGTTCCTTGTCACCACGCCGTATTTGTTGCCGAGCATCTACCAAGCCATGTGTCTGAACCTTCACGCTGGTGTCTGAAATCAGCAAAGGGAAATATTCCCCAGATGCACCACTGCCACAATGAGCTTTGTGCCTCCACAGAGGACCCACTATCTTCCTTCAGCACAGTTAACTCAGCCTCCCTCCACGCTACCCCTCTCCCCATCTCCCCAGGCTCTGCGTTGTGCCACCACCAGCAAGGTAATGAGTGCTGCACTGGTCCACTCTGGGGACTGGTTTTGCAGTACTCTAGCTCTAAGTAGACACCATTTCCTCATTTCCTTACAGACAGGGAACGTACAATTTGTCTTATTTAATCTGAGATAGAGAATATAAACAGGAATAGATCAGCGAGGAGTTACAGCCATTGCCTCAAATGTGAAGTTTATGCTTACTGTCTGTTAGGAGCCATGTTCATGAGTGCATGAAGACTGCAAACTGCTTTATCATGAAAACAGTTTTTCATAATAACAGAACTGACAGCAGAATTTGGATCTATACTTGCTGGGAAGACTTTGATCACAGCAGGCTGCCTCTGATAGCTCTGCTAGTCTGGAGTATTTGAAGGGTGAAGGATGTACGAAACACAACTGTACCTTAAACCCCTCATGATGCATTAGCTCTTGGTTTTGGAAGTGGGTGGTGGTTGTGTTTTGCCACTGTTGCCTAGTGAAGTAATTTATAACCACAAAAAGTGGGTGTAAAATTCATCCCCATGAGAACGATCGTTGTATCATAACCACTTGATATGAATTTTGCTGGAATGTGCCCAATCCTGTAAGATGTTAGGCAACAGAATATTCCTTTTTGTGTATCCTTGATCCTGGGGGTGAATAACTCGTGATGAAAACCTTAGCACAGGAGGTGTTGAAGTCTCCTGGCCAAGGTTTATGTCTGTTTTTTCAGCCCCAATCCAGTTCCTAAACTCTAGGAATCCTGCTGCCTCAATTTCTGAAGTCTTTGGGAAACACTATTTCCACAATTATTTTGGAAACAGAGTTTCTAGTTCAGGGCAGAGGAGAAGATCCTAACAAAAAAAATGTGATGTTCAGCATGGGGACTCAACATCTGCTCATGTCATAGAGCAGCACTGTGTGAGACAGAGCACATCTGTCCTGGCCAGTCCTTTGCAGCATCATTCACTAACACGTGCTGTGCAAGTGCCTCATTCTTTCACTCCCAAGTCACATCCCCCAGCGTTAACAGGAGTAGTACCCAGATGAGGGACTTTTTTCCAGCCCTATAAGCTGAGCCAGCTCAGGGTAGTCAGTGACCTAACCTGTCTGTGTTCAGGTGTGAATTTTAGGAAGAGAAGATGAGAGACTCTAACTATTGTTTTCAGTTTCCTGTTCCCTAAATCTTGCTGTCACTTCCCAGAGCAATGAAGGCTTTGAATGTCTTTACCTCTACACTTAAGCTGTTGAAAAGGTGTTGTTAGGCTGTATGGTTACCCTGAGTGGTATTTGAGCCTTACATAAGAAAAGCCTTTCCCAGGCTAAGGCCCCATTCTATGAGTCTGCCCTTTTTTTCCTCTGTTTTTTATATCCATTTTTCCTTCATGGATTACTTAACCAAAGTAGAAAAAAATCCCTTCTTCCCCTCAGTACCCCCAGAATGTCTTCCTATCACTTTCTGGGATGATGCCAGGAGGTCTTTTCTTGCAGCTTTCTCTTTAGGTATTTCAAGGAATCATTTGGGCTGGAAAAGCCCTTGAAACTGCTGCAGTCCCAGCTCTCCCCTCACCTTGCCAAGCCCACCACTAACCCATGACCCTCAGCATCTCAGCTCCACAGCTTTGGGATCCCTCCAGGGATGGGCACTCCTCCATCTCCCTGAGAAGCCTGGCACAGGTGCTGACAACCTTTGCAGTAACTTTTCAGCATACATGTAACCTCTTGGAAACCAGAGTGATATATACATGAGTGACAGAGAGGAATTGTCCAATGTCCTAAAAACCCCCTCTCAACAGAAAGGGCCTGTTTCACTGAGTGCCTTGGAATGGACGGGCCAGGCTGCTTCTGGTGTGGTTGTGAAACAATTCTAATAATGCACATTCTGGGTGGATATGCAACGTAAATGGGAACAAAACTTGTCCCACGCTTAGTCAGTACATGACTGTTAAACAGAAGCTGGTTTGTTAAGGCAAATGCTGGGAAAACAGACATTAAAACTGTGTCAAAGCAAAATAGGTGAGCTCTCAAGTGTTCCTTGTTACACAGGGTACCTTTGGTCCTAATGGCCTACGCTGTCTGTGGCTTCCTGCAGAGCCCTATACAATTACACTGAATTTACTGGTAAATCCATGAAGCATTGCATAACCATTTTTTTCTCAGGAAAAAAAAAAGTCCTAATTCATAACCACAATTGTTACAAAAACAATGCTGGAAACCACTCTCAAGGGAGAATGATAAAATGAAAGCACTGGTTTAGATTTGTTGTTCTAACAAATACTGCTTTGCTGCACATTATCATGCAAAGACCTAAAGATCTTTTTTTTTTTGCTTACAAAGGCAGCTTTAATCTTGTCACTGCACACTAGAAAAGTTTAGCACTTAAGTTGTCAAAGTGCCTGTGTCACAAGGGATTGCTTTCAATTGCTTACAGTTTTATGTATTTTGCCTCCTTGGCTAAAACTCAGAGATGTGATCAGGCCAGAGGAAAGGTGTCATTGTCTTGCTAGGTTTAAAAGCAGCTTGAAGCAAGTATTTGGAGGAGGTAAATTTCCCTCTTGTCTCTATATGGTGGCATCAGCTGTAGAGTGCAATTATGACTCTTCAATGGCAAAATGAACAACAGTTCATCATTGATCATTTTAGAAAGTTGAATAAAAGAAAAAAGAAATGTTGCCTTCATCTGGAACGTGATGACAAGACACTAATAAACCTAACCCCAGCAAAACTCCCCACTGATATGTGGAAAAGAAGAGGATAAAAACCCAAGAAATGATTGCTGAGCTTACAGAGAGAATGAATGAGATACTTCTGCTTCAAAACATAAAAGGTTGATTTAAAAACCTCACTGGATACAAATACAGTGTAAATAAATGTCATTTATTTCCTAACAGCTGCTTTGAGTTACTAGGAAGCTGTAAGGAAGGAAATGAACTCTATCCCAGCCAAAACCAGGACAACAGATCACAATGGGCAATATTGGAACTGGTTTTGGACACATCATTTTAATCACTGGCTTGTTTCAGCTCACCAATTCTTTCCTTGCTTTCCTAACTGCATTTTTTGATGGCTTCTTTTTTAGTATCTAGTAAGAGATATGAGAGGAGCAAAGGTCTCTAAGATACTAAGCTGAGTCAGCTGTAAATTCAGTGATTCACAACCACTAACACTTTAAACCGGCACACTAAAGAGCTTCTCAGACTCACTCCTAGTTTGTTTTCCTAGAGCAAACTCCTTCATGTTATCCTAGAGCAACAGAATCCTGTGCAATGCAGTGACTCCAAATCTGTAGCTGGCTGGGGCTACGTGTTTCCAAAAAGTAAAGAGGGATCTACTTCTATTTTTGAACACTCTCCAACAACAAACAAAACTCCTCTTCCCTGAAACATTCACTTACCTTTGGCCCTCTTGATCCTGGGATTCCAGGCTCAGTTAACAGGTCAGTGCTAGGTGATCCTTCCATATCCTAATGGAAGAGAAAAAAATGCTGCAGAATTTAAGAATTTTTCTGCTTTTTCCCCTCCTACAGCTGCTCTGGTTCCTGGAGTCCCGTAAAAAACTGGAAGGACATTGAACACAGATACTTTCATCTTTTCTCACTAACCTTTTTCATGAGCAATGCACAGTGTTCTGGAGATCAGCTCCACTCAAATGCAACGTTGAGAGCACGTTGCTCCTCCTTATAGAAGTTGTTGTCCTTACACTCTTGCCCATTTGACACCACTTCTCCAGCACTCCAGGCTGGACAGCATCAGGCAGAAGTGAGACAATATCAGAGCTTTAATTATGTGCTGTGTTTAAGCATGCTGGAGCAGTGTTTTTCCGTCCAGCGTTTAGCTGCCACTTGGCTACTGAAACCCTGTAGTGACTAGTAAGGGTTACACAAGTGATTTAAGTCAGGGAGAACTTGCAGGCAGATTGTTAAAAGCAGCAATTGTTACTCGAAAATAAAGGTCTTTGCTAATTCTCACAGCTGAATGTTGAGCTCCTGCCTAAATACAGCTTACTGGAAGGAAGCTGAGCAAGATAAAACATGCTCTGTCATGAAATTGTAGAGTTAATTCTGTTGAGAGGGATCTCAGAGGATATGTAGTCCATCCTGCTGTTGATAGCATCATCAATACTGAATTGAAATCAGACTGCTCAGAGCTTTATCCCCTCAGGTCGTGGAACCCTCCAGAGATGGAGGTTCTGCAGACTCTCCAAACACTTGTTTCAATGTTTAGTTGCGGTCAAGGCAAAAAGTACTTTACTTATGCCAAGTCAGAATCTCCCCTGTTTCAATTTATGATTGCTGCACTCTGGAGGTGGTGTAAGGGAAAGGGTGGAAGACTAACTTGATCAGCTGAAGCTGCTGTGGAATGACAAATGAATGCTCAAGTTACGAAAATCATCAGCGGTGAAAAAGAGAGATCCTGTTCTTTTTCCGTTTCCCACCAACTCCATGAGAGTAAGAACAAGAGAAGCATGAGGAATGCACAGATGGAACCAGGTCTTTCCTTTTGGAGAACAAGGTAGGAGACATTAAGTCATCAGGTTGGCTCAAGTCTTTTCATGTGACTTCACCTAAGACTGAATGTTACTTGGACTTTGATTTTGCTGCTCTATCAGCTATCAGTGATTCAAATATCAACAGAAAATCTGCTGATACTCTGTTTGGCCTGTTTAACCAAACACTCACTACTGAGAGTAAACCACAAGCTGTGTTTCTGGGTCCTCCTTTCCCTTGCCTCCACTGTGCCAACATATTTTTTTCCCTGTAAGAGCGGGCTTGATGCTTGCTTTATATAACACACCATCCCTTTTGACATCTGCATGTTTTTCATGGGTTTACCAGGTACCTTCTGCAGCGCAAACTGTTCTTTTGGCAAGCATAAGTGCCAGCAAACCCCGTGCCATTTGGTTTTTGCACATAGCTGATCACAGATGCTAACGAGTGCTAACAGGAATGTTTTGCAGAAACAGACTCACAGCAATAAACAGGCTGCCAACCAAAAGGTAGTGTTGCCCTAACGAACTGGCAGGCCATGGTGCTGCCTTCACAGATGGCAGGGGTGGGCATGCAAAAGATCAGCTAGACCTAGTAAGCATGTTTAGCAGAGGTGTTCCTCTCAGGGAGATGACAGTCGTGCCAATTGCGTTTGGATGAGGTGAAGCTTGAGATGAAGCCAGGGAAGGTATTGTTGCTGCAGTTAGGGCTGAGATCCTTCTGTGTTGGTGCCCAGAAGAGAGGGGATTCTGCTAACTTTACTCCTCTGAAACTGAGGTATGAGAAGTGGCAGAGTTTGGTCCTAAGTACCCACAGGGGAACACTTCGGTGGCACAATGAGGCAAAGTTGGCTTCCTGAAGAGGAGAGTGGAGACTCTCTTAACTCTGGATCCTCAAGGGATACAGAAGATGACTGTAGGTCAGAGAAGCCATCATCCTGGGCTGAGACCAGTCCTGGGATGAAGATGTGGCTTAGCAGTAGTCCTTGCTTCATTCTGAGACAAGTATATATTTATTCATGGGAGACTCTGTACCAACCTGTGCCTAAGGCTAATGCAATGGAGTGTTTGAGCGCTTGGACTTTGTGCTGTTCCCTGCTAACAACTGCAGTGCTGGCAGTCGAGAACATGTCAGCTGCTGGAGATATATTTTTTCATCCCTTGTGATCCACTGACCTCAGTGAGATGAGTGACCACTAGTGTTTATAGTACACTAGTATTTAGTCAGACATCAGAATACGTCTCAGAACAAGCATTATTGGTCAGCTCTGCACTTGTTAAAGTGCTCAAAGTGTCATCCAAACAGGTAAGGCAGATACCAAGAGAGGAATATGTGTGAGTAAACTGTGTGAATATTGATGCAGGCAATTTGTCAGCCTCACTTCACAGGGATGTTAATGCAGCAGCCCCAGTCCTTGAACTCAAATCTCCTTATATATTTAGGTCTTTGGTCTAAAGTATTTACATGAAAGGAAACATGCTAAAGTAAGTTTCTTTCTTTCCTGGTACAGTGTTTGAGTGGTTTATATTAGCAATGATGTAAACATCAAAAATAGCAACTGAGCACTGTTACTACTGTACAGTTTCATGAAAATTGCCCAAAGAAATCCATTACTTCCATGGTCTAAGCATGATCAGTTCTATGGTCAGTTGTGAGCAGAATTGTAGCCTGCTCCCAGGAAAATGTCAACCTAGAGCAAATAACCTTATCTATCATCAATTCAACCTCAAATAGCTGTCAAATATACAAGTGATGAAACTGTCCCTCCTCTGAAGAAAGCAGATCCATAGCTACAACAAACCCCATGATAGCAAATTACCTCAAATCCCAAACTGTAGCTTAGTCCTGGGGGTCCAGGTGGTCCAGGAGGCCCTGGGGGCCCAGGAGGTCCCGGTGGTCCAGGTTTCCCAGGAGACCCAACAGCACCAGCTTCTCCTTTGGGGCCTGTTGATCCAGTGACTCCAGGATCACCCTGAAAGAAAAGGTCAGTCTGTTGGTATGCTGAACATTTGTAAGGAGATGCAAGTAAGTGGAAGCATGGAATGGTTTGGGTTGCAAGGGACCTTGCAGATCATCTTGT
The DNA here is from genome assembly GCA_013401255.1 of Urocolius indicus. Classification (NCBI taxonomy): domain Eukaryota; kingdom Metazoa; phylum Chordata; class Aves; order Coliiformes; family Coliidae; genus Urocolius; species Urocolius indicus. The sequence goes on from WBNH01012827.1 coordinate 50,549, forward strand.
TCTAACCCCTCTGCCATGAGCAGGGACACCATCCACTAGAAAAGAGTGCTCCAAGCCCCATCGAACCTGTCCTTGGACACTGCCAGGGATGAGGCATCCCCTGGTCTTCCTCATAGCCTCCTCTGGACATGCTGCAGCAGGTCCATGTCTTACACTGGAGGTCAAGTACTCTGGGTAGAATCTCACAAGAGCCAGGCAGAGGGAAGAATCACCTCACTCGACCTCCTGGAGACACTTCTTAGGGAAGGACTTTGGCCAATTGAGAAGTCAAATTTGCTAACTTCATTAGGATTCACAATAACAATCTCTTCATCTTCTCAGCCCATTTCAGGAACTGTTAGAATAACACAGCTATCCTGTAAAGACACTGTCTTTTATTTTTACCTTTGGACCGGCAGAACCAGGAAGACCTTGATCACCCTGTAAAGAAAACCAATCCTAGTTACTTAGGGTAGAGCACTAGACACACCACAAAACCACATATATGCTATTTTTGCTTAGTTAATTTTTCTTCATCAAAATCCCCACAGATTTTACATGTTGTTTAATTTGATGTCATAATGTCCTGTAAAGGATGAAACACGGGGCCTCCTAATTAAAAACAAAACAGTCTGTAATTCAGGAGTCATTACCAACGAATGGATAGCTCCCGACTGGCATGCACACGGGGTGCAATCTTGTGTTTCAGTTCTTACTGCAGAGTTTAAAGGCCTGGAGCACAGAGAAGTGAGGATTCCAGGTCACATCTCAACGCTTCTGAATTGAAATGTCAAAGCTCTGGTGGGATGGAAGAGAAGTGCAAACCAATCCCACACAAGTTGTCCAGGGCACCATTCCAAACAAGGGGCTGTGATAACTAGTATGGTTTTAAAGCTCTTCTGCAGCAATTAAGCTCTTTGATTTGCTTTTATACACTTAGATAATGTTTTTTTTTTCCCCCCACTTCTGCTGCGTGGAACAGATAGAAAGTCACAGCATGCAAACACTCCTTTGCCAAACAGCACTGAAGCTAACGGAGTTAATTGGCAGTAACATTGGCAAGCTCCTGCCCCTGCTTGTTCAACAGCAACGTTGCTTGGGTAAAGGCTGTAGAAAATGAGTAAGCACCAGGAGTAAAATGATGATATTTTCTTCCACGAGTAATGGCAGAAAAACACATCAAATTTCACTCCAGGGAGCAAATTGACTTTACTTTCAGTGCGTGCTGCAGATTCTCCCTCTAATCTTCTCTGGATTAATCAGAAATAGTGATTAAAAATAGATACGGCAGTATAGATGAAATCAAGGCTTTCAGGAAAAAATAACAGTAGAAATATGAGAATCCTGTTGTCCCAGGGTGCTGGGGGTTGTGTGGAGCAGCTACAAACACCTAGTGCTTCACTTGGAATGAATCTTTCATCAAACACACAACATAGCAAACAGGCTCCATGAGGAAAAGCAGTTGCATTTTTTTCCCCTTTTCTTGAGGATTTTGCCCTTTTTGACAACTTATTCTTTCCTTCCAACTGCTTCCCTTTCCACAATACTCTCTGCCTACAATATGTAAGTCAGGTTTAGGGTCCTTCATCTAGATTTCTCTCTGTTCGTAGGCTCCTTTATGCAAAACACACGCCACGGAGTCCAATGGGCACACGTCAGATGTCTGCTTGGTAACACCCATACTGCATCTGCTGGGTAGCTGAGAGCTCCCACATGTGCTGCTGTACCAACAGCTTTGGGAATTACAACTCAGATCCTTCAGTTCCCACAGGAGATTTAAAAAAAGACATTCTTGTGGTTTAATAAATAAATAAATGGAAATACTCTGGCCATTTAGGACTTGCTTTTTCGTTTTCCTTATAGTAAATAAGCTTTGAATGTACACTTGGGCATCTGCTTTTGAGATCTTGTACATAAATTGTGGTGTAGAAGCTCACTGGAGGATAATGTTTTCCTGTAACCTTTCTCTCTGTCTTCTCCACATTCTTCTTGAAAGCAAAAAAAAAAATAGGTTCAGTAGTTCAAATGCAGACTCACTAACCCTTGCTAAAGGATTATAATTGTATCTTTCTATCTGCTGGCTGTGCCTTTGTCTCCTTTTTGCTGGATTAAATGGTTTGAACTCCTTGAGCCTCTCCTCATCGGTTAGGTAACTCAAGACTCCTGGCCATCTCCATAGTTCTCTGTTACACCTCTGAATATTCAGGTGTGTTCTAATAAGTCATTAGCAGCTGGATTAACAAAAAACAAATATTGAAGGCAGCCAACAGTGTGTTGCAGGGACAGCTCTTCATGATTTCTCCAGCCTAGAATTGACAAGCGTTCTCCACAGAAGTGGGAGCAAGACACATTTAACTTACCTTTTCTCCCTTCTGTCCTGGTGGGCCAATCACTCCATCAAGCCCTGGAGGACCTTGAGGACCCTGTAGATGACGGTAAAATCTAAAGCAAGTGTCACTTGAGAGCCCTGAATATTTTGTTCCGACTGATGATACAGCATGATGAAAAACTAAGGTGGAGCACCTGCCAGCATTAAGTTCTAACGTTTGTATTTCTTCTTGTCCCAGAGTTTGGCTTTGTGTCAAACCAAACAATTACATATATTTTAGTAGAAAACTATATCCAACAATGTCAAAATCATAGATTCGTAGAATGGTAGGGTTGGAAAAGACCTTTAGAGATCATCCAGTCCAACCCCCCTGCAGAAGCAGGTCCCACGGGAACATGTCCAAGAGAATCTTGAATGCCTCCAGAGAAGGAGCCTCCACACCCTCTCTGGGCTTTAAAATAAGCCATCATGTAAATGTGATGTCAACATGCAAACTAATGGTGCTGCCCAAGCAGGCTTTGACAATCCTACTGCAGATGCGGTGGCATTGAGGTCCACACGCGCTGCAGCCATCCACACTCTGGCAACCTCAGTGCCAGGTGAGAGCTAGCTGTGAGAACATTGCTAATGACAAAGCCAGAAGGTGACCCGCGCTGTCTGTGTGATGCCTCATTTTCATTTTGCCTCGAAAAAAACGTGTATTTTGTTCTTCACCCAGTTTGCTCTGTTGTATCCATGGCTCTGTGTGTGTGTGCGCGCGCATGTGTGTGTGTATTTGTGTGTGGGAATGAGCAGCCAGGCTGGGAAAAACTGGCTCTGGAGGGTCAAGCAGTCAATTAGTGCATCTCCCAGTAGCCATGCAGGCAAGAAAGGGAGTGCATACATGAATATTTGCATGCCCTATGTTTTAAAAATTGGGCTGTGAAGGCCTTTAATTAAACTTACAGGTGCACATTCTCTGAGAATCTTTTACTCATTTATTTATTTGCTGTTTTTGGGAAGGATGTAGATGGTTGCAGAAGGAGACAGAAAACATTGCTTTCTCTGTTGTTTTCAGAATGGTGACATTTTCCCTGCTCTCCTTACCTTTTCCTGCCTGTCTTTTACCCTTTGGCTGTGCTGTATGCAGTAGAATAACTAATTATTATTGAAAAGATCACAAACACTTTCAGTATGTTTCAGTCACTTTCATATTGCATTTTACCATGATTACATAGGCAGAGGAAGATTAGAAGAGAGGCTGGGCTAATGATGATAACTGTTCAGAGATTCAGTGACTGTTTCTCCTGTACTGCTCAGCAATTTTAAGTGTGATTGCTTTAAAATTGCTTATTTCCTTTACAGCTTTGTGAATAGTCTGTAACACGTAGTGAGAGAGCAAGCAGTGCTTGGAGATTTGGTATTCTTGCATCTGTCAGCTACTTAAAAATATCCCAGAAAATGCCCTTAAACAATGCCAGGAGTAACTTCATGTACATTCAGACACTCTGTGTTTGATCAGATGAGTGCCACATCGGTATCAGGTGCGACGCGGGGCCGTCAGTGAAGTGGCATTTCCCAAAAGGCAACCTTTACCCCCAACACACCCCAAGACACGTTTCTCATGAGAAGAGATGTTACATAACAAAGTTCTTAATGTAGCCAGGACTTAAGCCTGCACACAACTTCAAGTAATTGGCTTGTCTGCTGCCATTAGCATTCATAATTGAAGGCCTTTAATTACATAGCTATTTCAACGTGGTACTGAGTGACTGTCTGCAAGCAGTTAATGTTATAGCCTATGAAATCCTAGATTGTACATCAGGGAACACATTAAGCTTTGAAATGGAACATGAATAAGTAAATATTTCTCCATTTTCTTTTAATTCTTTTTATTACTTTATGAGAAAATTTAACAAAAGAACCTCAACCGTTCTCGTTACTTTTTCTTCTACAAACATAGAAACAGCCTCAGTCATGATGTTGAAAGTACACTTTGAACAGAATGGATGCTGTTACAGAAGACCTCTTAATTTAGCATTACACTTTGTCAAATGCAGCAAAGAAAGCATTAGAGTAACTGTCTCTTTTACAAGACTTGTCAATAAATCCTCTTAAAATTGCAGTCATAATCATCAGTACAATTTGGTCTGTCCCAACCCAAAAATAAAGCCTGGCCAGCGTTTCAGGAGATTGCATTGCAGAGCACCATCCTGATTACAGTCAGCAGATGCAGAGTAATGGCTGCAGTAAGGCCAGTGTGATTGGTTGTGTCAGCAGAGATGGGAAAGGGGAGGGAAATCGAAGCCAAAAGTGTGCATATATTGAAGAGAATCACTCTTCTGCATCTATTTGGTTAGTTCATAAAAACCTACTCCAAACCATCCTACTCTCTTGAAGCTGCTGAGGTGGAATTTTCCACCTTCTGAATTCATGAGGCACTCCCAGGCAGGCTAAAGCCCTTACGTATTTAAAGCTATTGTCTCTTCATTGCTTCTTTTTCAGATATGCTCCAAGTTCATGTGGGCTTTCGTTTGTCTCTCAAGCATGAAAAGTGCTTGATGTTAATTTTGGTCACTGTATCTCATGCTGAACCTGGATGCCTGAGTGTGTTTGCTACCCACTCTGAAGGTAATGTGGATGTAGATGTCAAATCTAATCCTGGGAACAACCGCCACTGGCAGATGGTTGATGGGGAAAAAGGGAACCATATTAGTAAATATCACAGAGATGATCAATGCTTTAACAGTTATGTTCTTCACTGAAAAAAAACAACTTCCCTGAGGGCTTATTAACAAATAGGTAACACAGGTACTTTCAACAACTTTTTCTGCAGTAGGACTGTATTTCACATGCCCACGGGAATAAGTGTTTCTATGTAGCTGAAGAAAAAGAAGGAAAACAGTTTCTGAAAGAGGAAAATCCATTTTGAGCTAAAAGTTCCCTGCAGATTCTGTAAGTGATTTAGAAAACTTAATTTTCCTGAAAGTACCACAGGAAAAATAACCCTTAGCCTTATGAAGTGTTGGTAAAAGCATCCTTACTTTTTATTTATTCTGGTCCAGATTCACCAGTGTCTGTCTGCCAAAGGTACATCCTGCTGAGGAGTAATGTGCTTTGCTAAAACAAACCTTTGTTTTGTTGTGAGACCTTTTGTTAGAAATATGCATAAAAGCCCAGCTCTGACATTAAAATTAAGAATGATACAGACCGTGAGCCTTAGAACTCTGTGTTGTAGGACAGAAACAACGTTAACGTTCATGCACAAATGGGTACTCACTTCAGGACCTGGTTCTCCAGAAGCTCCGTCTTCTCCTGGTAAGCCTGGAGGTCCCACACCTGAATCAGGTGCTGGCTTTCCCGGGGGACCAGGCAGTCCTGGAGGGCCTGGGGGTCCTGGAAGACCCTGGATAAATCAGCAGCATTGTCAGAAATGGCCCTAGCCAGGTTCATTTGTGCATACATGGAACAGGAAAAGCTCACAGAGATGTTCAGTTTAAGAACTCTCTCAGCTTGGGTTACCATCCTCCTTCTGCTTCATTAGCAACTAATTTTAGTTTCACAGATACTCTCGTAGGGCGACACTGACCTCTGCCATCCTTGCTCTCTGAAGTGTGTCACCTCAAGGCATGCAACAACAAACAGGATATTAAAACCCCCAAAACTGAGTGTCAGCTCTCTGTAACCCAGTGAAGCCCTTGGAGATATTAGTCATTGGCCTAATGTTAAGCAACTTATCCAAAATGGGATCAAGGCAGCATCAAACAGAGGGAAGTGGTTAGACTTTTCTCTACTCATTTCAAAGGGTTTCTCACTGCTATTGCTGAGAATCTATACTTGGGGTCAAGACCTGACTGTCACAGCGCTACAGCTTAGTGCTGTAAAAAGGGCCTCTGCTCCAAAGATCCATCCTGTGTGGACATGAGCAGGTCTATTTAAATGGAATAAAATCAATGAAGTATGTTACTTCAGGGGAAATGGTATATTTGCAAAAGTTCTCTTATCAAGTCCATCCTTGTTTGCTGATTGCACTGGCAGGCAGACATGGAGAGTGGAATTTTGAAGCATGGCACTGCAAGGCAAGAACTCTTTAACTTAGGGTCATTAGAGGATTCTGTTAGGAAGGTGATCATCTTGGATTGATCATCCTGCTACTGTCAACGGGGCAATTCCAAGCACTCACTTCTCTTGTTAACCTCGAAGGGCATCTAATAAGGTTATGATAATAAGGTATTTGGTACTTTGGAGGAAAGAAGAAACAGAAAGGAAGCCTTTAGTCTTTCTCATTTTAAAAAGTCCTTTTTGCCATTATTTCTTTGTTGTCCTCATTTGTTCTCTCTTACCCTTCTTCCCTACTCACATACACTTAGTCCTTTTGAAATGAAGCCCCCAGAGTTCCTTTACAAAGCATTGCAGGATGCCAGGAGTTAAGCACCTATGCTGTGAAATTGTACCCCTGGCAGTGAAACTGGACCTTCCACAGTCTGGATGAGCAAAGTAAAGCTCTTTATTATGATAATGAGAACAAAAATCAATACATACTTACTCTTAAAATCTCAGTCTCTCCATCAACGTCTCCAGAACCTGATTCTTCAGGTTCCAGCCTGTTCTGAAATTAAGAGAATTACGCCTTACAATTCTGCTTCTGCAGATAAATGGAAATACCACTGGCCAATTCCTGCAAGCACAGTTTTGGCCAATATCCCTGCAGCACTGTCACTGGGGAAATACATTCTCATCTGACAAAAACATTTCTGCCGTGGTTCTGGTGTTTCATACCATTTGATTTTGCAGCTCTACACCTACCTGCAGATGCTCTGTGAGTACAGTGATAACGACCTGAGAGCAACACACATGTTGTGTGACTGTTTAAGTGAGCTGAAGATGAAGCAAGTTGAATCTGAGCTCTGGAAAGATACTTGTTGACCTCAAGAATATTCCAAAACACACACCTAACAACCAGCCACTGTTCCCTAGAATGTGCCCCTTAGTGTCAAAGCCAAATTACAACAGGGGTTTAAAGAGACATTTTATAAAGGGAATTAAGATACTAAATTAACATACTGAAAAGCATTTTCTAGAATAATTTTATAAAACAGATTTGGTTTTAGTGTCACAAACTAGTTGCACTCATCTCATATGATCAAAGAATGAATCTGTGAGACAGTTTGACAGATTCAAGCCTCTTCAGCTTCCAACCATCTCCCTGTATCATGGCACCTCTATTGCAAGCTGTAGTCAGTGTAACAGACTGTCGAAGAACTTGATTTAAACCTCTAAAGACAAAAGGAGAAGGAAGATTTGTTGTGATTTGTCTGTATAGTACATATAGCAAAGTGGAATGAAACCCATTTATTGGGTTTTTTTAAATGACAGAAGTTGCCACAAAACTTTTATAGAACTCATCATTTTAAAAATGAAAAGGAATAAACCAAGGTGTGCAAACAAACAAACAAACTTGGCAGCTGAAATTGGACTTCTATGTGTGTTAAGGTCCAGCACATTTAACAGGAAATCAGATCAACTCATATAGAAGTAAATAAAGTACAGGACGTCCTTTGCAAGTCCTTGATGAGTTTCATAGCTGTAAACTACAGATCGAGGTACAGAGAACTAGGACCTGAATCAGCTGTAATAGCAGCAGAGCTGATGTTTCAAAAGCCCAGGAATCAGGGATGCGATCCCTGGCTGCACTGAGGCTTCTGCCCTCTAGAATAAAAAGCCCTGAACTTTGCTAACACAGAGAAGAACAAAGAAAAGGTGATGCAGGAGCCAGTGTTCACCACTACATTTAGAGAAGTGGCCTTTGGGTGAGAAAAGCTGTTGGACTGGAGCACCTTGTCCTTAGTGATCAGTGGAAGCTAACTAGCGCAGCCCTTCACAACAGTTACTGTGTTTTGATGCTACAGAAACAGACTGGTGTAGTTTAGCAGACCCTAGGGGAGGGTCACTGCAAGCTGCTGCAAACTCTCTTGTTAAACACAATCCTGAGTGCAACAGTTTCATTTAGCAGTGCTCCACAGGACTTCCACTGGTGTCCAGTGATGGGCTGTGTCTATGTGTAACACCTGTTCCCATGCAATGAATTGCAAATTCAGGCCACGTTCTCCCTTCATCTGCACACACACATGTATATCCTCATGGAACCAGTGGGAAAGCTCCAAGCACAGGAGAGAGGTGAATTTGAAACGTGTTCTTCAGCGTTGCCTGAGTACTGAGCATTCAAAATATGAACACTGTCACCATGCTGGTACATGTTGTAGTATTTAATGACAGCAAACATGACTGTCAAACCACTTCTGCCTTCAGCAGTGGGAAGAAATGAATAATTCAGGTTTGTCATGCTCTGTTTCTCATTCTCCCATATTTTATGGCTTTTTGCTCAGGAGAGCACACACATTGACTGGATTTTTAAAGTGTCAATACTGGGTGTTCCTGTAGTTTATAGTACTGTCACCACTGTAGCCAGACAACTACTTGGCCTTCTGCATTTCTTCTTTGTTAGAAAACATGTTTATCTCTGTGGCAGTCAGGCTACATTCCCACAGAAGGTTTCCTGTTTAGTTCTGGGCTCCTCTATGACAAGTTCATTGACAGAGAACCCCAAATACTCACTAATCCTGTGGAAGGAGCAGGTAGTCCTGTGGGTCCTGGTAGTCCAGGGGGTCCTGGCAATCCCTCCCCAGGATCACCCTGAAACAGGAATGAAGATAAACCAGCAAGGATTTAACCATCTGAGTGCAGAGAAGGGTTTTTCAGCACTACCTGCAATCCATGCTTATTCCTAGTCACAGAAACAGTGGGAGTGTCTGCTTCGATGCTCTGAGCAGAGCTGAACTTTGCTCATTTCCAAGACAAGCTCCCAAGGCGACGAGATCTTTGCAAGATGGTAGAAAGGGCTTTTACCTTTGTAACCCTGCACTGAATTTGCAGATGTACAAGCAGCACTAGCTGTGTTTGACAGTGGATATTTCTCATCACAGTCATGTCTTGCTGTGGATTTTGCATGTTAAGGGTACATTTCATGCCCCTCTCTCCAATAAATGAACCAGTAGAAAGTGTGGTCACACCATGGTACTCAGGAAACACGTGTCTTCATTGGATTGCTACCATCTGTAATGTTTTTGCCAATAGCACCATGCCATGGTTATTTTTCTATGTGTTGACCTTTATCTACTGCCAACACAACGAGAAGTCCTGCTCAGAACTGGGTCATTTTCTGTCATAATTACTACCATCTTGTCTTCTTTAGCTTTCTTACATCATCTCTGACATTTTGCTGAGGTTGGTTTGAAGTGCTTCTCTTAGCATATTTATGACTTTTATTACATTTTCTGCTTGACTCCAGCCTTTTGCACCCAAGTCAAACAGTTGAGGTTCTGCCTCAGCATTTTAAATCTGGAGTTGGAAGTCTTTAATAATGTATCTTTTAATTCTCAGCTACCTATGTACCTTTTTTTTTATTCTGGAGAATTCACTAAGCAGGATTTGGCCTTCGCATTTTCAGCTCTTTTGGGAGAAGGATGTGCCTCTGCAGCCCCTAAAATGAGGCCAAAGGGATCACAGATAACTGTCAGACCAAAACATTAATGCTGCAGAGCTGCAAGATGTGACATGCTTGCAGAAGAGAAACCAGGCTGGTCTCACTGAGCTTTCTTTAAGTGGTAGAAGTCACAGAGACATAACTGACCCGTTAGCCAGCCTTTCCTGCCTATGCTTTACCCTCTAACCTCCAATCTGTTATATGGTCTTGCAAGCATTTAAATCACATTCTCTGCATTCATAGATTTGGTCCCATAGCAGGAAGCACTGAGTTTTACCTCCCTCTTGGTCACTTGCTCTTTAAGCCTGAGGATTCATTAGATAAATGTATTCATTAATTTCTTTGTTCCCTGTGGCTTTGTCAGATGGTTCCTATAGTGACACTTCAGTCATATTCACAGAGAATGTGTTTAAATTCGAGGCTATTTTCACCCTCTGCCCGCATATTCACTTACAAATAGTCTTCATTCATTTTAACGTGTCCTTTGCTTTGTTTCAGTGCTTATTACATGAGCTCCTATCAGTGTTTTGTGCTTGTTTTCATGTGATTTCTTCCACTTTGTGTGTACTACAAGGAAGAAAAAACCCCTCCAGCTCTCACATTTGGATCACAGTCACGTCTAGGAAGCCTAATTGTATCTGTTCCCAAGGAGCATCTCCTGGCTGTGTCTCTGTACTGAATGAGGAGCACAGGGAAAGGGTGTCAGCCAGCTTCTGACTCTCCACTGACGCATCGCACCCCGTTCGTCCCCAGCTTTCCATTTTCAATGAGTAGAAGCAGCAACAGGCAGCTGGATGCTGCTGCTCTTCCCCACATTGAAATGTCAGGATGCTGAAGAAGTGACAACTGTTTTTTGAGGACATAACTGGTTTGAATTGTGTGTGTGTGCACAGATCAATTCATTAAGCTTTGCTCACACTGCCAACATAATGGGTCCTGGGCCATCACAGGGACTGAGACAATGAAATCATCTTCTGGAAAACTAAGACTTTTTAAATAGTTCACATGGATAAAAGAGGATCAGAGTAGTGTCTTCTGGTTTGTCCTGCTTTCTGCTGCAGGAACTGAGTCTGGTTTAAGTATTAACAAGGGAAAGGTCTGCATATGAAGCTGTCAGTGCTCCTGAACCTACTGATAGGAGCTTTAGCATCTATTTCCTAACTCACCTTCACCCTGCCTCTTGGAAATACCTCTTGAAAATACTAGCCCAATTTTTAAAATGCAAACCAAAGCTGAAGGTGTCTTCACTAAAACAGCCATCTGAGCCATCAGGTAAAGAATGCAGGAGTCTTCTGCACTCTGCCTATAAGCAGAAGAAATGCAAGCAACCACAATCCTGACACCTTTTCTGTTTGCTTTGTTTCCTTTAAGAGCAGTGTGACTGATTGTATGGTTTGCTAACTGAATTATTTATGTCAGTACCAAGCACCCTGGAAATGACTCTGATCACAAGAGTGACCAAAGCAGTTTTGCAGGAAACTTGGGGAGCTAATCGTCAAATAATGGTTGGGCCATTTTTTCCCCCAGCTTTTTCCCTGTAGGACTGATAAACACCATTGGGGAAATGGAGCCTTTGCTAGAGGGAGCTACAATAGTTCCACAGTGCAGAACCAAAGGAGGCTACTGTGCATACAAACCCTAGAAACAATATATTACAGGAACCAACAAGCTGTGTATTACTCTTCTCAGTGGAGTTTGTGTGATTTATCGTAGAAGCACTGAGTTGGCTGGGAAATGCTGTAGCAAACCTCTGTTGGAAGGTGCATTAGGTGTATTGGTTACACATTTTGGCATGACATGAAGATATGATGGAGGTTATTCGCTTTTCACGATGGGCAAGGGAGTGCAAGATAGATTAATCCATGGCAGCTCACTCACAAGCTGTTACATCAGATAGTTTAGCTCTTATTTCAAGTCTGTTCATTTCATAAGGGTAATACCACTATACTGCCTCAGTTAAATCACTTAGGCAGTGGAGTCAGTTGCACAGAGCAGTAATATATAACAACTGACTTTTCTTTAAGTGTTGAATACATCTTCCTCAGCTCTCCTGTGAAAGTCCAGCTTTTTCTACTGCTGAAGTTTATTCTTGTTCTTGACAAAGCCTTACAATTCTGTGTGACTGCCCTTCATGCAGATTCATGGGTGAACACCAAGATGTTTAAATTCTTCCTGTGATTTCTTATTATTCGCTATTTTTTTGTCTCGGCTTGTATCAAATTAACACATGTCCAAACATATATGACATCAGATTGATTGTTGGTTCTCAACAGGACATACCTTTTCACCTTTTATGCCTGCTTTTCCTTTCAGTCCTGGCAGCCCTTGAGATCCATTTTTACCCTAAAAGAGAACATTTTTGTAAATTAGACATTGCCTTTTGTGCAGGGTAAGCAGGCTGTGCACTTGGCAGAGGCTAGAGGTAAGGGTGCTAGATTCCAACTCTTGGTTTGTGCAACTGGAGGAGACAAGGGACTTTCATCCCTGTGCAGCTGGCAGTGCACAAAAGGTGCCTCTCACCAGATCTAACTCTGCCCACAACACAGCAACAGGGAAGCCTGTTTGGGGGATACAGGGGAGCACTGGCAGGCTGCCAACTGGACCTATTTTTAATTTCATATAGATAATAGTGAGTGGTATTTGTAAGCCACTACTGCAAACTGCTGCCCTCAGTGCACCAAATCACAGCACTGGCATTAGCCAGTTCCCACCCTCTACCGAAATCCCTTTTGCCTTAACTCTCCTGAACATATTCAGTTCCTACCAAGCAGGATGCTTCCTGAGGACATATACCTGAGAGGGAATGTCTGGTACTACATAGCATTTCACCCCATTTTCCATTCTAAACTTCACCAGTCAAGTGAATCCAAAGTAACCTTTCTGTATATGTTCATCTGATCCACATATAACACGCTCTTCATACAGAGGCTTGAGCGTTAGCTAGAAAGAACTCCCCCTAGCTTTAAAGTCCATGCTGTTACAAAGTGATGCTATTTATGAATTCAGTTAGGACACTGGGAAAAAAAAATCTGTTTTCCCTCATGACATTCTGGGAATCTGAAGAGCTGTGGTTATGAACTCTACTACTCACATTTTAGGGCTGTATTTGTTTTAAAGATGGGTTATATAAACAGAGAAAATGGTGGGGAGTTTTTTCCTGTTGTTATTTTTTCCAGCAGAGCAACTGGAATCAAGTTTACAGGTGCAAACACATGGCTCATATAAATCTAGTGCATAGGAATTTGATTGCTGGGTGAAACCCCATCAGTCCAACAGTAAAACTACATCGGTGAGACCAGAACCCAGCTGCATGTGAGCAAAAGAGGATCTAGAATAAAAGCACAAGGCAAGGGTTCATTTCACAAGATATAACAAAACATCTACGTTAGGAAATAAGATTGTTTTACAGGGATTATTTTACAAGAGCAAAACAATTGCTTTTTTTAAATGTTTGAATTGTATCTGATGAATTTTCTGTAAGACATTTCCTCCTTAATTTGGTTTTATGGAATCCTCTTCGAAAATGTTCTGCTAGGCTTCCGTTACTACAGGAAACATAAATCTCTTGTGCAATAAACACCCTAATGACACCCAACCTAAGTTTAGGTTAAATATTTGCAAAACCAGCTCCATTTCTCTGACAGCAATATATCCAGGCAGCATTCTCCTTGCAGGACATGAATAATAAATGCCATGAATGACTAGTGAATCCTTTTTTTGATCTCCTGAAACATAGCAGTTTCATCTGAGGTTCAAGGTTCACTTGCAGGGACAGGACATTCATGGCAGTGGTACATGGCAGTATGCAAAGGGAGGAGCAGACATGACGGTGATGACAGCTCTGGGTGGGAAGGGCTTGGAGAGGGGAAAGATGTGCAAAGTTGCAGCAACAGATGAGGAGTAAGGAAAGAAAGAGGCCAAGTAGTCCTTCAGTTAACCAAAATATGTAGAAAAGAATACTCACAGGTAACCCATTTTTTCCAGGAATGCCCTAAAACAGATCATCTTTGTTAGAAAGGCAAATAAAATGTTGTACCAAAGAAGTAACAAAAGAGAAAAGCAATTAACTATGGCTTGTTGTGTCGTGCAGTGACAAAATAGCAAACCAGAACTGTAATTAATTGGATGCATCTTGTGCTGGTAGTTCAGAAGGATAGGAAGTGTGAAACATCCTGGATATGCAGAAGCCACTGAAGGAGATGTGTGAGTTCTCAAGACCAGTAGCTTCGAATATGTTCTAACGTGACAGCTGGGAGAGTGGTGCAGCACCGTAAAGGCTGCCTGGAGAATTACTACTGCTTCAAGCAGGTCAGTCTGCTGGCTTGTGCATGTTTGCCCTGTGCTTTCTGATGACTGCTTCTCCTCAGACCCCAGTGTAGTTGTTCAGACAAAGCAGATATGTCACTCCTGAGCTGATTTGATGAGGCTAAAATCCCATCTTGTAGAGGTATATCTGATGGCAGTGTGTGAGGCTGTGGAGTTTGAGCCCTTTGCTGATGTGTGATGAATAAACATTACCCTTCCTAAAACAAGATGCATTCTTCCAATAGACAGAAAATACTCACAGGCTGCCCGTCTTGTCCAGGCTTCCCTGGAGATCCAGTTGGTCCTTGATTGATTTTCTGCACATCTTCTGCTTCTGGCATTCCTGGAGATTCTGTGGGCCCATCCTCTCCTTCCTGACCTTTCTGACCCTGCACAATCAAAATGTGAAATGTGAGTAATGCATTGTGTTCCTGTCCCCATTTTCCATTCACTCCCCCCTCCTCTGCCCACTCTCCTGGAACCCCTGCTTTGTTCAATGCAGTCAGAAACCTGTTAGGCACCATACAAACAATGTCCTCCTTTCAGTGAATGCAGTCCATGTTAGACATCATTCCTGCAAGTGTAAATGAATTGCTCACTGCGCTGGACAAAATGAGAGCTGGTTACCTAGGTGCAAATGACCATGTCCTAACTTCATATCTGCACAGTCTGAATCAATAGCACAGGTTTGAAAGAGACCAGATTCACAAACTTTTGTCTGTCTGGGAGAAAACTGTGAGAGTTAGAAAGAGATGCTTAGAAATGCTTTAGTCAATTCCCCCTGAGATCTACAGCTCTAACAGAAGAGGGTCACACACATCCAGTCTGGTTAAAAGGCAAAGTGACAGAAGATGAAATGAGGAAACTGATAGCAAAGAGAAAAAAATGGACCACAGGCAAGAGCAAAAAATTGCTAAGCAACAATATTTATCCCAGAGAATGTAAGAATCAAAAAGCCAACCAAACATTCAATATAGAGAGAACAAAACAAACCCTTTCAGTGGGGAAACTCAGGCTTCAGGGCAGAACACTTCATCATCATACTTTGAAACAAGCAATAGGATTAAATCACATTTTTCAGAAGCAAAGAAATACTTTGTATTCCATTAGCAGCTAATGAAACCAGGAGGAGTATAATACAGTAACAATCCAAGCAGTTTAAAGTTAATAGGATGACAGCTTTAGTTGGTTTTGTAAAAGATCTGTCTGGGTTTTCACATGAGAGGAAAGTTCCCAAAGACCAGAAGTTTTTCACCTGCTCTCATTAGAACTTTTTTCCCCATCTGGAAAAGTGTAGCAGAATACAGAGCTGAGCTGTGAGCAGCATCACAACCTGAGTGAGGTAATGCAATCGCTGACACAGGTTGTTAGAGTAACGAAGAGCTAGTGCATGTTATGGCAGGATCCCTCTCCATCATCTACCAAAGGTCTTTGGAGTCTCCCACTCTGGAAGCCTCACTGGATGTTCTCAATTTTGGGTGAGTGTGAAAGAGAGCATGCTGACTGTTATGTGGGTAAGCAAATGCAGAGCCCCAGAGGCTAGTCTAGTCTAGTATAAAATCCAAGAGTGACTGTCATGAGTGCTGGTTCAGCAGGTTTTTGTCTGACAAACAGGTGCTACTTTTCCTTGTCACATGTGACTGATAACAGCAATGCTGTTGGTCCAACTGGAGCAAATTTTCCTGAAGGGGCATGTGTCTGAGTTCTGTACAGCACTGAACCTCATCAGCATCACCAGATCAACTGGAATACAACTTGCATAACTGGTACCACAGAGATCTTGCACGATGGTACCCTTACAGGAGAGAGAGGGCAGCTTCTACCAGGTACTCACAAAAGACCAGCTTTCAAGGCAGTAACATTTCAAAACCACGATTACTTTATAAAAGACTGCTCTTTAGCACTTTGTGTAGCCATCTTGGATATCTGTGTCGTGAAAAGGCTTTGGAAATTGGAATAAGTTCAGGGAAAGAAAAAAACACAAACCCTTGTGAAGATGAGTAAGTAGCAAAAGCACTTGTCACAACAGATTTCAGCTTTTTATCTCATGCAAATAAAAAGCCAGCCTTGAGTAAAGAAAAATAGCCCACATCCAAAACAAAAGGAGATGCTAAAAACAATGGCTCATCCTGACATTAAAATTGCTGCTTTTAAAATATATGAATACAGGCATGAAAACATTAGAGGAGTTGTATTTGGAAGTCCTCCAACAGACACTAAAGCCTCTGGTGTGTCAGCTCCTCAAAGTCATGTTTCGCCATTTGTTATGACTTCCCACAACACACAGAGCAATGCCAGGAGACTTTGTGTAAGGAGCAGCCTCAAGCAAATCAAGCACACACACTAAAATCTCTGTCGTTCCTCTTTCCTGGGAACCAGCAGCAGTTACAGCTGGCTGCAGTTTCAAGCAATGAGGAGAAGGGAGTTTGGGTGTGGGAGTTAAAAGTCAAGAAGAAGGAGAGGTCGAGATTTATTTCATGCTTAGAAAAATGGGTGGTGGCTGCTGGATCAGGAATGTCAATTGATGGACAATGTACTGCTAGCTGATTAATTTGAAATATGTCAACAAGGAGGCCAAGTACTTGAGTAGCTGGAGCTCTTCAGCTCACAGGGTTCCAAACGAAGGTCACATTTAATGTTAATTTGCAGAATCACCCACCATCCAGTTACCCATTCCCTTACAAATGCAACAGGCACAGTCACCTCATGAAGCACAGGATCTCGCCAGAGGTGAGGTGTGGCTATAAACAGCATTTTCTCATGCAGCTGCTCTGACACAGACAGGAGCTACCCAAGGAACCCAAACAACTTTACTGACTTGCCTCAACTCTGATCCTTCCTAAGGCCATTTTAGGGGTTGTTCAACCTTAACATTTTATTAGTCAAAGCATCTTTTTATTGTGAATGCCAGGAAAGCTGATGGTTACTTTTTAAATGGATTTTTCATCACCTGGGGAAGCCAGTGATACACATTTTAGGCACGGATTCCTCCAGAGTTAGTGTGTTTTAGGGTGAAGTCTTCTGCCTAGAGCACCCGCTAATGAGGCACTGTGATAATGAAGTGCTCCTTTGCACTTGGTACTTCACAGACAAGTGGTGATCACTCAAAAGATGTCATTGTAAATCTTTTTATATGTCATGCTCCTGCAAGAGTTCCTAAGACCAAGATGACTGCTTTTAGGGAATAAAACTGGGCTCTTATGGTGAAGATCGATGTTGGTTGTTTTCTTTGTTTCTCCCTTTCTTAAACATAAAGTAGAAATAGAAAAGCAAAACTGAACGAATCAATTCATTTTGTTAGTCAAAAGATCCCAAAGCTATCTCCATGGCTAGAGATCCAAAGCTCTGCATAATGCCAGCGCTCTTCAGTCTGGTGTCATGAGAGGATGTTCAGCAGTTTAAAAAGTTCCTTTCTGTTGTGGCATGCTGCTAAGATGGGCTAGAGGAAGACACCAACTCAGAATGACACCTAACATTCATATGTTTTCCTGCTCTTGGGACAAAACATCAAGGCGTAAGATAAACCCATTGTACAGACCTCCCCTTGGCTTGCTCCTGGCGAAACGCTAGCACCAGAGCCATCTCCTTCTGGGAAGGTTTTCTGCATGACAGTGGTAGACTCACTGTTGCCTTGCTCGGTTTCTGTGACAGTTGAATCTAAACAAAATAATCAATTATTAACGGGAGACAAAGCAAAGTAAAACCCACCCAGAGGTCTCTGCCAGAGCACAGATGCTAGTGAGTTATGTTAAAAAAGGAGACATTGATATTATGACTAAAATCCATTCCCAAAGTTCATATTGGTTCTTTTATAAATGGGAAAATCTTGAAATGGAAAGAAAAAAAAAAGAGCAAAAAGTGAAAATAAAATTATAAACCAAAGGTTTGTTTTTAAGGACAAAGATTGTATTGCACAGTCTTTGCCTCAAGCTCTAGTCTAATGGTTGCCTGGTTTTCATCTCTAGAGCATACAAACGTAAGAGCTGCCCTATAGCAGGTACTATCTGAAGCATGTATGAAACTGAAATAGGAACATTGTCTGTGGCCTGAAGATAACTAGCTTTACTTTGTGTTTTCTGGGAGTGCACTGAAATTGTCTTGCTAGTGAAGGGCTGACTGGATTCCTCAGTGCATCTGTACACTGCTCTCATTTCTTTGCTGCCTGCACTTGAATCCAAACCACCCCGTGGGTGCACCAGGCAGGCTCACATCCCTGGTAGGCAACAGAAGTTGGGTACAGTTGTTTATTCAGTGGAGATGTTCAGTTTTACAGGAGAGGCTTTGCTTCACTATAATAGAAGGTCATAAAATTAAATACTCCTCTTAAATTCCTTTAAAAGGTGCCACATGGCTTTAGAGCCAGTAGCACTGTTTGCAGAGGCGTATCTCAAGGAGTGCCACACTCCTCTCTGACCCGAGCAGATCAAAGAGGATTTTGCTCTCTTCATTCACTTTGCCCAACACTTGCACTTTGCTGGAGTGTTGCAGAGTGTCACAGCAGTGGCTCCTCAGCTCAGCTTCTTCACTTTATCCAACTTTTAATCCATTTTGAAATATAAACCATGGTTCTGTGGCTGAAACTTCCACACTCCAGATGGGCAAACCTACTCTCTGAATGTTTGATAGCAGTGACTGAGGGAAGCCCCTATGCGCAGTGAAAAATGAGAGATGTGTTGGACAGTGGGTGTAGTTGCTGCCGTGCTGCCACTTACCTTTGCTGCTATGGAATTGCAGCCTGACAGACTGCAGTTTCAAAGACCAAGCCTGTGATACGCCAATTCTTTTCTAACACATCAGATGTCCAAAACCATAGGATATTCCGTAACTGTCAGCACTCGAAACATGACAGTGGCTTTTCATACACAGGGAAATGACAGACTCAGACCTAGAGAACCTAAAAAGACACTCCCCTGCCCCCCAGCTCCCCTCACCAAACAAAAAAAAAAAAAAAAGAGGGAAAGAAGAGAGGCAGTGCCTTGTTCTTTAAGTTTGGCCACTTCAGAGGTTTCTTCTGATCTGTGGTTTCCAGAGAAATCGCTTTCTTCCAAATAAGACAGTACAGTGGGAGGGGCTTCCACTGGCTCAGCCAACATATCTTCAGGCTAAAAAAACCCATAAAATTCCAAAGAGTTGGTTAGAGAAAAGGTTGATCACATATTTTAAAGCATGAATCAGTAATTACCTTCCTCAAGGCACAGCAAGCAGAACATTCATGAAGCAAAACACCCCATTTAATATCTTGCCAGTGTCTGCCTCTGCTCTTACGCTGCCCTTAGGAACACTGACGGGTCACAGCTGTCACAGAAACTGAAATTTATCAGTTGGCAACATGTATTTCCCATTTCGTGTTCAAGTTTGTATCTGTTTCACCTTTTATTTTCTTTTCCCTCTTTACAGTACACATCTAGCTTCTCTTGTCAGCAGATGTCACACTGATTTGGTCAAGCCCTTGAGAAAAGAAAAGCACAACGTCCTTGAGCTCCATTCCTTCAGCCCAAGTGACAGACACTTGACAAACCCACAGAGATTGAAAACCACAAGGAATGTAATGTCGGTACTCGCCATGCTGGCTGTAGGTGGGTAAGAGGGGGCCATTTCCATAACCTGCTATCAGCTGCATGCAGGGATGTAAAGTACCTGCTCCTTACACTGACGTTAGAGACCTGGAGAAGTGCTGGCTCAGTGTAGGGAGGAGATTACTTCATGCAAACCTGCACTTGCAATTGAAATAAAACATAAATGAGATTATGTTGCCATGGTAGCCTGAGGCAGACTTAATGGGCCAAGCATCCTGAGTCTTGCACCAGGTCAACGTGTGCACCATGGCACAACGTGCCTTGCTGAAATAGTTCCTGACTTGTCAGCTAAAGGACAGGTAACATCATTGGCATGATTTTCATCCCACTGGTTCTGTATCCTTATAATTGAGGAACAGCTTTGACATTAAAAAAAAAAAAAAAGCTTTTGTTGCTGTTAAGAAACATGTTGACAAATGAAGGGGAAAGGAAATATACTCCACAGTGGGCCAGGTGTGAGCATCACTGCTGCTCTTTCTCTTGTAACCTTGTTCTTGACATTCTGTGCAGATATATTTCAATTCACCTTTAGAGACCAGTGAAACTTTTAATGCAGCCTGTTTATCTGAACCACAGTAAAATTAGTGTTAGGCTAGTCATGGGCTACAGGGTTTTGTAAGCCACAGTCCCTGGGTCTTGCCTACTTTGCTGGAGGCAAAACAAATTGAAGGACTTTTCTCTTCAGATGCAATGTCAAGTGACTTCCCTCTTCTGATGCAGAATAGTCGTCACTTCAGAGGAATGGTGGAAAATAATCCACACAGTTAAGAATGTGCCCAATTGTATAGTCTATAAAACATTCCTGATGTTTACTTCTAACTGGGAAGACAAATAAAGCAACAGCAGGACAAAGATTCTAATGCTTCATTGTGAGAAAGTATTTTGAATGCCTATAAAATGCCCCCCATGTTACTAAATGTCTCAAATCTAACTCTTCACTAGAAAATAATGGGGGGGAAAAAAAGAGAGATTTACTTGAAGAGAGTAGAAAAAACAGCCCAGACTACACACTACACTCAGAAGAATGCAAACTTGATAGATAAGTGATTACCTGCCTGAGAGAATGGTAAGAGTCAGGATAAGGGGGAAAAAAAGTACATTTGTCATTTGATAAAGTGATTGGGGAAAAAAAAATCCCTATAAAACCTCTTGAAATAAATCCCAGTTGGTTTAGACATGAAGATGTATCTGTGGAATACAGGAGTAGTATCTATTAACCATACACAAAGGTTAGTGATCAACATCAGCCCCTGGAGCTGAAAGGACATGTCTGGTAAAGAATGGTAAGGTGGATATCCTCCACTTGTACCCACTGAGCACAGAGGCCAAAGGGAGATGGATTAGGAGGTTACAGGTGGGCATTTTAGTATCTTCTCTGTCCTGGAGAAGATAAAGCAGCGTGTCATTGCATGTGGGCTGCTCACAGCAGTCTCCCTTGCAGAGCTAAATTACTGTTTCTGTATATATGTGTGTATATATACACGCACACATATACACAGAGCAGTGTTTGTGTAGGTAAAGCTGCTTAGAAGTCAGTGAAGCTCTGAGGTGCACTAAATCCCTTTGCTTTCCCATGTGATACTGCTAATGAATATTCACACAGCAGGAAAAAAAAAATGAGGGTTTTTTTTGCATTAGTGTTGACCATGGAAGTGTTAAAATCCCTCCAAAGAATATTCTTGGGAAACTCAGCAGAGGTAACATTGAAAACTGAAGCCTTTGTAACGAAGGGGTAGGAAACATCATGTGAGTGGCAACGAATGGTCACAACCAAACAGCATTCACCCACCAGCTCTGAAGGGTTCAACAGTGAAAGAGCTGGAGCATGTGCTCCATCAGGGAAATGTGAGCATGGTTTCTGTAAAGTCATTTCCCACAAACCTACTGGTTTTGTCCCAAGCAATCAATGAGAACTCGGATAAAAGAAGGACGCTTGATATAAGCTGCGTGAAAGCTTCATTGTGAGGAACAGGCTGGAACACTCGAGCCTGGCACAAAAAGGGAGTGGGAACACGATGTGAGGAGAATTCCTAAGCCCACAAATGCTACGGTGAGCGAGGAACAACTGCTTTCTGTCTGAAAGGAACCCAGTAAGGAACAACTGCAACCATCAAACCAGAGCTGCCGTTAGCGTGTTCAGAAGGGCAAGCTCAAGGTGAAAGCCCTTCACAAAATAGGTCATTCAACAAGCTCAGGAACTCTGCAGCAGGGAGCTGGGGATGGTAAAATTCCCATGGGGTAAAAAACACAAAGCAGGAAATTCAAGGGCGGAAAACTCAGCTGAGGTCCACTGAATACAAACATGCTCCTGACTCAAGCATTTCTTGGGATGGAAATTGCTGCAGAGTAAAAGAGTATTCCTAGTGTCATATTTATGTTCCTGATGTGTTTTTGCACCCTTCCTAAAGCACTAGTTGCTGATTGTTGTCAAATGTACCAGACTTTTGACACAGTGCAGTCATTTTCATGGATGGATGCATGTTGGTCTCACTGGTGCCTCTGAAAGTGGCACAAAACCAAAACTCAGATCTCACTATCTAAAAAAGCAGTATTAAACCCAAACCAGAAAGCAAACGAATCAAACCAATTTACCCTCACGGGAAGACGAGAAGGTGCAAGGGCTTCTTGTGCCTCATGTTCTTGAAGGCTGCCGTCGCCACTGATGTCCCCTGAAGCCTGTGCAATCCAAACAAGTTCATAAAGGTCAGGAAAAAAAAAGCATGTCTTCCAAAGAATTGGCTACTTCAGTGCAGAACATCCTATTTTTCTCTTTTTTGCTTCAGTTGGTGAGCCCTCATTGTCACTATGGTGCTAGCTTATGCCAGTCCTCACAGCTTTGCATGAAAATGACCCTTCAGAAAGGCAGAATTCCTTGCTCCTTTCCTCAGACATGTCATGGGTGAAAGAAAATGATACTTTTTGAAAAATTAAGGTCTATGTAGTTTGAAAAAAACCAAGAGATTTTCCCACATAGATAGTTTTAAGTGTGATACTGTGTTCCCAAGAAGAAAGACTACATCTAGTCTTATGAAAAATGTCTAATGGCAGATGACTGTGAAGGCTCTGAGGACAGACAAAGCAGTGTTTATAAGAATACTCACATAAGGATCATCGTCTTCACAATGATCTTCAGCAGCCTTTGGGTCAGATTTGATTGTCAGATGTTGAATTGAGCCCTACATGAAACAACAAAACCGGTTCAACAAAGCAATATGTTTATTTGAAAGGGAAGTGGAGGGGTGGGAACAAAACAAATCAACACAGAATCCCAGACTTTTTGCTCTGATTTACTTGGAAAACAATCCAAGCATAAGATGTTATGATGATAAACCCAGTTTGAAAGTGTAAACACGTTCTTCTGTTTTCCTTCAGCAAGATGCAGAGAAGAAATGAAGCTGCTGGAATACAATGACTGTCATGTCCTCGTGACAGCCCCTGCACTGTATTGTTAGTGCCCCAGCTGAAGAGCCTAGTCCTAGATTATGTCCTGGAGTCTGTAAAGCACTGTCTGCTTTTTCTGGTTAAATGCATTGCAGCTCCAAAAATGGCATGTGAAAAACCCTAAAGGAAATACCAGTAATTAATGAAGTGGGCAAGGAGAAAACACCTCTCCATAGTGGAAAGAAAGGAGATGGAGTTTCTGGTTACAAATCTTTCTTTTCCTCAGAGTTATAAATATTATTTTCCAGTCTGACAATGAAGGAGCAGCAACAATTTCATTTTAAACCTTTCAATCTTGTTTCTCAGATCACAAAGCCTCAAAGTGCTTTAAGGAATACATGAGCTTCGTTTCCACGCTATGAAGTCTCCGCAGAGTTAGGCACAGAGTGCACATATAGGAAAAAAAGATGGGTATTTAAACCAAGAGCTGTCTTACCCAGAACACATGACTTGCCTCCTCCTGTTTTGCTGCCTATATATTTTGTTTCTCTGCCTTTGTATTTTCTGCAGAGGAAAGCCTGAAGAAGCTGAGAGATTTAGCCTTTATCTCTAGACAGATGCAGAATACTTCTCAGGCCAGTGACTTCTCTTTTAAGAGCCAGGAGAGCTACACCATGCAACACTATAGTGGTTTTGCTCTGTCTGCTGAGCACCACCACAGCCAGCCAGCAGCTCTCCTCCCTCAGGGGGACAGAAAGCCTGAATCTCGTTAAGGAAAACTGCAACCACTGTTGAAATGAGAAGAGCAGCATGCTTTGCTGTTAATTAATGCCACCTAAAAATGCAAACCTCAGAGGAGCAGCTACCAGTCATTTACACTGCTGTCTGACTTTTCACTCGCTCTTTCCAGCAGTCCCCTCTCCCTGTCCCAGAATGTTTGGGCAATTACATGTGAGGAAGTGCTTTTGAAGCAACATTTCTGGTGAACTCTAAAGTATTTCAGAAAGGAATAGCATCTGAGATCCTGTCTGTAATGATGCTCTAATTTCCTTGTCTTCAAAGACCATGAAACCTGTGCAGTTGGTGCCTCCTGAGTTTGCAGGCAATTTGAGGAAACAGCTCTGTGAACTGAACCATCCCATTTGCCTCCAGGCTTAATAGTGGGCAGCGATGCCACGCTAATCAAACAGTTCACTGACAAGTTCCACGTGAGAGAGGGCACAACCAGACACTTGAGCAGTCTCTTGGAAGTGATGCTCTGTTTTCACAGCATGAGCACTTCTCTGTGGCCCTGCATGGTGAATGAAGCAGAAGGGAGAGCCCTCGTGCTTCCCAGGTGTTGCTGCTAGCCAATAAGTCCAGCCAGGAAAGTCCCAGCCAAGCCTGCCTTGGGTAGGACAGGAGGTTTGAGGTACTGTGGTCTCCTTCTGGGCTCTGTGCCTGCTGCTGCCTTCCCTCTGAAACATGGTTTGCAGAACCTGGCATTAACACTGATGCAGCTGTATTTGGTTGTTGTCTGGTTTCTTCTTTTCCTTACAAGCACCAGGGCTAGATTTGGTTTTTGTCTCTGTAAGGTCTGATGACAATAAATGTCCTTTTGTGTCTGGCAACGTGGGCCTCAGACACATGGATTTCCATTAGCCAGAGCAAACCAGCAGCTGACATCCATTCAGAGCCATTTGCACAATCTGCTGTGAATGGTTTCTATTTTGGGCAATCGATGGAAACAGCTCTTGCCATACAAACAAAGCTCCAGGAAGAATCAACCATTTAGTCTTTCTGCCCAAAAAGCAGTTGTGATGTAGGGTGCATAGAAAGCAAAGGCACAAGACCTAGAACCTGCATGGTAATTAACAGCACTGAAGCAATCACAACATTGGCTGAAATGTGTGTACTCAACATAGCACAGACAACAGCCTGTTTCAGAGGAAAGGCCTCAGAGTGCAATCCCTCACGCATCCCCAACACCACATTTACAGATGTACTGGTGATAATCTTAGCAACTGATGATCACATATGTGTTTTCCAGGTGGAGTATCAAAGTGGTCTCATTTCCTTGAATGTTCCTCATTCCTACTTACTAATCAGGCATCCACAATGCCCCAGTCACCCCCATCTAAGACAGATAGTACCAGCAAACTGTTTACCCACATATCCCTTTCCACCACTTATTTCCTGCTAATTAATGTGTTAATGTAATTCTAGGTGCTTAGACCAGTCAGATAAATGGTAAAGATATATTATCCTTGCTGCTTACCGGATGGAGCTCACAACCTGCCAGTACATCTCAAGAAAGAGAATCCTTTTACTCTAAAGCAAAGGATCCTCTCAGTTTTGTGCTGCTGCTTTACTAACAAAAGAAGGGCTATTAATCTCACCAAACACTGGACAAGTTTTGAAGTACAAGGGGAGTACAAAAAGAAAACAGAAAAAGTGCGACATTTACCTCTCAGTTTGACAATGAGTTCATTTCACAGACGTGGAGGGCTTTTGTGTTTCCATTTGGAAGCTCAATGGCTGAGAACTCCAGTCAGATGCAGCAGGAAGGATGCTTGCACTCAAGCTAAGAAAGCTGGGGAGCCTCATAGGAGTGCTTTCAGTCCATTCTATTTTTCTAAGGCACCTGATAAGCTTTGAGTAATATATAAACTGTAGAAATACAGGTTTGTCTTCATCTTTGATGAGGTCATTAAGTTGAATGTGAAGTAAACATATTGAGCTAGTAAGAGTTCAAAATACTGACTTTGTACTAAGGTATTATTCTCAGAGGAGAATCAAAAGAACACTCTGAAATCTGCCCTTCATAAAAAGGCCATATAAAGTTCCGTGACAGATTTACTTTGCAATTCCTAGCATTCAAGCTGAGCATTGAGCTTAGTGTCTGGGCCACTGATAAACTCCTGAGGTGTTAGGAACGTTTGTGTTTTAAGCCAGAGTTTATGTATCTTCACTATCTGACCTCTAGCCAGGTAGGGAAAATGCAAGCTATATAATTTGTAACCTCATTTGAGATGTAAACATTGCAAGCAGACTTTCTTACGCAGAGAGGACATGCACAAGACACTGGGGCGTGTGAATTTACCAGACAGTACTTACTGTGAACTTCTCCAATCCCGTGGCTCCCGCGTTACCCACAAATATCCCAGAGCCAGACTCAAACACCAGGGCTCGAGCTGACCTTTGAAACTGAACCCTCTGATATTCTTCACAGTCCATGAACAAAGCAACATCATTTCCCTGCACAGTCACTGTAAACCTATTCCACCTGTTAGTCATCACCGGCACTTTGAAGGAGGCGGCCTCCCGGGAGATGTGAGAGCCAGGCTCTGTGTAGTACAGGATGACTCTCTGCGTGCTGTCATCCACTGCTGAAAGTCTCATTCCCAGGTAGATGGTTTTCTGGAAGGCATCTGTTATTGCAAAGAGCACTCCTCCACGATCGCTGCTTGGTTTCACTGTAACTACCACGGCGAAATCTCTGTAGAAGGGCCGTGGCATCACGGCGCTTGTCAGCCGGCCGATGTTTGCCTCTGGCCCGAAGCTGTATGCTGGAAAGCCTCCATAGCCCGTCACAAAGTAGACCGAAGGAGGAAGAGGGACTCCTATTAACTCTGTAAGGTCAAGGTGTCCTTTAGAGCCCCTCTCTGTCAAGCGTGAGAGAAAAAAAAACAAACCATGTTATTTCTTCCTGACGTGCACCTCCTGTTCAATTGACAGGATTTTCAAAAGGCCTTAAAAACCGTGATGCTGCACTGTAATACCAGTAACACACTTCCAATACTTTAAGCCCCAGTTCAGGTAGTGCTTAAACACATCAGCTGAGTACATATGTTCTTTATCCCTTGACTAACTGAGCTCACTCATCTACTAAAGAAATGTGCATGTGAAATTGCGTGATGACAAACAGTTCCTGCAATGGCTCTTTTACTTCAGCTGTCCATAAGCTGCAAAGAAAGGTGCTGAATGTGCTTACAGAGCGGATTTGGTGAAGTCTGAGCAACCTTTTGGTTTCTCAGATAAACTGAGATCCTTTATCCTCACAAGCCAAGACAACAGCAAGAGCTGTCTGCAAACAGCACGACGCACTTTCACAAATGCAGGGCAAAAACTAGACAGTGAATGTGCTTTAGCCCTGGTGGTTACCTGCTTCTACAACAGATGTCAGATTGCACTTGTGCCCTTATTCTCAGATTCCTCCCCTTAGTTGCACTGGGTGCATCACAAATGTTATTCAGCAATCCAAACTTAGTTTTGCAATTAGAGTATTTTTGCCTTGGCAAACACAGAATTAAGCACCTCTGCCAAACGTGCCCAGGGAGATAATTCCTTCCTGGCAAGAGAAGAGCAATGACAACAGCTTAGTATATACACCTAGTTTTGATTAGAGCCTTAGGCATACCAGAAACAGAATGTGTACCAACTTTCTCCTTCTGAGATGCAACAACAAGCATAAAAAGATACCATTTTTAATCATAAATGCTGCTTTGGATCTGAATCTATACAGAGGTCTGCTCTAAAGCCTTTCCTCCCTTTGCAATCTCCTCTAACCTTACATTAAGTTTCTTATTTTGTCTGAAGTTCTTCTTCCTGTTGTACATTTTCCCCCTTTAGGGAAGATTGATGTTATGCAGAGGCAAAAAAGTGCTAGAGCATGTCTTAATGTAGCTACATCATGTAAAACTGAACACTTTTAAACTTCAGTTCTGACTAAGTGCTCCATGATACAAGAAAGCCACATTTTTAACTCCTTTTCTTGATCCAATGCATCCTAACCTTTCTCTGCACTTTTCTTTGCTGACAATCTTCAGATCCTGAGTAAAAGAGAGGCTGTATCTGGAGCCACTCCTTCGCACTTCCTTCCTTCATGCACCGCACATACCAGACTACCACGTTGCTCAGATTGAGTCCATCTGGTAAAAAAAGTAGCATGGAAAACAGAAACTTCTTCTTCCCTGCCACCAAGTTGTTTTTCATTTTGCAGTGATCAAGAGTAACAACATAAGACAGAGAAGGATTCTGACACAGTCCCAGGTGTGCTACATGCAACAGAAGAGCCCAGCATCACTGCTGCTCTCACGAGAACCAGCATTTGCTCACTCAGCTTGAACATGTCCCTCAAATGCTGCTGGAAAACATGGACAGAATATATTGGTATTAAAAGCTGGACTATTTTCTCCCTGATGCCTGAGGAAACCTCAGAAGCTCTTTTTAGCAGCGTTGTCCATCCTGAAATAAGGCTGTGGTCAGTAGGAGCTGGGAACTGACTGACAGCCAAAGCCAGATCTCACCTTCCTAGGTACAAACTGTTTTCCAGCACTGTCTGCCAGCTCCTCCTTTTACATCGTTATCGTTCTGCCCTCTCCTGGGCAAAAATGCTTGTGTCCTTAAACAGTTAAGTAAATCCTCTTCTGTATATACATATTGAACTCAACAGTCTTCCCTTCCCCCCCCCACCTTCTTTTTTTATTGTTTGAAAAACTTTATTTCACTACAATTGTCTCAAGCTCATCAATAAAAACATGTTGTCTCCCATCCAGGCTGTCTTTTCAGTTTTTCTGGTCTGATACTGGACTAGCTTCAGAGTGTTTTGTTGGCTAGAAGATCCTCCATATACATTTGTGTGCCCGTGGCTTTCTGTGTGCAAACCCGAGGCCTTTTAGTGGCTAATTTCACTCAGTGAATGCTTTGCCTTTAGTGACAGAGTTCTGTGTTCAAAGCACATACATTTCATCGAGCCGCGGCGATCACATACGTATCAAATGTGTCTCAAATAGGGTATCAAATGAACATCAGATACAGCAAATGCTTTAAATAGTTATCATCCTTCTTTACTCAGAAGCAGATGAGGCAACAAAAGGGCACCGCTTAGCAATTCGTCTGCAGTGCTGTGGCAAAGGCAAGGGAGTGGTGAATCCGTGCGTGCTGTGGATGTGTAACCGGTGACACAGGCAGCATCTCTGCCAGCTGGAGGGACAAGCAACCTCCAAGGTCTGCAGGAGAGCAGGAGCTTCTGCATTTCGCCACTGGGCAGCAGCATAGCTCTTGGTACCTCAGCTGGCAGCTTTGGTTTAGGAGAGGAGAAGGGTTGCTGATGAATCAGCAGTGCCACTGTCTGCTCCGTGGGCTCTCTTTCAACATCTAAGCCAGCCTGTGTTTTAATTTCCATTACGTTCTCAGCTAAACAGATGTGAATTATCGCCCTGCCCTTTTTCTTTCCCAATGACCTTGGAAATCAGACAAAATACATTAAGCTGGGGCTGCTGTGTATCTTCACAGGGGGGATGGAAAAAAAGAGAGATGTTGATGCTCTTGCTTTCTCTTTCTCTCCTTCTTTTTTAATCTCGAATTTTAAGGGAGAATATTCTCCCAAGGATGTGACCAACACCCTCATTGCCAAAATATGGATTTCTAAGAGGATGAAGACTGGGATAAAGTACTGGGAGAGCTGACACTTTCCTAGATGTAACAGTTGTACGTGCCAGCACAGAGTCTCTGCCCAAATGTGGAAAAAACAGACACCTATTTAAAGATGCTGACACAGTCTGGCACACTGACCTGGATATAAATTCTCATCCCATATAAAGAGATTTAATGGGAAGCCAGGCTTCAACTGCAGGAGCTGCCACGCTGTCTTTGCTAGCCCCCATCTCCACTGCAAGGTTCTGTCCTTGGCCCAGGGGTGAATCACGGAATAGTAGTGGTTGGAAGAGACCTTGAAAGGTATGAGTGAATGAAAACTCTAGCTTACAGTTTATGAAAATGAGAAACCTTCACCCAGAAATGCTCCTTCCCTCCTCACACCTAGCACAGCATACCTCTTAGCTCAATCAAATGACTTGAGACATTCCCATCTCCCTAGATTTCCTGCAAGTCACATGGCATCATGCCTTTCTGCTTTTCCCCTGACACTGAGAATGATCCAGGATTCCCTCTCCTGTCAGAAAATCCAGCTCATACTTCTTTCAGGACATCTGCTTCACCACAGCACCAAGAGTCAGACTCTGTATGCCTAGCAAGTCTTGCCTTTAGGCCAAATTTATTTGCTGTGGGCAGTTTGATCTTGCAAGCAGAGCTTCAAGCCTAGCCAAGGGCAAGCATTATCCAAATAGAGCTGGAAAAGGTGCCTGCAGGAGATCTTTGAGCAGGACAGGATAGAAACAAATAGCTGATATATTTGTGTAGCCCCTGTCGTCTGGCATGGTCTCCATGTGATGGAGGCTGACACATCCATAGGTGCCATCAGAGCTTTAGGCAAAGCTTAATAAGGCATTCCACTAGTCTGAGAGTGGAATAAAAATCATTTAATTCCAGGTCAGGTTAGATCAGAACAGAAAAAAAAAAGCCAACCCAAACTTGCAATAACTGAGGTTTAGACTTGGAGGGGTTTTGTTGTTGTTGAAATAAAGGGCTAGGGATGTACTGAAATGATGAAAACTAAAGGACATTTTTATGCATCCCTGACTCTTACACAGCACCTGGAGATTCAGAGGACCATCTCTCAGATGACTAAGCTATCCATTCTTTTATGCTGAGCAACAGAAATTGAGACATTTTGTTTGTTTGACTTAGTTTTCATTGTCCTTAGGAGGACTTTTGCTGTCTCTCAGGAACGTCCTTGTCATAAGTGCTCTTCACTTTATGTACCTAACATTTGTTACTGCTTTTTATCTTTTAAAATACATTCTCATGCATTTCTCTACACTATTGGATTTAGTGGTTAGTAAATTTGATATTATAAATGGTCAGACTTCAGAGAGGTTGGAAAATGATTGTGAGTTTGAGGGGTGATGGAAAGAGCAACATCTAAAAATATGCCTTGCATTGGACATAAATATTTCTTATAGCTAAATGCCTTTATGGCATGAACACATCAGTACAAATATTGACCAAAAAAATCCAGCCAATGTAATCCTACTTCTTCCATCTCCCTTTTCCCAAGAATTCCTTTTCCCAAGAGCTACATTACACTACTTTTATATCTTGGTGTAAATCACATATGCTTTTACTGGGCTCGTGTTTTTCATATCCCCAGTGAAGGCACCAAACAGATTAAACAAAATATCTTAAAAATGTCATTTCGGGTACAAAAAGTACCAAGTAAAAATCCTGTCTGAAGTCCTAAATGAAAGACCTTCTTGTGAAAGTTCTACACCCTCATTGGTGTAAATGATCACGTCTTCTTACACCCTGTTAATCACAAAATGACAGGGTTGGAAGGGACCCTTTAGAGATCACCCAGTCCAACTCCCCTGCAGAAGAAGCTCCCACGTAGATCAGATCACACAAGAATGTGTCCAGGTGGGTTTCGAAGACCTCCAGTGAAGGAGCCTCCACACCCTCCATGGGCAGATAAAGCTTTCAAAGTGTAAGCCAATATAATCTTCCCAAGCACACTCGGCTGCTGTGGCAAGTCAGCCAGGGAACAGCAGGACCAGACCCATCAAAAGCTGTGTTAGGCTCTCTGCTCTCAACAAGCACCAACCTCCTTGTTTACATCATTGTTTCCACTCTTTGTGACAACATTAGTTTTCCACGTGCTGACCAGCTTCATCTGCCACAGCTTTCACATCAAAACTGGAAAGGCTGAGACAGGAAAGAATGAAGCTGTGTCAACTCAGCTTAATGTTCTCCTCACTCTTTAGGCTAAAATTGGAAAAAGTCCTTTGTACAGGAGTCTCTCAGCTCTGCAGGAGGGGAACCACCCACCACAGCCTGTTGTGTGGGGACAAGCAACTGTCTGGCCACTTGTCCTTTACTGCATTGGAAGGAAAAGTCAACTGACCATCTGAACAAGAAACTGCTGTGAGCAGCAGAACTGCTGAAGCGTTATGAGACTTAGAACAACTTAATGGCTGCCAGGCCTCTGTGTCTTTGTCAAACTTGGTGCACACAGCTCACACTCAGAGCAGACCCAGAAGCTGTCACACAGACACATGCTCCAATTAGTTGTGCCTCGTTTCCTTGTGGGACCAGGTCTGCCTCAATGCATCACTGTAACACAGCCTGCAGCTCTTCTCTGGAGCGCAAATACAGCAGGCTCTTTCTTCAGCTCAGTGCAGCAACTGCTTACACTGCTTACAAACCACAGATGGACCTCACACACGCAACATTAAACTAAGCAAGCCTGATTTTAGCTGCACCACTTCATAAACAAGTATTTTGCAAAGCAGCTATTAGGGAAACTGTTGTCTTCATTAAGAATAACATACAAGTTTTCTTTAGAAGAGTAGTCATCTAAAAACAAGTCTACTTCATCTTAGCACAAGATATACTAATGGGATGCTGAATAGAGATATTCCAGACTTTGTACCCCATTCATACAGAGGGAGGAAATGAATGCAGGGACTTTACTTTCACCTGGCTTCACACAGCCTCAGACGTTGCATTAGCCACATTTAAAGGGACTTTCTTTGTAACCAGAAATACCACACGTTCAGAATATTTCCTCAGGTATAGGCTGGCCTTGCTGCTACCTCTGTCAGCTCCAACACCACCAAAACGTTCATGAAAAGTTCTGCAAACAAGATCCATCATCAGGGGTTTTGTTTTGTTTTAACCCCACAATTTTAACTGAAAGAATACCACAGAACACTAATAACTGGGTGATTTCTTCCCAAAAGCTCCATGTAGCAAGTGAGCATGTGTTGCTCCATGTAGCTACAGACCAGAAGACTTTACTCATAGTTTAGCTACATTTGCAAACATACATCCCCCTCTCTCATAAAATCTCTGAATGGTGGGGGTGGGAACAGCCCTCCAGAGCTGCTCCAGCCTCATCCCCTCCTAAAGCAGGTTTGCCTTGCTCAGGAGGCACAGGAACATCCTGAGAAAGAGCCTCCAACACTCTCCCTGGGCAGCCTGGGCCAGGGCTCCCTCACGTCAGCACCACAGCAGTTTCTCCTCCTGTGCCAGCAGAGCTTCCTGTGTTCCAGCTTGTGCCCGTTAGCCCTTGTCCTGTCACTGACCTCATCCTTTCAGTACCTTCCCTTTAGGTATTTATCAGCATTGATAAGGCCCTCCCTCAGCCTTCTCCAGGCTAAACAGCCCCAGGGCTCACAGCCTTTCCTCATCAGTGTCCTCAGCATCTTGGTGCCCTCTCTCTCCATCCTTATCTGCCCCCATCACATGAGCCAAAATACAGTCTCATGCAGTGGCTCAGTGAGACAAACTTTTTCTCAGATTCAGAGCTCTACTTCACTTGTGCTATTTCCAAGGAAATGCAGCAGGAGCAGCATGAGAACAGCCACATGGATCAGATATTTCATCAGTGCAGCTCACTTCTTAAATCAGGCTGTAGCAGCGAATATACCAAAGCCTGAGGCATTCAGATCTGTCAACGCTGGTCACTAGATTGGACAGAGATTGTCAGTAGATTATCATTAAGAGCAAACAGCTGACTGAAAGTGAAACAGTAGATAAGGGATTTCCCAGTTTGCTAAGGTTCATTTCAACAGCTCTACTGTCATGTTTAATTACTGACCTCCTTCTTTTGCCTCTGCAACTTGTTGCCCTCAGGAGAAGATCTCCACTGGGTTAATCAGTAGATCATGCCTAAAATAACTGAATTGCTTGTTATATTTCATTCAGGATTTCAAGTTACATGACCAAAGGGAAAATAATGAACTTATCCCTTTTTTTTTCCCCCTCTCCACAAAGAATATATTATGTTTTACGTGTGCGTGGCCAAAAATAACTTCATTTCCTCCAGAGAATGCAGAGAATAGCAGAAGTCTTCCTCAGATTACATTTTTAGTTCACTCAAATGTTACTTGATTCCACTGCTTTAAAAAAAAAAAAAAAAGACAAAAAGATGAAAGTAGCAGAGGGCAGTTACTCTGAAGCCTTAATGCCTGATGGACAGTTGAAAGTCTTTCCCAGATCAGCCCCAATTGCCTGCTATCCCAGGCTTGAAGAATGTGATCAATTTGCATCTGTGTCCAATATTTATAAACACATTTAAAATGTGTTGTCTTTCTGCTTTTAGCAAGTTAGCTGGCAAAAAAAAAATACTGTCCTTTTGGCTTAAATTTCAAAGGTTACTTTCTCAAGGTTATTATTGCTGGGACAAGAGGAAGAGTGATGTCCTTAGGATTTATTGCACTTCTATTAGTGCTCATTTGAACTGAATATGCAGAAAGCCAAAAAAAAGAAACCCACGTAACAAAATCAACAAACCACGAGGTTATTGGCATTTTCTGGGGCTTTGATTATAGGCTTTGCTCTTTATTTTCGCTGCCTGAACTCTCATTTGTATGGTAAGACACTGTTTTCAGCATTGTCACTGGTGGTGAGGAGAGCTGAGTGTTAATAATGGCACAGCTAGTTTGCATGAGGTTTTAGGTGCAGTGTGCACTTTGATGTGTTGGTGTTCAGAAGTATTCAGGTAGTGGAAATGGTTGCATCATGCAGGCTAAAGCCTAAGCTCCTTGAGTTCTGAGCACTGAGGTCTCCACATCCTTTCAGTTGTCTGCTCCCACCTCCTTTTACTTCTTCCTTCAGCTGGAATCACTTTCCTCCTCCACCATGCCACAGAGTCAAATATGGCTTCATCTTTGTTCTGGCTTTCTATAGCAGCTTCTTGCCAAAAGCAGTGGACCAAGATATGGCATCCAAGGCACTGAGCTCCAGCTTCAGGAGGCCTTTTTCAAACGTTAGGTTTTATTTTACGTGGTTCTGCAGCCCTATGCCCTGAGAACAACCCACAGCTCAGTTTTGTTCTGTGGCAGAAGCTGTGCCATGCTACTGCCAGACCTGAGAACAGTAATGAGCTTGTGTAAGACAAACAAGCACCCAAGTCTTCAGTCTCTTCTGAGCGTGTTGTCATTCTTGTCAACAGAAATATCACAACAATCTTCTGAACCTCTGGCTGTCTCTCCCCTTCCCTACTTGCATTTGCACAGCTATCAAGAAAATGTCAAGTGAACAGGATTTGGACATTCCCTTTCTTATCAGCCTTTGAAAAGACTTGATGTGGTCGTTTTCTCTTTTGTCTCACAAATTGCCCTAGTAACTTAACAGCAATACCCATGTCCACTTTGCTGAGCATGCACCAGTTAGCATGACTGCTCTGGAACTGGCAGAGAGAACCTATTCTTCTGGCCAAAGTATTTGAGCAATAGGTATATTCCATGACTGAGTAGATTGCCCTCCATGCACACATGTGCACCTGGGTGCATGCAACACTTACTTGTGAAAGGATACAGCGTCAATTAAGGTATATTTTCAGCTTGGCTTTTGTGTGATAAACTTAGAAGCTGATGCATCTGGATACACCTTTGCTAAAGTGGTTTATCTTGATAAATCCATTTATCAAAAACTCCATTGTCATACCCCAACACGTCCCTTGGAAAAATGTGTCTTAGGAAAAGTCTGGGTACCAGGAAATGTGAGCAGCAAGAGAGATGCAAGTAGAAAAATCCACAGCTTTCTCAGTCATCCTTCAAAGTTAGTGGTTCAATAGGTAAACATGGATTGCTTAGAAAACAGAGTAGGTGCAGCTCCCTAAATCCCCATGTTACACTAGATAGCCTCACTGATTTCTCACTGGCATCCAGCAGGTCATAAAAGTCCTCCCAAGTTCAACTTCATCCCCTAAAAGCCAAATGCTAGGACTCTTAGCAGCACTCGTTGAGCTTTTATCTTCTTTTACATGCTGCTCTTTATGAAAATTGCAGCAGTAACAGAACATTCAAGTAACAGCAGAGTCATACTGTAATGGGCTAAAGCTGAAACTGTTGTGGAAACTGAGGAGGAAAGATTGATAAAATTGGTTTCTTTGTGCTGGAAAGCACTGGAGTTGGTAGAAAAACAAAGCAGAGGAAGCAGTTTTCAGGTGGGGTGAGTTCACAGCATCACAGAATCATGAATTGTGGCAGTTCTGCTGCTTTCAGTACAGCTGTGACAGTTTTATGTAATACAGCAGCTACCCCCAACAGCCAAATTGAGGCTCTGCAAAGGTAGAAACATCTGGTTAATGGTAAAACCAAGCTTGTATTCATCAGCTATTTCCCCACTCTCTTGTGTAATTGCTAAATACGTTCCACAGGAACACAAATCCTAATTTTACCTGGTCACTGCAGCTGGCAGTAGAAGATACAACCAAAACATTGACATTTATGATGCAGAGATTGGAAGTATCGATTTCCC
Organism: Urocolius indicus; assembly: GCA_013401255.1. Lineage (NCBI taxonomy): Eukaryota > Metazoa > Chordata > Aves > Coliiformes > Coliidae > Urocolius > Urocolius indicus. The sequence goes on from WBNH01012827.1 coordinate 86,787, forward strand.
CACGCTGTCCCCAAGACCTTTTCCACAAACTTCCTTCCCAGCCAGGTCAGTTCCCAGTGCTCTGTCTGGCAGCTGCATCGTTTGCTTTGGATTAACACCAAGGGACTAGCAGATACAGCCTGGGGGATCCTATGGAAGGGGGTTTTATGTTCTGTTCAAGTAAGAAGAATAATCACAGGATGGTTTTGGCATATAGGATGCAGCTGAAGAGCTCTGGACTCAACAGGGCAAGACAGTTATCTTGGATCTGATAGGATATCTCTTTCTGCAACTGAAATCTTGCAACTCTGTTACACCACCACATAGCCTCAGTCACATGGCTGTTAATGTATTTGGCTACGCTCTCCTATCTGGTATGTGAACATCTGCAGTGACCTGAATATGTGAACATCTGCAGTGACCTGAAGTGACCTAGTGAATTCTGGTAAGCAAGAAAATCACACAATTGTTGAGGCTGGAAAAATCCTTGAAGCTCCTGGAGTCCACCCATTCCCCCAGCACTGCCACAGCCACCACTAACCCATGGTCTTCAGCCCCTCAGCTCCAGGGCTTTGGGATCCCTCCAGGGATGGGCACTCTTCCACCTCCCTGGGCAGCCTGGGACAGGGCTTGACTCAGAAGAAAAACACTGTTCAAAAGAAATATCAGCAATACTGCCACTATCTTTATATTCCTGTCTTACTTGGTAACTTTGGTGGTTAATGGTAACTGCTAATAATCATTAATAGTAATAGCTGCTTAGTAGTACAGGTCATGGCAGCAGCCTGTTGAAAAGAAACAATCTGCTTCTGAGGCAGTGTCATATTTGAATGGTGACATGCATTTTCAAAAGGGTGGGTGTTTTCTCTGCTGTCCTTCCTTTTGTGACTTTTCCTTGCCCTCATAAACACTTGCTGAGAGTGGTACCCATGCCCATTGTTTTGATCACAGTGGCAAAGTCTTCATATCGTGGCAAAACCTTCCTTGTAAGCAAAGGGAGAATGAGTTATAAGAACCAGACAGAGCTTCCTTATGCATTTTACATGCTTTTACACACACATATATGTATTTTCCATTGAAAATGTGTCTGGAGAAAAGAGAGCTTGAATACTTTGAAGACTCATGTTTCTGTAGCTATCAGAAGCAGCTTTCTCACAGAAGAGGTTTCTCACAGGATCTGCCACACAGGACTTTATTATTATATTCTTATTAATGTCTATAAATACTGGAAGGGAGGGTGCAAAGAGGACAAAGTCAGGCTTTTTCTATGGTGCTCAGCAACAGGACAAGCAGGCAATCAAACAGGAAAACCTCTGAGCATGAGGAAACACTATTTTCACTGTGGGGGTGACTAAGCACTGGCACAGGTTACTCAAGGGGTCTCTGGAGTCTCCATCCTTGGAGATTATCAAAATCTGTCCAGACATGATCCTGAGCAACAGGCTCCAGGTGGCCCTGGTTGCGCAGGGGACTTGGACCAGATGATCTCCAGAGGTCTGTTCCCATCTAAACCATTCTGTGCTGCTTTGATTGTGTGGTTCTGCGACCAAGAGACAGGATTGCAACAGGTGGTCAAACCCTCCTTTACAGTTTCTCACCCTTTGCCTCCAACCAGAACTGATTCTCACAGTATGGCGACTGTAGAACAGTTGTGTGAGAGTCTCAAAAAACAAAGGCAACAGCAAGTGACGGAGCACAACGTTTTGCAGGAGAGCAAGTTAAATTCTCAAGAGGCAAAAGGGGTGAAAAGGGATCCAGATGGGTCACATCCTAATGCATGTTGAAAATAATAGATATCTGTTTAAAAGCATCCATCAACATACTCTAAAGCATTAATTTCCCCCATTTGTTCTTATCCTTTCCTTTCAGAATACTGTCAATAGTGAAGAGAGACACTGATTGACTTCCCACGTGAAAGCCCCAGTTTCTTTTCAACAAAACTAAGGAGAAAATAGCTTCAAGAACAAGGATTGAATAACTTGCTGTGCAAACTGCCAGGCTGCTCAGGCAGTTGACCATGAGATACTCCAAAAGCCTGCAAGCTGTGCTCTGCTCTCAGCCAAAGCCACTGAGGTACACGTGTATGTCTGTATCTATAGATACATGTATATGTCCCCGTCTATAAAGACACACACACACACTTTTTCAATTTTTAAATTTAACTTATTCAGTTGTAACTTGATAATGACAAAAGTTTTCTTTTTGGCACTATGTGATCCAAAATGCACAAGTATGACAAATTCATTCGAATTATGTAACCACTCTGGAATCCCCATAAACATTAAAACAGTGTGTGGTAACAAATTGGGGTGGTTTTTATTCTCAACAAGAGCTGCTCAGTCTAGTTTTGAAGCAGTTGGTGAAGTGTTTGCTAACAGCAGGACTTTGTGCTGCTTGATCCAGCTTTGCCTATGTGGCAGCTACAGATATTTCAGACTAAAGACTGGTTATTTATTACTCATTTATTTCCATTAAGACAGGTCTGAAATAAGTACTTGTATTTGTACTTAGTCCAGTAGTGGGATGGAATAAAACTGCAGGCTGAACTCTCTGTCATGCCTGCTCACCAAAATACAAGCACTGAGAAGATGTGGAGCACTTCAAGCTGGAACGGTTGTGGTTTACTCTCTTGAAGAAAAACAAATAGTGGACACAAGACAGAGGGGCAATATGCTGAAAAGAGGGAAAGAAAGCACGTGTTCTCCACAGACAACTGGGAAAAGAACACACTTCCCTTTGGAAATGGACATTTATTTTCCTGATGGGTTGTTAGCTTTTGTTATGTTGATGTTAAATGAACATTTACTTAGCACTAATTAAATTAATTCAGTGGGCCGGTTTCGAGTGAAAAGGAGACTCTGTATAGACCAGAGAAAGACAGTGCAACAGGGATTGCAACTTGTGAGCTCTGATTGCTGTCATACACTCATTTGGTGTTTGTTTTACAACAGGTTTTTCATTATCATTCACGAAAGCAACACAACTAAATTGTTATAAGTGATTCTTTTGAGAGATGCATTGATGCCCTTTGTCTCACCACAAACTAAAACACAAAGCCATGCCAAATGTCTTGGGGTTGTGATTCTGGGATAGTTTAACAATGCAATAAATTTAGATTCCAGGGTTTCTGGAATTATATGGAAATATCCTCACCACCTAATATTAAAAGGAGCATTTTCTAGTTTAGCTTTGTATTGGCTGCCTTTCCAGTCTGGCAGGAATTGTTTGTCTCCTCGCTGGTACTGTAAAGCCAATATGGTACAATTGAGCTTGAGCATTAGGTTGAAATCTGTGTATTCCTGAGCTGCCCAGATCTGGTAAATGAAATGGTTCAGCAAAAAAATGTCAGCTGAACCAGTGAAACGTGGTGGCTGACTGATATCAGATAAATACTTCTGTTTGATAACGACTGGATAAAGCACAAGTGATTGTGAAGCCACTATTTTTTCTGGTTCATCATTTCTGAAGCAGAATATGCTTCAATAGCTCGTTCCTAAAACATTAAAAAAACCCAAACTATTAAAAAGCCTTTGGTATTGTTCAGCTGAAGTTATTCTGCTTGACTGACGGACTTTGTCTTTCAATTTATTTTCTATTGAGAACTGAAACTGAATCAAGTCCACAGAAGATTTCTGTCTTGCACATATTACTCCATCATTTCTATATTGATGTACTAGGGATATTTCCAGAGGTCACCCTCTTCAGGGAAGCAAACATTCTCCACTATAGAAAAGAAGCAGTGCTTCTGGAAACAGAACACACACGTAGTTTCAGCTCTTGCAAACTTCAAGCTAGGGGAAGGTAAATTGAAGCTACTTTTGAATACCTGTCACATTTTTCTACCGACTTTCCAGAGGATCCCAAGCTGACAGAAGCTGCAGCTTAATTATATGTCCAAACGTGATCCTTCCCTACTTTTTTTCCTTCATGTCTTTGTAATTGCATCCTACTTTTTCATGACTATCATGCTGCTGACAAGCAGTTTTAAAACTCCCTTCCAAGCCTCACATTTTAACTGTGAAAATGAATGGGAATTTGTTGTTTAGCTTCTGATCCAAAATCCACTTACGACAAAACACATTTTACCTCTCAACATGAAGCCCTGCAAAGTGTCATCTGCTAAATGCATCAGCTGGCATCACATCTAAAACATCACCACAAAACAGAAGGACTTCTTTTCAAAGCAAACACTGCTTGACTGCCTTCTGTATATGGACTGCTCCAGTGGCTATTTTTCTCTTTATGCAGTTTCCTACATTCCATAGGAATTTCTTTCATTCCATACATTGATCAATGGAGTTACTGTTGGAACTACAGCAGTGTGGATTCAGAGTATGTGAGGGATGTTTATCTAGGTGCGGGTTTGTGCAGCTCCACTTGGTTTGTCCCCAGCATGCTAAGGGTTAGGAGAGGACCAGGAGGAGCCAAGCTGTTTATTTATTTTAGAATCACATTCAATAACTCACATTTTTAAGCACAGATTTTTGCAGGCCATATTTAGAACCGAGAGCAGTCATAATTCTATGCTTGTTTAATATACCCCTCAGACATGCATTTCACAACATATTGTTTTCTAATGCCAGTGAAATGTGTCCAAAGTGTGGGAATACCTGGTTAAAGGATAATTTAAACAGTAGCCCCTTAAAATACTGAGTTTGTTCGTGTGTCTGAAATGTAAGTTTATTTTTCATTCGTTCCTCTTCGATGCTTGCATCAGAACTACTGAAGATAATAAAACTAGACAGAGGTCTTGCTTCTTCCTTGGCCATAGAGCAAAAACTCTGCTAGCTACAGACCCCAGGGACTGGAATCCAGCGTTGTCTCAGGCCAGAGCTGCAGGACAGCGTACATAGAAGGGAATGACATGGCCAGTGGAGCTTGCAGGATCATCTTCCCAAGAACCATTAAGTTTTGCTTTCACTTGCCAGGCTGTAGGCAATGCTTGCCAGGCTGTAGGCAATGCCATGTCTATCAGAAGTGTTAGCATATTTCTCTCCAAGGAGGGTACAGCCTATCTAGGAAGTTCCAGGCTAACGTGACAAAACCAAAGAAAAAAAGACAAATGAGCTAGATGTTACAGAAGGAAACTTTATAACACATGTCCTTAAACTAGCAGTTCCCAGAGGTCCTGCAGAAAACATTGCAAAATGTTATTCCAAGCAAGCCTTCATATTCTAATACTCAGACTGCTTTTGCCTCTTGTGCATGTATTGTTTGTAACAAAGCAAACAAGGAGCCTGGCAAATGTTTTGCAAAACGCTCAGCAACAGTTCACCTTCTTGAGATAAATCAGGCTGCATGTCAGCACCCATCCTTGAAGAGCTGGGATTTACTGTGGCAAGTGAGAGATAGTGGTTCTGGGAGATGGTACTTGACATCTAAGTATCATTTTATTTTATATCTCTATAGATACTGTTCAGTGGCAGTGTATCACAGCATCATACAATGGTTTGAGCTGGAAGGAACCTTAAAGGACAAAGATTGCTAAGAGTTTTCAGGCATCCAAACCCAGTTTTCCTTTACTACTTGCCTGTACATCAACTGCTGCTCTCTCTGTCACACTTGTATGTCTTCACTCTGGGTACACAGAACACCTCCCCTCACCAACCTGCTGATTTATAGCCAGGGGTCAAAAGTGTTACAGGAACACCTAAGAAACTCAAATTACTGTCTCCACACAGCACGTTGCAGTTAACTTTTCTTGAGAAGAGTTACATTCAAGTATGGAAAAACTGCTTTTGCTTGGTTGGAATTCAAAATATTCAGGGAGAAAAGAAGCCAGTACCAAAAAAGAAGCCAGTACCAAAACTGAGCTAAGAAAGCAGAGGGGAGTTTCTTTTGAAATGGTCCAGACTTCAAAGTAAAGTGTCAATATTCTACATATGCAGAAGTATGTGTTTGAACAGCTGGCCACAGCATAAAATGCTTTAATGTAGACAAAGAGCAGGCTAGAAGTCGTTATACATAAGAATTTCTCCCTGAGCAATCTGGACATTGCTGTATGAGATTCCTACCTTGCAGTTTAAATAAATGACAATTACAACGGACTTTTTCAGCCCCTTGGCACAAAATAAAGACACCACCAGAGCAGGCAAAATTGATCTCTGAAGTACTACAGGTTTTGCAGTTACAAGGCAACTGTGGCTAACAAATCCCAGTGAAGGAACCTTCAAGATGCTCTTATTTGCTTCTGTCTGCCAAGGGAAGACATCCCCAAGAAGCACACACCAGTCTCAAACTTCTTCTGTTGGCCACGTTAAAATAACAGACACAAGGCAGCAAAACTGAAAACAAACCACTGCTAGTGGGAAGGGTTTTTGTGGACAAAACATTATCAAATCATAGAATAATTTTGATTGGTAAAGTCCTTTAGGCTCATGGAGTCCACCCCCTGCCCTCACCCTGCCAAGCCCATCACTAACCCATGGCCCTCAGCACCTCAGCTCCATGGCAGCAGATGTGGTCCATGATGAAACAATCCTTAAAGGTTAACAGGGAACAAGTGAGAAGGGCATAAAGTCCATCTAGGGTGGACTGATGGACTTGACATGAGCTGACTGGTCAGGTATTATGACAAGCACACAAAGACCTTCTTTCCTGAATGTCATTTAAAATGACTGTAGTCACTGTGGTAGGGACTTTCTGAGGCTGGATGCAGGAGCAGCAGACAAGGGTGGACCACAGAGTTTGTGGTCAATGTAGTGTGCCTGTCCACAAGCCCCTGAAAGGACAGAGAAGAAGAAACCCTGAACATTTCCAAAACTCTTCATCTCCAGTCCCTAAGAAGGGAGGACAAGAACATTGTTTACTCAGCCTCATGATCAGCAGGACCCTGAGAAAAGATGAATAGTCAGGGTTATGGTAACATATTCCTGCTCCAAGGTTGTTGTTTTTGGCCAAAAGCATTTTAGAGAAATGCAAAATGAGAAAGGGAAATGGAAAGGGAGAAGGAATAGGGAAAGGGTGAAAGAACAGAGAAGGAGAAAGAGGAAAGAGAAAAGGGAAGAGGGATGGCCTCAGAAAAAGACAGCAAGAAACAATACACGTAGAATCAAGGCCACCTTAACAGCATTTTGAGTTTAGTCAAGTATTGATTGACAAAAACAATTATACACTAATATATCATGTGATGGAATTCTAATTAAAATCCCAAACCCACTCAGATGAGTGGTTTTGCATTAACACCCCTTCACTACAACAACTGATATGTTATCTTGATCAAGAGCCAGGGTGTTTTTTCAGCTGAGAGAACTTGCACATGTCATGCAGCTTTCCTGTGATTGCTTGTCTCTTACAGTGAGTAGCAGGAAAGGGTGAGATTCAGACATCCATATGGTGTCAGCAGAATGGCAGTACAGCATGGAGCACTCGCTGCAGAGGAGTGGTTCCTCCCACCAAGTCAGGAGCTATGTTGGTTTGGCAAAGTGCTGAAACAGATGGAACTGGAACAGCTTGTGAAAAGCTGGAGACTAAGAAAAGCTAACGGTTTGGCCCTCTGAGGATGAAAAAACATCATGTTCACAGAAGTGATGCAGTGTGTTAAGTTAGTGTGTAGTTAACCATAGTGTGATGGCAAAAAAAAGCAAAGATCCATGCTGAGGAGAGACACTGTTTCCTCACACCTCACTCTGTGATGCAGCCAATGGACTGGGCAAGGAGGATTAATGAGCCTGATCAATGGATGCCTTGATGTTAGGGATTTCAGGTTCCTAGAAAAGCCTCTGTGCGTCACTTTCCCCTCATTCCCTTCACCACTACATACTTTGCTTGGAGACCACCAGATACATGTTGCTGCCTAAAATACAGCACTTGTACATCTGCTTTGGTTCTCCACAGCAGCCTCTTGAAGACATACCTTCTCATGAAACACCACAGTAATGCAGCAGGAGTTTCCAGTGGGACAGGAAGAAACACAGGGACAAGCAGCACATGTAGTTCAGGGAGCTGTCAGTTCACCTCACTGTCCACTTATCTAGTCCTTGGTTTGCCAATGTGGATGTTACAGGAGACAGCAATGAAAAGTCTTGCACAAGTCAAAGACACTGCCTTTCCCTCAGCCACTGCATTGCAGAAGGCATGATTGTCCCCTTCACAAATACATGCTGACTGCTCTAACTGTCTTGTTCTTACTGGGCGTGGAAATGGCTTTCATGATTATGTTCTCCCACACCTCCTCTGGGACTAAGGTGAACTGATCAGCCTGCAGATGCCCAGATCATGCTCCTATCACCAGGTTTCTTGCTCATTCAGCAGCAGGTTCATATTTTCTCTAGTCTTCTTTTTGCTGCTGGTATACCTGCAGAAGCTGCTCTTGTTGTTCTTTACATCCCTTGCTAGATTTAATTTCACATGAGCTTTAGCTTTCCTGACCTCATTACTGAACTGTCAGTGACTATTTCTGCTGTGCCACCTGAGCCTGTTCCCACCTCCTATATGACTCCTTTTGCTGTTTGGATTTAGTCATATGAAGCATCACCAGAGATGAATCAGAGCGCAGATGCCTCATTCAGAATATCCACACAGCATAGATGGTGCTTATAGGAAGCTTTGAAGTGTGTCTTGGAGCAATATTCTTTTCTCTCAAGGGGCATCAACTGACTCTTTAGCAGGCAGCACAAAATTAGAAGTATTTCTAGGTGAGATCTCTTCTTGAGTTAGTGTGTATCACTCATAAAGAGGGAAGTGGATATAAAGTGCAATGAGCAATTGCCTCTTAGTCACTGACCACCAGAAAAAAGTACAGGGAAAGTCAAAAACTATATTCAGCTTTCCACAGTCAGACATCCTCTCTATGGAGCTGTGATTTCACACTTCAAAGAAAGACATACCACAAATAGGACTGGAAGTTAATGCTACTTGAGCAGTTACTGTGGTAGGAACAGGTCAAAGCAAAAAGTGGATTCAGTGGCGGCAGTGGAGGTAGACCCAGAGTAAACTGGAGAGTCCCAAACATAGAATGAACTGGCCAAAGCCCATTCTGGTTAACAGTACATCTTCTGTAGTTGAAGATGAAGCAAAAGACTATGCATGACAGCATAGATCAAGTTAAAATCACACCATCAAATCACTATTACCAGCATCAGGCCTTTGTCAATGGAATGTTTGGAGTGAAACAGGGTTGAGTGTCTCCAGAAAACCCTGATTTCACAGAAAGCCTCAGCAAATAAATGGTGGTTCACACCCTCGTTCTTCTCAGATTGGGCTGCAAGACAGCTATTCATTGAAAACACTGCAATTCTTTGGCAGGCACATTCACCCCTCTCTGATGCCTTTTTCCAAGGCTTCCTCACCAGAAGATATCCTGAATAATAGCCCTGTTGTTTCACACTCCTCATTAGAATGGTTTGGGTTGGAAGGGACCTTGAAGCTTATGTCATTTCAACACCTCATCCGGTTGGCCAGATGGGAAAAAGGATGTTTGGCAGCCTAGAAATAGGGGAGGTAAATAGGCATCTTCTCTTAGATAACATTAGTGACATCTGGAATAAAGCAATCAGGTCTCACCAAACTGCACAATTTAATGTCTCTCTCTATCCAGTGTCAACTGGCAAAGCTACTGCATGAGCTCGGGCAAACATTAGATATCGCTGGGAGAAAACCCAAACCAATCCACGGCTCACACACCAAAGGAAAGGGGAAAAAATCCCAGCCAAAGGGACAAGCAGCATCCAAAACCAGTGTTTGGTTTGGAAATTGACATGTTAGAGGAAGAAACAAATTCTTTGGAATCCTCTGAATATCCCAAACATAAACAGTGCCGCCAAACCTTCCCTTTTGCTGCTTAGTTCTGAGATCCACATCCGCGTCTCTGTTCAACCTGCTCCAACCAAGCAGGTCCTTCAAACGCTGTTTGGTAGCAAACGCAAGCACAGCTGAGATTTTGAGTTCAATTCAAACCACGGAAACAACTCCTGATTGCAGGATTCCAGTGAGACTGGGATGCCTTCAGAGAGGAAATGAACACAGTCTTTATAATGCTGTATCCACCCCAGCTGGTTTCCCCTTCTGAGGCCTCAGAAAAGGCCAAAACCCCTTCTGTTGCCTGGTAGAGCAGCTCAGCAAACATGTAGTTTACAGTCCAAGAGAATTAGCATGTAGAGGGTATTACCCAGAAAACTAATCCTTCTAGAAAAGTGACAAAATGGAACAAATGCACTGAATTGGGTTTGTCCTCCTGGTGTTACCAATCTCCTCAGCTACTCGTACAGATGACCCTGACTGAACCCAACCGATTCTCTACAGTAAATGAACTATGTTTTGCATGGAAAAGCATTTCATCAGGCTCAGCTCCACGTTACAAACACGCACAACAGCTGGTAACAGCCTGAAGACGCCTCTGGGAGTTACACAGTGGCTCGTCCAATTTAGGCTCAAGAGAGCTTCAATGATGTCCAGGTGCTGGGTCTGGTACAAGAGGATACAATGCCACCTAAGCTGTGTTTACACACTACTGCACTCCACACAGCCCAGCAGTGCTGCAACGGGGTTCTGTCTTAGGAAAGACTACATTGATCTGTCCCCGTCACCACGTAAGTCAATGTGACTGTACACGCTGGACACTCAAAGCAACACATATGGGAATTACTCCATAGAAACAGCTTTTCAAACGTAGGCACCTATTTATTCACACTCATTGTGTTGGTTCCTTGTGAAGAGAAGTGCAGGTTTGCCGTGCGTATGGATACCACCAGTCCATCAACAGCCAATGAAAGCCAATGATTCGGGATTCCTCCATTAAACTCAGTGGGTCATGAGTGCAAAGTTTATGTCAACAGCCTAATGACAGCCATTCTGTGTACAGAGAGCCAAGCAAAGAGGCAAATATTTACTCTGTGTAAACTATTGCTGAGCATGTTACTTAGGGCAAGAAAGCACTGCTCAGCTTGGTTAATAACAAAACCCAGATGTCAATGGGAAATTTGTAAAGCTTCTTTTACAGCACATAAACTTCAGGCAAACTGCAGAACCACATACATTTAAACAAGTTAATGTTTTATATATATGTTTTAAAGGCATGCACTAATTTGAGTGCCAAGAGCTAAAACCACTGATAACCACCTAGGTAGGCTGGAAGAGTGAATGCTATTCCTGCAAGAGTTTAGAGCAAGTCTTGGGGAGGATTCTGACACTTGAACTTCAGCAAGGTTGGCAATCAGACTTTATAATTTTAGTTCTGTCCACAGTCTGGGTACCAGCATGTTCTGAGCACCTTCTCTTCACTAATTTAATGTGTGGTTGAAGATGCAAAGCAACACAGAAAAAGCAGACGAGGTAATACATGTAAAACAAGACACAGCATCAGGTATAATTAAAGGCCAAGTACATGCACCATGAGACAATACCAGATAATATGAGACAGCCAACACTTTTATGTAGGGATGGGCATGTGCTTCATTGTCATTTGAACAAAGGAGAAGTGATAAAGTTAATCTTTTAAGACAACAACATCCCTTTAACTCTCCCACACAACCCTGAGTAGAACAGGGTGCTACATTTGCACAACCCAGGAGAAAACCAGCAAAAGCACTCCATGCTTCCTGGCACCGCATTGAGTTGAAGAAGAAGAAGGCATATTATGCCTTATCTTCTGTAAATGTGCAATGCTCACTGCAGTGAAAGGGGCTCAAACCTTCCAACAGAGCTAGCAAAAATTCAGAATCTTAACTGCTGAGAACTCTGAACTCATGTGCAGTTTCACTCTCAAGAAAGACCCAAGTATTTCTTAAGAGTTTTGGTGAAACAATGACCAAATGCCATCCATCTGCAGAACACACAGCAGAATTTTAAGTATAAGGTTTTAAATACTCTGGTCTATTGTCTGTCCCGTCTTACAGCAAAAGCAGGAGTTACACATTCTAGGACTTGGAAATGAAACCAATACTTCTAGTGAAACAGGAGCTCCCAACACCACCAAATTCACTAAAAAGTGAAACTAAACCCCAGAAGTTCTCAACTCATTCCAAAGGCTGCCATCTGCATCTCCCCCCTGCACTTCTCTGCTTCCTCCTTCTGTGTGGGAGCTGTCCAGAAAGACATCGTTTCCTCAAGAAGAGCAAAACGTGGTCAAAACGCTTTTCCTGATAGGAAACTGATCAAAACTTTCTAATTAATCTTTCTGCTGTTGCTCACAAAGGCATGTCAGAGCCCATCCCTTCTGCAGGAGGGCTGCTGAGGCTCTGGGTTTTGTCTGGCATCCTCCAGCCCCTCCACAGTTTGGTTTCGCCTGGGGAGAATATGACAGCAAGGCCATGGCTGCCTAATCACATACCAGTAAGCAAATTCACCTGTCTGATCAGAGATGACAAACTTTCCTCCTCTAAACTCTCTGAGGGTCACTGCTTTGTCTGCAGGTTTGTGGAGAAAAGGTAAGTCCTTCAACTACTCCTTCCCCATCCCTCTGTGATTAATTTAATCCATGAGCAGTTTTCTTAACATTGTTTAACTGCCCCTAGAACATCCCAAGGTGCTTTTCCTTTTTGCATATAGTCTGTAACAATGGTACAGCAGAAGACACCTGCACTGTTCCTCTCAAACCACCTTTACCCATTCCAGTTCCCTTCTGCAAAACCCAGCATTTACAGATACCAATATGTCTATGGGAGGATAGAAGAGAGAGAGGTCAGCCATCAGAAAAGCACCACAGCAGTATTTAACCTACTGAAGAATCCTGGAAAGCAGTGACCTTAAAGGAGACAGTGACAAAATGGGCACTGGATAAAGCACAAATTCAGCAGCAAAAGGCCTGAATGCCTGAACGTCTCCAAACCTTTTCCTCCTGAACACACCATTTGTCTCTGTGCACCCTTACTAAAAGGAACTGGGGGAAAAGGAAAAAAAGAGGCCATATTTGCAATCCTCGGACCAAAAGGTGTGAAGTATATACACCTCTTCACCCCTCAGCAGTTACACAAATGATAAAAATCCTTCCCATATTTGCAGCACCAGAAGGAAAGGAAGGTTATTCCTATTCCCAGCGCTCAACACCTGCTTTCAGGAGGTGAATAGATTCAAGCCAAGCATCAGGAATGTATTGCTCATAACATTACCTGATGCTGTGCAACAGTAAGCATGGGATCCTTATTATCTGAGGCACTCAAAAATCAGATGTAAAAAGAATTCAGTAGAAATTTGGGAACAGGAACTTTTGTGTTAACTAGCAAATGAGTGGAGAAGCATGTTGGGCTGGGCCAGTCATGCAGGAACACAGTCTCGGAACAGTCTCCAAGCCTCCAGTGATCTAAGGAGGCTTGCATAAACCCACTTGAGCTTCATTCACCTAAGTTTAGGAATCCTTCCAGCAGTAATAAGATTCTGCACAGGAAGAAACTGTACTGGACCAGTAGGGATCATCTTTCCTACTCCTGACTTCCTATCTCACTTGCACAGCGTAAGACATTTAAAGAATCAAAGCTTCAGGCAATCAAGACTGGCATAAATCCACACAAAAAAAGAAACTGTGCACCAAATAAATGTTTATTCTGTTTGTCACTGTGCTTGTGGTTTCAATGAGCTTTTGCTTATTAATATTTATGTGCCAAAACTTCGTTCCCTTCTGCTCAGAGCTCACTTGCTGCACTGACCTGGTTTTATTTAGGATGGAGTTAATTTTCTCCCTAGTAGCTAGTACAGGGCAGTGTTTTGGATTGAGGATGAGAATAGTGTTGATAACACAATGATGTTGTTAGCTGTTGCTAAGTAGTGTTTATTCTAAGTTAAGGACTCTTAAGCTTCCCTCAGCGCCAGGCCAGTGGGGAGACTGGGAATGGACACAGCCAGGAGAGGTGACCAAAGGGCTAGTCCATAGTACAGGATGACATTTGAACAGAAAAACTGGAGGATATTGGCCAGGGGGTGATGAGGACTGGCTGGGCATTAGTAAGCAGGTGGTGAGCAACTGCACTGTGCATCACTTGCCTGGTATATTATCCTCATTATTGCTATCATTTCCCATTCTTTTTCTGCTAAATTGTCTTTGTCTCAACCCCTGAGTTTTACATTTTCCCCTAATTCTCTCCCCATCTCTCTTTGAGGGAGTGAGTGGCTGTGTGGGGCTGAGCTGCTGCTGGGTTAAACCACACCACAACCATCCTGTGCGACACTCATTCACCAGCGCAAGAGTAACATTTTCACCTGATGCAATAGATGTATGTGCAATGCATTCCCCCCACTGTTCAGACATGCATTCACATTGCATTGGGCTGGTTTTGCTAAATCAATAAAAAACACCTCAATTTGACATCAATATCATTGGTCACAATGGAAAAGCAGCATATGAAGCCTTTTCACTGTTCTCAAAATGACATGCAAACCCTGAAATCGATGTTCCCTCTCTCAAGTAAAATGTGGGGCTGTGTCTTCCAGAGATGCTAAGGGAGCTGGCTCTGTTACAGGAACATACAATCTGCAGCTACAGGAAGACTTTTCACTTTATGCAGGTCCACAAAGGCTAGGCTGGTAAAAGGAAACCTTTAACTGCAGAGGTCTGAAACCCCTGATTTTGCTCAGACACTGACCAGGAGAAATCTCTCTGCCCTGGAACAAGCATCACCTCTGCATCTCTGCACTCACACTGTGCCCGGCACAATCCTCACATCTCCAGAGTGACACATACACCTATCCTAACTGCTTTCTGCTACCTTTCTGTGGATTATTGCTCTCTGAAGGCACATTGAGACAGCATGCATGACAGGCTGCCTTGCAGCTGAGGTACTAGCATAGTTCTTTCCCCTTTTCCAGAATGAATGGCAGTTTAAGCTCTTAAGTTGCAGCAGCTTCCCTATCTGAAACGAAGAACAGTAAGCAGCTGAGAAAACGAGTAGCTGCAATGTACAGCCTCTTCCCATATTAGGCAAGCACATCTTAGAATTAACCCTTACTCTCAATTTATAGACATGATTGGGAGCAGCCTTACCTTCTATGATCTGAGCTGCTGAACCAGTGTGGATTGACAAGCCAAGGAGCAGCAGCAGCAAGTCCCAGGTCCACCGGGCATGCCTGGAGCAGGTGTGCCAAAAACATAAAAAGGGAGGAGGGGAGTGGGAAAGAATAAGACCAAAGGGTGTAATACAGAAGAACAAGGAAGGGGAACAGAAAAGAAAAAAGTAAAATTTGGAAGCGAGGGTTCTTACCATGAGAGCATTTTTTGAAAGTCAGTTGAAAGACCCCAAGTGAGGAAAAAGTTCGGTGCACATGAGTTTTATGCTTGTGAAAATAAGAAGTTAATAAAAACTGGAGCCTGCTGTTTCTCCTCCAACGTTCAGACACAAGTGGAACAAAGGCAGCTCTCAGGCTCTCTGTGTGAGTCACTGCAATTCAGGGCTCCAGCTCTGAAATTTGACTCCCTGTAGACTTCCCTGTCAGACCACTGCCGAAAACTTCCTACTTTCTTTATTGGTGGACACCCTTCACTGCTGTACATCATCTCAATATTGTCACCAACCGGTCTGGTCTTTAACTGCCATGTTCCCTGACAGGAGCAGAGATTCTGCAGCTTCCCCTTCCCCACCAGCCCTGCTCTAACCTCTGCTGGCTTATCCAATAGAACATGCCGTCCAGCATCTCTCCATCCAGCCTCACTGAGCCAATGAGATGTGTTCTTGCACAGAATGGGACACTTCTCTGGTAATATTAACCAGGCTTTTACAAAAGCAGTAACAGTTAAACTGCAACATAGACCTGGGAGACATCCTGTCTTAGAGGTTTTTCTGTCACCTACAGAGATATTTCTCCCCATACCCTCTTCTCTGACACATTCTTTAATACTGTTGATGAAGATTTACATCCTGCACGTAGATTAAGCATGTGCATCTCCCTCAGCTGCTGCACATACATGTGTCTGCCATAGAGATCCTGTAGCTCAGCATTTCTAATAGTTTCCATTAAAAGTGTGATTTCACCCCTCCCTCCCAACTCCATGAAAAGCCCTTTTTCCACATGTAGCTCTTCAAAGCCAATTCTTGCTCAAGGAAGAATTTTTGGAGGAATAAGCTAGAGATTAATCAGACCATTTTTCAGTCATGAGGGTTGTTTTGTTTTTTTTTTTTAACAAGGACTGCAGTTGTCACTTTTGGACTGGGACAGGAGGAAGCCTGGAAAGCATTGCATGTGGAAAGAGAGTGGTGGGCTCTCAAGCTGGGAGCTGCTGGAGACTGCTTGAGGAGATTCAAAAATAAAACCAGAAGTACCAACGGTGGGGTGCAGGGGACAGACAGGAGCCAAGTGTTTTGCAGTAATGAAAGGACAATGAGAAGCAATAAACGGAATTACAAAGAATGCTTTTGGTTTGGGGGAGTTGTTTTTGTGTTGGGGTTTTGTTTTGGTTGGTTTGTTTTTACAATCAAATAAGGAGGGGTAAAATAAAGAGATTAGGGCTTTAAAAGAAAGACCCTTGATTCTGTCCCAGAGTCTCCTTTTAGGTTAGAAACCACAACAGGTCAGCTTGTTCTCTTTTAGCTGACCCACAGACCAGCATTACTCACTATCCACCTTCTGCTTATCCATAAGGAACGAAGAGATCAAGTTTCTTATCATAAAATCAAGTTTCTTATTATAAACACACCCTGTTTGATCTTCTCCAGAGGACCAAGGACTCCTTTTCTCTGTTCCATAGTACTACACTGGGACTGTTTGATCATGCACCTTCTCTACATGAAGCTGTCAGCTCTGTCCTTTCTCCCTTCCTCCCTCCCTCAAGTTTCTCCATTATTATCCCCTTCCAGCACCGTGCTTATAGGAGCAGTATCTGCAACATTTGTGTAAACAATATACCAGCACATTTTATTTTATGACTTTAGCTAGGACACTGTATGTATGTGTGAGAATGCTGGGTGCTTAAAGAGTTCTTGTCAAATGTATGTATGGCTTAGTTTTCTGGGCTTTATTTTTTCAGGAAATCTTTAGCAATAGCTACCAAGAGCTGTTATTAGTCCTGAGAAACTCTTTTTAAACTCAGTTCCTTCTTTCAACAGTGATTCCTTTATGTCTCTATACATAAAACGTCAGAGGCTCACCTACATAATGCCTCCTGCTGCAGGATAGCTTTTGGTCTGGTGTGTATGGCCAACACCACGCCTGCTGTGATGCCTTACAACAGACTAACATCTTTAAGAGACAAATGTATGTCAGACTCTGGATTTAAATAAGATCGATGACTATTTATTAAGGATTTTCACAGCATGAGCTGCAAAGATTTCATTTTGAAATGTCTTTTCTTCTAATGTTTACAATTGGACAGATTTTTTGGTCTGCTTTTAGAAAACCCATAGGAAATAAGAAGCAACAGTTCTCCCACAGACAGTGCACTGTTCTTGCAGATGATCTGCATGAGATGCTGCTGGGAGAGCTTTTAGTTTCTGCTGGATATTTCTGCTGGCCAATGCTGAATATTTTTAGGGCTAATAGTTAAGGGAAAGCAAGGCAAAGTATGTCCCTGATCTCTGCAGTTTAAATGCACAGCAGTGGAGGGATCTCTAAATACAAACAGTTTATCACCCCTCCCGCTCCTGTAGGGCTTTGAAATTTCTTCTCATTTTTAGTCCCAGGAATCACAGGACATTACCAGGCTCTCTGTATCTGCCCTATCTACCTACATCTGTCTTGCTCCCCACAAAGACACTGACATTTGTACACATCCACTCAGTTTTATCCTTGCTGCTTGTCTCTCTCCCTTTCAAACACAGCAGGTCATTTGAATTAGGACCTAAGTGCTTTCCTTCAGTACTGTCTCCAGCTGTCTTCAGCCAAGTTGGAGTTTTCCTGCTGGTTAAAAGCTCCACTTTCCACGCAGGAGTTTTGTTTACTTTCTCCAGCTTTGTCAGCTGGTTGCATTCCTTAAGATCTGAAATGGCACACTGGGTTCATCTGGTTGGGTGGTATTGTATTTCTGATCATCTCTGTGTTAGGAAGTCACTTACTTTTTCCTCCTAGCTGCAGCACAACTTTCTTGGCTGCACATTTCCAGCCTCTACAGGATTTAAGTGTTGTGAGGACACTCTTGTGCAAAAATCAGTGTTAGAGAAGTATGCACTGATGCCTGAGGGAGGGAAGAACAGTGATAGTGAACAATAAAGGATTTATCTTTTGTTTAGGCTTCTCCTGAGCATATATAAATGTTTGACATTGACAATATCCTCTGGCAAATTATGCTTTCACATGGAAGTCTCTGCTGCTTTGTTTTCAGCTCGGGTCTTGCTGATGTTCTTGGATGCCTCCAAGTTCTTGTCCTGAATCAGGATGACCTACTCTCTGTTCGTTCCATTTTCTCCATGCCCTTTGTGATTTCAGAAGTCCCTTTTAGATGACCCTTCCATTTCTCTGCCTTCTGTACTTGGGCATTTCTTGTCCTGCACCCACAGCTCTCTGCTTATCCTCTCTCAGAGTTTCTGTGTTCTAGTACAACACATTTGATCTTTGGCAGAGTTGAGGGAATCATAACTGCACACAGTGCAAATAATCCCAAGACTTTTCTAGTGACATAGCAAAGCTCTCTGCGCTTTTCCTGATGAGGAACACAACTGGTGCACTTTCTTGACCACAGCTGAGATGATGCTTTCATGGAACTTTAATATGCTCAGTGATTTGCACCCAAGAGGAAATTTTATATTTAGTGAAGATTTCTCCTTTCTCTCTCAGTAAGTTTATAAAACATGGTTGAAATGAATTCCATCTACCATTTCATCTTGGAAGATCTGCTGTTCATTCTTTGCAAACTCCCTGTGTCTTTATTTTTAGAAGCGTTCATAGCTTTAGCAAACTGAACTGTAGTAGAAATGGAGCATCAGCCTTTCTCTACTGCAAGGGCTAACTATGTATTTCTCACCTTTTTGCCTCTCTAATAAGCAATTGCTCAGGCACAGACCTTTCCTCTCATGTCTTGGCTTCCTGAAAAGTTACTGTCGATCATTCCAAGTACATCATTTAAGTGATGGATTGCTGCAGGATATGTCATTTCATCCAGGAACTTTGAATGACATTCTGGCTTTTAATATCATCAGCTAACTGCTGCTCAACAGCTGCTTTCACAGGGGTTTGATAGTACACTTTCAAATGCATAACACTTCTCTGTTTTTCTGCTTTTTCCTCTCTTAAACAAGCCACCTTTGAAAGAAAAAAATTGAAGTCTGTAAATGCTGTTTTTAATCCATACTTATGAAGAAAAAAGAGTGTACACTGATGTACCTGGAGACAGACCTGTACAGAAGGCTTGAAACATTAATATCCTACAGCAGGGTAACAATTCAGGTCACAGAGGCAAAGAATCCTGCCATTTCCTAACTCTTCTGTGTCTCATTTCACACAATGTGAGTGTTTCTGCCTCCTCTGCCCCTCCCTCACAGTATTATAACAAAGCACTGGAAAGTAAAAGTTAAATCCTTCACATAGCTGGGGCTGGTTAGCAAAGAAGGCAAAGAGGAATCAGAGACCTGGAGCTTGCAAGGGAAGCCCTAGGAAGAAAGAAAGAACTTGCTTATATTGGAAGATGACTTTTTAAAAAGGAAGAGACTGAGCCTGTTGAGCACAATGAGGGGTGTGTGAGGGGAACCAGACTCAACAGGGAGGGTGGATGAATGCTGTAGAGGAAAGTGTGCAAAAAAAGAAAGGAAGATGGAGACTGAGTGAAAAGCATGGGATAGGAAGTTGGGAAGAAATGAGGACAAAGTTAAGAAGAGCACTGAAAGCCAGTTAGGAAGCAGAACGAAAGGGAAGCCTGTGCATATTACCTGACACCAGGTGGCAAAGAAACCAACAGTAAATGTTTAGAGGTAGGTATTTCCCCTTCACAAACTCTGACTCAAAGAGGGGAAATCCTGTAATGCTTCTACTCTAAGCAAGCATTCACGAAGCCTCCTAGCGAAACATCCCTTGTGCAGTGCTCCAGTAGCTCCAGCAGTGTCTGCTGCAAATCAGGACGTTTCAGTACTTCTGGTGGCACATCCCAATGTCAGGATGCCCCCACCGACATTTTTTTTTTGTCTAGAATGCAAAAACATCAGAGCTACGAACCAATTATTTGACAGGGTCAAAACAATTATTGCTTCCAGGAATGCCTGAACAGTTCCTGATGAAGCTTACGGTGTTGGCGTGAGACTCAAAGCCAGAGTTCGAAATGGTCAGTGTTCTGAAGCTGAACAAGCACAGTTGGAGTGATCCAATGCAGCTTGTGGGATAACTGTAAAACTAAGCAGAGGGAGATGTTCTGCCTGTAATTTAAACTCACTTGCATGTCAACACAGATCCTATTACTCTGTTAAATTAGCATTAGCAGCAGGGTACATAGTTTTGAAGCACACTTAAAAAAATAACTCCTAACCATATTAAGCACATGCATTGCACTGAAAGGCTCCATTCAGACTAAATGTCATACATTCCTTTGATATGAATAAACCCAGAAAGAATTACATGCAGCACTTTTGCTGTCTGTCTCCCATGTTCAGCTGAGCTGAAGAAACATTTTCTCCTATACACTTGTGGCCTACCACAGGGTATAGAAAGCAAAAAAGCTTCACCAGAACCTCTCTCCCTGTTCTGTGTAAGCTATCTGGACTCAAATATTTGCCTTTAAAAATATACTTGTAGAGCTTAACCCAGGGAGTGACTTCACTGACTACTTTTACACTGCCTTAAGATAAACTTGTCCCAGGAATGCTCTGCTAAGCATGCTCTCAGCACGGGGACTAGTCTCTTGTCCTGCCGGTTTATATGAAGCGGAGGTTTTCTGAAAAGTCAAGTCCTGCTTTGTGAGCCCACCAAAACGATGCAAATGCCAAACCTTTAGCCACCATTACATTGGCTCAAATGCCTACTTTGTAAGCCATTGTGATAACCTCGACAAGGCTGACAGTCCACCTCTCCAGGTAAAAGGAGTCCAGGTACTGTGCTTACATAAAAGTTAAAAACCTGGCCTTATTGAGAATGCTTTTTGGTTGCCTACAGTGTCAGAGTTTTACCTAACATCCATGCTCTAAATACACCTTTAGCTCAAGATACTGATCAGGATGAGATCTGGTGTTCATGGCATGTGTATGATGCCCAAACTAATTTTTTTTTTCCTCCCAGATCTAGTTGTTACATTCAGAAGCTTCCTTATGAGCAAAGAGGCAGTGCACTTCTTAAATTGAAACAGATAAACCCAAGAATGCTGGGAGGGGTGGGATCCACCTCATTAAGCAGGGCAAAGGTGTCTTTGCAGGGTTTTAAACTTGGAATGACAAGAGGAGGAGAGAGTTATGAGCAGCCCTGCAAGGGAGGGATGGATAGGGTTGACAGGCGAAGAGAGCATGGGGTGATGTGTCAGAAAGGAAACACAGAATCAGCAAAACAAGGTTTAAGCAGGGTCACCTCTAGTATTTTCATGTAAGCAAAGCAATATTGTGGGAAAAACCCAGAGCCTTACTGGGAAATCAGGATTCTGGGGTGGCTCTCCAAAATGCAAGCACACAGTACACAAAATAAATGAGGCGTTAGAGATCTGTGTGCAGCTGCAGGGCTATGATCTTCTTGGAAACACAGAGACATGGTGGGATGCTTACCATCCCACAGACATATTGGGATCCAGATATCCAGGCAGAGCCCCAGGCAGCCCACTGCAGCCTCCTCCTGCTTGAGCAAAGGGTTGGAACAGATTCTGGAGACATTCCAAACCCATCTCGACGAGCTCCTGTGTGCCCTGCTCTAGGTGGTCCTGTTCTGGCAGGGTGGTTGCACTGGATGAGCTTTCCAGGTCCCTTCCAGCCCTTGAGATTCTGTGACTTCCAGGCTTTTTGAAATTTCTCACATACACACACTTTTCAGCTCCTACCCTTTTCCTGGGGTTATGTTCACTCTTCCACTGTTCCCCTCAGTACTAAAGTTGGCAGTTTCACTTTGGTGTTGCTGTGAGGACTTTCAGCAAGTTATCAAGATCTGGAGTCCTTTACTAGGAGGAGTACAACTGATACTGATTGTTACTTCTTCTTCTCCCCTGACATAAATTTGCTTTGACTTTAGGACTTATTAAAAAAATGGTGAATAAAATCCAGAACACACAAAAAAAGAGAAGAAACTAAAATATAAAGTAAAACTAAGGTCTCTTCAGGAAAAAAAAGAGCCACCACATATTAAGATGAAATGTCCAAATAATAGAAGTGGAAAAACAGAAGCTCCTGATCTCATGAAGTTTCACAGTCACAGTTCTCACCAGCTGTCGGTGGACAAAAGTCAGTCACACTTTATGATGTGCTACATTTGCTGCCAGGCTGATCTAATCACGTTTCTACTGGAGAAAACAATTCAGATGGGCACCAAATTTTACTTCCAAAGTGAGAAAAGTCTGTGCTACAGGAAGGCAGCTTTGTTTGCCTACACAGAGCTGTGATATGTCACCAAGATCTCTGAAACAGGTCTTCCCTCTTCAGGTCTGTCCTACTGACTAGCTCAGCTGCCATTATGATATTTAGAGGAAATTCATACATTTGTAATCATTAGGAAGACTAATTCCACCCAGAAGAAGAAAAAAAAACCCTAATCAATGCATTTGCAAATCATCTTTAAACCAGTCCCTTGGCAAATTTTTACAAGCCCATAGCACATGTTCTTAGAACTAAGGGAAGAGAAATAAACAAACACTTTCAAAGCAGAAACCACTTTAAATAAAGATGCTAGTTCTGAAGTCTGAAGTTGCACTTTTCAGTTTACAGAATGGAAATTTTATCTTTGAGAACAGAGATGATCCTTCCAAGTCCCTTCCAACCCTTAGGATTCAGTGATTCTGTGATTATCCTCTGCCACAGTGCTCATTAAAAGGAAAGGACAGCACATGACCACCTCATCTGGTACCCCGTTTTACCAGATAAACGCTTTCTTCACTCTTATCCAGGTAGATCTGCTTCTGCTTCATCTGTGTATTCTTGGGAAAGGCTTTCCAAGTGGCAGCCATGCAATTGGTTCAAGAAAATACAGCAAGTTCTGCTTTCCATACTGCCCATCCTCCCCTTACACAACTGGTTTTCCTTCTTCTGAAGAAGAAAAGTAGACTTAGCTGAGGTCTCTAGCTAGCTGGTCTCTAGCTCTGGAATGTCTGCTCAGGGTAAGGCAGCAGAGGTTAGAAATGCAACTCATCCACAGGTAGTGAGGCTGCTCATTAAGGGAGCAGGGGAAAGAAATGCCAGGCACTGAAGTACCACAGAAAGGCAAGGCGCAATAGCAGCAGCCCAGACAGTGTGTTTATGCTGCCTGTGACTGTCACAGGATAGCTACCACCCACGGTTCCCAGATAGAAATAAACACACTGCCCACGTGCTTGACTCTTTATCCCAAAAGTGAAATGCAGACAGTTACACATCTTACAAATAAGGTGTGGGCAAAAGAAGATGTGGGCAGCAGCATGATTCGCATGTTGCAAGCCTGACTTGTTTTTCATAGTTTTTATTTTAGGGAGAATTGTTTGGCACACAAACACACCCAGAAACGCTGCACCAAGAAGCATGCCAAATCAGAAGGAAACCTCTTCCTCCCTTGACTCCACAACTGATGCAGATGCATGCTTTCTGACACACCTGCGAGGGTTGTTCAACACCGCTGGAAGTAGTCACACCTCAATTATTTTAAGCTTTCCGTGTAACACAACGCATGGCAGACAACCAGGGTAGGAAACTGCAGCAGGTCGTTAGTCAAAGCTTAGCAAAACAGAAATCATTGAAGGGCACAGCCAATGCTGTGAATGCTGAACACATCAGCAAGCAGCTCTCCTAAGTGTGCACACACATAGAATCATAGAGGATTGGAAGAGGACTTTAAGCTCATTCAGCCCCTGCTAAAGCAGGTTCCCCTTGCTCAGGGGGCACAGGAACGTGACCAGGTGGGTTTGGGAATCTCCGGAGAAGGAGCTTCCACACCCTCCCTGGGCAGCCTAGGCCAGGGATCCCTCACCTCAGCACCAAAGCAGTTTCTCCTTGTGTTTAAGTGGAACTTTTTGTGTCCCAGCCTGTGTCAATTACCCCTTATTCTGTCACTGACCATCACAAGGTGTTGCCTCATCCTCCTACATCCACCTTTTAAACCCTTCCCTAAAGCCTCCTAGAAATCTAGCCAGCTCAGGTGGAAGAAAAAAAAAAAACATTGTCATTCACTTCCACTGTTTTCTTCTTAGCAGTTTGAAATGAACTTGCTCCAGATTTCCACTTGTGTTTGTGTGATAGGGCTGAACACCTGGAGTAAGCCTGAGAGGCAGAGTTACACCTGCCAGCGTGGTGCCCTCCAAGATCTGCTGCTGTGCTAGAAACTAGGTGCTGGTGTGTTAACGCTGTCAGCCACTCCTCAGGACATCCAACATTAACTCCTTACCTATAATGCACTTCAAGGAAAGCTAACCTTTCATTGTGTTGCTCGCCCAGAGCAGCTGACCACATTTCTATTTTTACCATCCCTGAAGCACACAAATGCACGTTTTACTTGGGTTTCAACGGTTTTCTTCTAACCCTCTTTGCACAGTTGCAACAGCCACAAACCTCAGAGCTTCCACAACAGTTGTGTAAAACCCATTTCTTTGATGTACTGGTTACATAGAAACGCCAACAAAGAGAAAAGGCGAGGCTTGCAAATGACATGCTTTGCAAAGAGGAAGTCAAAGAGGAGAAAGTGTATTTTTGCACAAGTTGCTTTCACATCAGTCAGGATCATGCATGAGAGGGATGCACTGCAGAGCAATAGAGGAGGAGGGAAGAGGTATTCCTCTTCTGTCTTCCAAGACTGAAGGAAACCTCAACCTTTTTACAAATTAAATAGCAATTAAAGTGATATGTGTAACAATCAATCAATCAATCCAAATCAGCAGGATACATTTTCAAGAAAAGCTAAAGCCGCTTTTCTGAATGTTATTCACAAAAGCAAGGAGAAGCAGCAGCTTTTGGATGTTTGGGTTTCCCAAAAACAAAGCATGGCACTTATTTGTAGTGTCTCTCATCCTTTCTGTGTTTTCCTCTCAGCCAGCCTAGAGCAGTTTTGCTTCTTAGAAAAAAAACAACCCCAAACAAACAACAAAACCCTGAAGACTTACTAAACAAGCACATTTGCTAACTAGAGCAACAAAAGGCTGGCTTTCCAGACTTTTATCCCTCTCAGTCCTGCAGGCACAACTTCTATACTGTCTTGTGTATTGCCAAAAAAACCCCTGAGCAGTACATATCAAGCAGTGACAGCCGTGATGGCAATGATAGTATGGGAGGCGTCCAGACCAGAAGTGGGACCTTACAAGAGCAGTTCAGTGTTTACTTCGAGGCACTTTTGACAGCTGGTAATACATCAGCTCTCTTGGTTGGCTTTTTGACACATTTGAAAAAGCAGAAGAAAGGCTACAGTTTGAATGTAAAGCTGAGTGCATTTAGTAAGGTGTGATCAATACAAAGTTGCTAGGTTAACAGAGATTAATCTCTTTGCAGATTAACAAAGTCCTGCCATAGACCAAGGCTACCTGCTGATCACAGAGCTTCTGCTCTCTTCCTGGGGAATTTTCTCTCCTTTCCTTTCCAAGTGCTGCAAGTAGCAGGAGAAGGGGCACTGGGTAAGTTGGCTCCTGGCTATAGTAGCTGCTGCTGCAAGAGCACTGGGATTGTTTTAGATGAAGTGTGTGTTTACAGAGGTGGCTTCTCAATAAAACCTCTGAAGCTTTGCATTCTGTGGTGGTGGTATTGCCAGCCCTGATGTTAACACAGGTAAAAATGGGACTTGACAAGCACTTGTTGCACATCTGGATGGTACTTGCACTAATAAAGACACTGGTGTTTCCTTGGCTCCAAGAAAGGATAAACAAAGGAGAAATGGAAAGAACAAGTAAGATTAACAGAGGGTTCTTTTAGCACAGACTCATTTTAGCTTTCCTGCAGCATTATAATCCAATACAGATGTTCATTTGCCTCACTCTTGGCAGCAGTGTTAGATGAACTTCCTCTCCTCTGAAACATTTTCTCAGGGATTTATTGTCCCTTTGTTAGTCTGCCCTTAACTTACTCATTCTTTTCATGTGACAGTGAAACTCCAAAGCAGGGAGAAATCGGGCTAAATGTATAAAGGAATTACCAGACAACAGTACCACTAAAAGTAAACTAAATAGATAGGTGATCCAAGTTTAAACAGTGATCTCTGCTTTTATCATCTCTGATAGGGGTAATTGCTCTTATTTATTAACTCAAAACAAACCAAATAATTAGGTAAGAAAGTAAGAGAGCTCAGTAGTAAAGCAACTTAACAGCATGGACAAGTGCTACATTTAGTGACAAGTTTATAGAAAGGTGCTTTATCAGAACTTTAATGCCCAATGCATTAAGCCCTCAGAGAAATGATTTTTATTCCCATGATGATATCCAAAGGAGGACGATTAGGGGTTGCTCACCTCTAAATGCCCTGTGACACAGCAAAGCCTGATCTATCGCTAAGAAGCAGCTTCTGATAATGTGACTGTGGAGCAGAAGCCACTGCTGACAAGTTCTTTAGTGTTCAAGCTGGTAATTTAAAATCTTCCTTTCAGTTTGATGCAAAGAAAGTAGCAGACTGTCAGGGCCTTGAGAGCACTATTTTGTCTTTAATTGCTCCAAAAGTAAATGAAAGCCAAGAGCTGGCGAGGTGGGGGGGGAGATCCATGCTGCTCCCTTCTGGCCACTTGACATTAAATCAATCAGGGTTTACCTCTGCTAGAGGTGTTCTGCCTTACTTGTACCAAATGGCTGAGACAAGCCAACACACTAGCTAAAAGAAAGGAAAGCAGATGTGGAGACACACACAACGTGACACACCATCAAAGGCAGGAGGATTGCACAAGGCTCATTTCCTTTGGAGGTCCTGGGATATATTTGGGAAGTATTAAAGGATTTGATCCTGATTTATATAAAAAAAAATCTTAATTGTACCATTATTTCACAAAAGGACAACCAGGAACACATTTGGCTCCCTGCTACCCTGCCAGAATACAGTGCTCTCTGTATTGCTTTCCAAACAGATTATGCAATCATAAATTCACATAAAGGCCAGGAAAAGCAGGCTGCAGAAGCAGAGCCATTGCACATGAAGCAGGGAAATAGGTGGAGAGGAAAACCACTTTGAACACAGAACACAGTAGAGTGGTGCCTGTGCAGCAGGAGACTGAGGCCAAGAGCATGGGATGCAGACTGAAGGCGTGTGGCATCACGTGGAGGTGCTGGAAATACAACTTCCCTTGCAGACAATGTCTGACCCAGGATTCAGGCAACTTACACAGAGCTGGACTGGAGCTATAAGCAGTGCCTGCAGACACCCAAATGGAACTATTTGGCATGACTGGCTGTGGCTGTCTCAGTTGCTCTGAATCCTCTGCTGAATATAAACCAGACTTCAGCAGGTTTCAGAATGTCTGTGTGATGATGTTCAGCATCTCAGCTAAAACATTTTTGACAAACATCTTGTGTAGAATCAGTGTGAATGTTTGTCTTGAGGAAGACTTGTTTATCATTCCAATATTTACATGTTCCTACATTCTCTGGCCTTCAACACTAACAGAACCTGAGAGGGATGTATGAAACTCTCCTTATTTTGTTGAGGTTAATTTTTTGGCTTCTGCAGTGAAGAAGGATTTGGATTCCTGAGCAATTCCTTACATCTTATACAACTGTCGTGCTGCAGCACCTAGAAAGCCATCCTTGTAGCTGAAATTTTAGGTCTTGAGAACTTACCATGTGTGAGAGCACCTGCTGAAAAGCAAAGCGGGGCACACACGCACAACTTGGGAAATTTTATCACATAGAAAAGTTTAATCTCCTCCACCCAAAAACCCCACATCACATTCCAAACACTGAACCTGCAAAAAAAAAACACAACAAAAAAAACCCCCAGCCATTTTAACTGTAATATGGAAAAAGTAATTCTCTGTTGGAATGAAAACTTATATTCACTCTTACCTGAGGAACTTTTCTCTCTGAGACTCTAAATTTGGATGGGTAGTTGTTTTTCACGCTGGTATCTGATGTTTAAAGTATCAAACAAAGTAGGGGAACACTTCAGTCTGATTTGCTGTCAGTGGAAGAACACTCCCCTAATCATGTTTGCAAGCAAAGCTTTTTTGGCACTTTTAACTGTGCCAAACACAAACTTTGCATCATTTGTTCCACAGCCTTGCTGCTCCTTGGCTGTGCCTCCCACCTGCTCATCACTGAAAGTCTTGATTCAGATAACCATGTACATTTCACCCAAAACTAGTGAGCAGAAATTTTCTAGAGCAATTAAGGTCTCCACATACCCTGCACAATGTGAGAGCAGCAGGAAAGGTACTGTGAGAACCAGGGCTATTGCAGACTAAGGGTGACTCAGGGAGAGAAGATGGCTCCAGTGGTTCTCTGTTAAATGAGAATAGCACACAGGTATATGTGAAACATCTGATTCCCATCTCAGAAATAGATATTCCAAATCCTGGTAAACTTCTAGTTTCATTAAAATAAGAGGAGAAGCTAAATCAACTTCACAAAACCTTCTGCAGGAAATAAATCCCGTGATGGGTTGAAGAGGAATCACTTGCAGGGGTTTCACATAGTCCCTGCTCCTAGGAAAATGGCTGTGTGCTTGCAGCACGCCTTTTAGTGTTCATTAAGGAAACCAAATAGCAAAAAGACCTCTAAGCAATGCCATCAGTCACAGCAGAGGGACGTGCTGCTGTGAAAGGCTGTTCCCCCCAAGCTCACACTGAGGCACAGGAGTAAAGCAGTGCAGGAGAGCTGCTTGCTTGCAGATACGCGCAAGGTTTCTTTCACCAGAGCTAATGCCTCACATTTCCTTGATATGAACTTAAAGGGTATAGGAATTTACTGGCTACAATGCAGACATGAGTACTGGCTCCTTTGCATAAACATGTGCAGCTGTACTAAATATGGCAATGGTGCCCAGAGCAGAGCAGTTTCATTCTCTTGCTCAGTACAACGGGTTGCCCTTATCTAAATCACATCCAGGCAACATACCTGTGTATAATAGAAGGCATCATTTATTACAAGAATCGTCTCTTATAGGATATTATGCAATTAATGATTAAGATAAGATGATAATGCTAAGTAATTCAGCCCTCATATAAGTGTGTACTTCCTACCAGTTAAAGATTTGTTCACACAGGTGTTTGCTACCAGGAAAATCCAGGCAGAGTTATTCAGTCAAGAAATGCAGGGACAAAATCACAGAAGTATGGGCTAACAACAAAACCAAAGGTGATTCTTATAAATTAGCCTCTGCTGTGGCTCTACAGAAGCAACATCCTACAGCTGAAGTTCTGAGAGACCATTGGGTTACTCTGACACTTCTCTGTGTCTTGGTATATTTTCAAGATCAGAATTTCTAAGTCAAACCTCAACAGGAAAACCAGACATTTTTTCTTACCTCAGTAGCAGTCTTTATAGTCTAAAGGAATGTGAGCATAAATCTACTTGTAAGTGAGAAAATCCTTGCAGGCTGTTGAATAGACTCACTATTAGTGAAAAATATGTCAATGAAATGGATAACAATACAGCTGCACCTCACTGCTGTCACACTCCAATCAGACAAAGATTTACTGTGAGAAAAAACAAATCTAGCTCAATGTTACAGTCAGATTTCATCTTGAGATAAGTCACTATGGATTCTCTTTGCATAGAGACAGGGAGGACATTTTAAACTGCATTTGAAGACATCAGGTCTTCCACTTTCCTCTCTCCAGCCTTACCCTGGGGAAACACTTCCCATGACTGAGAAAGAGAAGTTCCAAAAAAGCAGATGAGTGCAACACTAAGAGTCAAAATAGACAAGGTTTCTTTGAAACAAGGGCTTTTCAATAATCCCAGTCAGCAACTGAGCACCACACAGCTGCTCACTCACTCACTCCTCCTCCTCCCAGGAGGATGGGGAGGAGAACCAGAAAAAAAGTAAAAGTCATGGGTTGAGATAAGGACAGCTTAGGAGCTAAAATAAAAGGAAACGTGATAATAGCAAACCTAATTATGATGACCACTAAGAAGAAGGAAGAGGAGGTGGATGATAACAATAAGAGAGAGGAATAAACCCCAAGAAAGACAAGTGATGCCCAATGCAATTGCTCTCACCTGCTGACTGATGCTGGAGCAGCTATCAGCCCCTCTCCACCACCTCCTCCCTATTCCCATACTGGGCATGATGGTCTATGGCATGGAATAGCCCTGTGGCTGGTTAGTGTTAGCTCTGCTGGCCATGCTTCCCTCTCAGCTCCTTGTGCACCTGCTTGCTGGCGGAGCATGAGAAGCCAGCAAATCATTGACTCAAGTTAAAACACTGCTTAGCAATGACTAAAGCATCAGGGTGTTACCAACATTGCTCTCCCACTACATCCAGAACTATCCCACCGAAAGCAGGACAAAACATTAGCAGAGGCTTGGTGCTTCTCAAACAAATTTACCAGTTCTGCTTCTATTACTCGCTTTCTTTTTCCTCTTCAGGAGAAATAAATTCATAGTTAGCTTCTTCATAAAGGCATAACTCCTGAATCTCTGATCTAAAAACTTCAGAGCAACTGCACTTGAGTCTTGGTTTCTTTGTCATCATTTTCATCAGGTTCATCACTTAATCTGTTTAGAGCTACATCACACTCCCCAAAGCTTCAGAGGTTTAGCTGTATGAGAACTTGACATAACTGAAGGTTACTGTTCAGTTTCAGAACCGTTGCTCTACATTGTATTTAATATGCAATCTACAAGTACCAATTGACTGTTAGAACAACAACTGGCAGGAGGTTAAGGCAGAAAAGAGTCCTTCCAGAAAAGCAAATGCTGCTTCTAGTTCCCATGGCACCATCCCAATATTTGTTTTATATTCCTGAGAGAAGAGAGGAGAGCAGAACAAATGTTAAACCTCCCACACAAAATTCTCCAAGTAATATTATTATTCCCCTGAAGACTCCAGCCTTGCTGTCAGGCTGCTTTTTCTGTCAGGTTTCCAAGTGCTCTTATTCAGGAAGGATAATAATTATCGTTATCCAACCCATAAGCCAGTGAGTTTTTACTCCAATAGATGAGCTGCACTCTCTGCCATTGAAAAATCTGCTTCAGTCATTCATCTCCTTTAGGTGGTATGGGAGAGACTTGGGTAAACATCTGTGTACATGGCTTATTTGCCTAATCATCACCTTGCTGGGAAAACTCCTGCTTTGTATCAGCAATCTCGGTATTTATTCCTACAATTTAACATGCACTTGAGCAGATTTTTGTCCTTCACCTTCCAATGCTGTGGAGCAGTTCCTGACACGCTGCCAGACCCTTTTTCTTCTCAGCCTTGCTGCCTGCTTCGCTTGGGCAGAGCAAGAACCTTCCGAGGCTGCTCGAGAACTTGTTTAAGGTTTCAGTTCAGTCATGTTTCTGTGCCTTTGGGGAGAGGAAATGCTTTCTCGTCTTTTATTTGTAAATATCTTTTCAAGGTCACAGACTTTGGTATTCCTAGAAACTGAAGTTTTAACTTGGCACCTGAGCCGTGGTTCCACGGGTGCTCAAACACTGAAATCAGGCCAATCAGGCCAGAAGGGATGAGTGGTGAAGTAAGTGAAAGCAATCCAGTTAAGTCAATAGCTGGAGACACATCTGAGCTTCTCTGTGCACACATGACAACTCTTCTGTCATCCTTCATTTAGATTCTGTTAGAAATTCCAGCCTTACCTAGCCTATGCGTAAGAGGAGCGGGTCAGATGAGATGCTTTACAGCAGATGTGTTAGTGATGCAAAACAGCTGCTTAAAAAAACAAACCTACCACAAGAAAACTCTTTGGGACACATTCTTTGGGCATATGTCCTTTAAAAACCTACCTTTGGCACCAGACTTTAAGTGTGCAGAAGGTAGCCTCCTGCACCACTAAGGAGCTCAAGCAAAGGACTACACTGAAGTACTCCAGAACAACGCTTTTTCTGAACTATAACCTGTGAAACCTTTTTGAGTGCTCCCAAGCCATCAGCCCTTTTAAAGCTGTTTGCCAACACCCTGTGACCCACCCAGAGAGGTTTGCTTCACCAGGTGGGTTTGCCTCTCATAGCACTCCACAGCCAGCTCTTTGCCATCTGAGGAAGATGAGTTCACAGACTGTATCTGAACAGAATATGTCAGCTGAAGGATAAACCAGTAGACACTAATACCTTCATTAGAGCTGGTGGCATGTGAATATTTGCCAAAGCCAAGGGAAGCTGTTACTTTTTAGGAGCATTTGATGTATCTTTACAGAAAGGCAAGACTAGTTAAAAACCCCCAGCTTTGTACCAGTTAAACATCATTAGGAAAACAATCACTATAATCGGAAACAGTGGCAAAAAGGGATAATACACCTTACTAAGGAGCTAGATACTTGAGGTCTGTTTCGAAGTCTGTTCTAGATTTCATTTGGGTAGTAAAGTTGATGGGATAATCTTGCATCCATCAGACTCTGGGCCTGCTTTCTTAGACCCACTTTCTTCCCTCAACAGCTTTTTTTTTTCTAGGTGGGAAACATTAGCTGGGACATCTCTCTCCTTTAGGTGCATTTCTGCTTATGGTAGGTCCCAGCAATTCCATTTGTGCAGCAAGTGTGTTGAAAATACCAACTTTCAGGGTGAATTTCATTAAGGTGTTTGACAAAGTTAAGTCGATGACTTCCCTCAAAAGAAAGGCTGTTCTTCCAGAACTTACTGTCTCCTACTGGACAGCTCTAGAGACTGCCAGCATCTGCATCTGTGACACAGACTGTGACAAGAGCTGTGACACAGCCTGCAACAGAACTGAGCCAGGAGCTTACGTTCAGCAGCACTTCACAAGTGGCAGCACTTGGCAGACAGCAGCCAACAGCAGCTTTTTGGGAAGGGCAGCCTTTTGCAAGCTGCCAGCAAATAACACTGCCAGCAAACAGCAGCTCTTTGTGAGCAGCAGCTGCTCCTGAACCTCAGCTCTTTACTAGAAGATAGGGTTAGGCCGGGGGGGCAGTTGTTTAGCTTTGCTTTCTGGCTAATACCAATTCATCCATGCAAGATGTAAATGGCCTCAAGATATAAAATAGCTCCCCAAAAAAGGTTAAGAAACGTGCTGGCATACTCTACCTTGCTTTGTGTCACTCTCATCCCTTTTGTTTCTGAGGTTATTGTGTTTTTGTGGGGATATTTTGTTGTTTGAAATGACTTTCTGGGATTAGAAGCTGTTTAGAAAATGGTGAGTTTAGGATTTGATTGCTTTTCAGACATTCTTATTTCCTTGTTTCCAGACTTTCACTCAACTCCTCTAAACTACTTGGCTACTTTGAGAGCAGAAGAAAAGAAGACACTCTGCCCTGTGGCACTGGCTGTGGCGTGTAAAAGTTGTGCAGAGAAGTCGTACCACGAAGCGTCCCAGATCGTCTCTTCTGTGGAAGCAGCCAAGAGTGGCACAGACCACTCCTGTTCCCTGAACAACTTTGTAGATGGGTGGAATACAAGCAAATATCGACTAGTCCATCCTCTGAACACACTTTGCGGGGGTATTTCTTTAAATGGCATGGAATGAATGGTAAAACCAGAAGATTAAAATGTAAGTGTAAAAGGAGAGAATGATCCCAAACCCAGTACACATTTTGTACTTCTTCATGGGCAGAAGACCACAAAGCTTTGATTTACTCAGAAGTTTTCACTGGACCTTTAATCCCTGTTCTAATCAAGGCTCATTATGGATGAAACAACATCTTCCGGCTTGAAGAAGAAATGCTTTTTTAATTAACTGCTTTCATGGTCTTCGTTATCTTCCAGTTAAACTCAGAGATGAGCCTTAGAGAATTCAGTTTGTAGACAAACTTGTTTTCTCAGAGCCAGCAGCTTTGCCACACACTCTCAGATGCCTGATTACAAACGCATCTCCGTGCTCTCTTTACCAAATTACCTGACGCTTGCTTTTCAGTGGAACACATCCACCTCATTCTCTTCAGCTCTCAGAAGCACACATGTAACATATAAGGAAATTAAGCAGACACAACTCCTTTGCTGGTTCTTAGGAGCTTCCTTTAAAATAGTGACCTTATTCTCAGTGTCTGGCCTTGGCTCTCCTGCACTGGGGTCTGCAGCCGTCCCTAAACTGACATACTGCAACACTTGCACTGACAGCAGGATCATCTGAAACTAATTGTGTATTGCCACAGTTCCAAAGCTTTACAGTTATTTAACCTTTGAGATCCATCTTAGAAAAGTGACTGTTGTTGCATAATTTCCTGTGGATAAATCTGGTAATAAAAGCCTTTGCCCTTCATCCTTCCCTCCCATGATTCTGAAAGTCATGTCATGGTTTTATTGTGAACTTTCTGGGCTGCTCAGAAAACCGGCAGTGACAGAAATCTCTCCTACAATGAGCAGTGCTCAGCTCAGCAAAGGGGCCCTGCCTGCATTTTGCAAGCAGAAACAAAAATAGTGATAGTAATTTGATTTCCTTTAATCATTCCAGGATTGCTTAACTGCTGTAAAACCCCACAGTCACGTGCTGTGCCAAAAGGCTTCGCCTTCGCCAGGCTCTAAGTGTCATCACCTCTGCATCCAGTGACCTAGATCCAGTGATCTAAACTGCAGCACATTCCCTTCTGCCTTAGTGTGGAAAACTCCCCGTGTCTCATCTTTGGATCTCATTCTGCAAGAGCTTCTTGTTATTTGGCAAAACATTTCCTAGCCTTGCTCTCGGTCTCTGCAAGGCCGGGCAGAGAGGTTCCGTGCCGTTACATGACATTACAGCTAACGTTGCATTCTCAAGAGGGACGTTTCACTGCTGCTAAGTCTTGCTCCTTAGGGCTTTTGAACGTCGCAGTGGGGCAGGACTTGCTGAAGCTGGAGGATTCACGCTTGCCCTCTCGTGGCTGTGAGCAGAAGCAGCAATCCCTTAACAGCACAGCAGATTCTTTTCCTTCCCCCGTTTGTGCTAAAAGATGGTTCTTTGAATTAATAGATTGAAAATGTAAATAAAATGAACTGGACTTGTTCCTGGAAAAGAAGACTATTCCCTCCACATAACCACTAACTGAACACAGAAAAGGAGAGGATGAATGTGTGGCCCCTGCACCTCCTGTGAAACCAATACACACAGTCCTCTGAGGACTCTTCATAACCAGTGTCTGCTTCCTACAGCTGAGCCGCAAATGCATAAGACAACCCAAGCAGAGCACAGACATTGTCTGCCCTCATTAAAATTGTTACCTGCTTCCAAAAAAAAAAAAAAGGGCCAAGAGTGCCTGGGGCTGATGGGACCTTCAGTTTGTCCTGCAGAAAGCGTTGTGGGTTCAGCCTGGAACCTCCCAGGCAGCCTCTTTCAGCTCTGCAGCCTAAGCCCCTGGCTGGCAGTAGGGCTCTGCTTTTGATGTTCTTGGTCTAGTTTCATTTCTTTTATTCTCTTGGATACAAAAGAATGTATCTTCAACAGAAAGGGGTGGAAAATACTTCCCTCCAAAACAAATCCAACCTGTTGCAAGGTGATCCTTTTCAAAGGTCTTAGTAAAAGATGGAAGTGCTGCCAGCCATAGCACCAACCTGTGTATCAGCAGAACTGCACAGACTGAAAATGGCCTGAAGTCATTAAATACACGTAATTAAAGAAACACTTGATATTAGAAGTTAAGAGGTGTCACTATAAGAAGGTCTGGGCTATCGGTGTGCACTTGGAACCCTTCGTAGTTTCATGCTTGTTGTTTGTGAAGCAATAACAAATCGTGCATTTGTGACAGAAGCAGCTGACCCACAGCCTGAATTTCTACTGCTAGTAAAAATACCAAAGACATGGGAAGTATAAGAAACAAGGAGCAAGTCTGACCACTTTTAATAACTGCAAAAGGTGAAAAGCTTGACTTTCAGCAAGAGCTTTTTCACAGTCCTCTTTCTGGAAATAAAGCTTTTGAAGACTACTCTGTAAAACTTCTGAACTGTTTATTAATGAATGGTTTGAAAAACTAGATGAGGCATTCCAGGTTTTCTGAGGTGTTGGCAGTGCATCTCACAGCTAGAGTTATCACACAGAGTCCGAAAGCTTCTTCCTTTCCTCAAACTGTTTGTCTACTGCAAGTGAAAGAGCCTGAAGAAACGCCGTCATTGTAACGCTGGGGGACTGAAACAAAGAGGTTTTGTTAAACTCACCACAGCCATAGGCACACGTAATATTTGACACACAAACCACGGTATTGCAGAGAGATATTTGACTTCCATGTTACAAATGCTACAAAACCTAAAACTGCTGGCTTATTTTAGACCAGCTGGCATAGAAAAGTCAAAGTCAAGCTAGGCAACGCCTTGAGTCAATCACTGTTACCATGGATTGGCTTCAGGAAAGGTTTTTAACAAGTTAATGTCATTTAAGAGGTAGCTTTCTTCCAGCAAGAAACTACCAGAGAACCAAGAACAATGTTCTCTCACAACACTTAATTAAAAGCAGAAAGGCATTGGGCAGGTCAGTTCCACCCATCTACAGCCTCGAACGGTGGTCAGCACTGAGTTGTTTCAGTGTACAAAGCTGCAGAAACAGTGCAATTTAGATTAAAAGGGGGGGTTAGGTCCAATCTTTTATTGCAGGCAGCATGCAAATGTCTTCCCAAAACAAAACCAAAGTGTAGTGAGTAAACTTAGTTGAACATAATCAACTTACTTGAATATAAAGTGCATGTGCTAGGAAAGGCAGTTTTCTCAGGACCCGGCCACTCAGACCTTCGCTCCTTCTAGAGTAAAAGAGAGACAAGTGCTGCTCAAGTGATAGATATCCACCTTTCCTTTTTCTGTGCTTCTCCCATTAGTTGCTCTAAGGAAATCCAAACCACTAGGCCTGCAAAAGCTTCCTTGCTTGTACCGCACTCCTCACTGGTTAAGATTGCACAGGTCAGGAACAGAGGAAAACAAGCCTCCCTGACTCCATGTATGTTTCTTTTGTTCCATAGGGACCAGCACTTTGGGGAAAAAATATAGCTTCACATTTTGAACATCATTTTTATTGTTACAAGAATTGTTATGCTGCTGTGAAAGACTATTTGCTCTACTAGCACACTCAGCAAATCACAGCACTCTCCATTTACACTTCACTCTTTTCCCCTTTGCTTCTCTCCACTTATATCTCGATGTTAAAACCTGACTTAGGAGACTGCAAGGCATTCCATGACACTTCCTGAGTGTCCTACAAGCCACAATAGCCACAGAAACCTAAGGCATCTCGCTGATCCAGGCAGCAATTTGTAAAGAGGACTTCAAAGAGCATATGGAAACCAGCAGCAGCACCAAGCCAGGCCAGATCTGAGACTAAGCAATGCTGGCAAATCCTCATCACTTCCACTTTTTACCCCCTGAAAAGTTTTGCACTAACTCTAAGTAGAAAAAACAATGACATGTTATGAACTTCAATTACTTTTAGGCATCATTCCACCACTCCTTATACACACACACATACATATATATATATATATACACACACACACAACATGTAGACTTTCAGACTCTTACCTTGAGATTTCTTTCAGAACAAGGCTTAACCTTGACACATTGTTTTCCACAAAGCCTATCATCTCTAGCTCTCTGAGCGTCAGCAGCTGCTGCCGAGGATATATTATTTGGCACTGGAAAGAAGAGTCATACATTGTTGTACAAAGCAAAACTGAAACGCACTCAAAATCCAGTTCTACAGCAAGAGAATGGAGTGACATTTCTGTACTGTTGTAATGTAGGAAGTACGATTAAAACGGCAGATTTGTTTCAATATGACATTTTACAGCGTTGCTTTCAAAACATTACCTTCATCAGTTCTTCCAAGCAAGACAGATATATCCTAAATATTGCTGCAATGGATGGAGGTCCAATGTACTGCTTTATGTCAGCCCTGTCTACAAAAGCCATGTCAATTTTCTCCGTAATATTGGAAGTGGTCAGGATAACTACGTTAGGATACCTTCAAGATAAAAGCACATTTTTAGGGTCACATCTACAAGAATGATCTTCCTTTTGTGACTGGCAAATGGACATGTTCTCTCTTCTGACTCAAGGCATTCCGTGTGATAAGCAGCTACGTCACTCTTGCCACCCAGCGATTACTGATGCTAAGCTCTTGGCTGCTCACCATCAACCTATTTCAAAGCACAGTCTCTGTCTTTCAGCTGTCTACAGTTTCTCCAGCCCTATTTCAGAAGTCACACACAGCAATTACCTAGACCCTACTGGCATAGTTTTTGCCACAAAAAAAAAAAACAAGCTTATGAAAGACTCATAAATCTGAACCTTGATGTGTTTTTCATTTCAATTCAGTAGAAACCGTAGAGTAACAGGCAAGGTGACACACTCTAACTGCAGATGACATCAGAGTGAGCTTAAAAGAGAAGTAACACCCCTCTTCTCTACAAAACATTGAAAGGACACTCTTAACCATAGCTATTCCTAGATGAAGCCTGTCAACTTTCGTGTATGAATAAGCCACTTTATCTTTAATTAGCCACAAGACAGTGCCAAACACTGAGGCACTCTTCTTTCTGTGAACAGAGCCAAGTACACCCACAAAAGACAGGGAAATGGCAGGAATAACACAAGAGATGGTACACTGCCCCAAATCCAGAGGGCCAAGTGGCATTAATGACTGCTTCTAAGCCATGACTGTGCAAGCCTGCTCTGTAGATTGATATCTTGAAGCAGTAGATGGATGAATTCCTCAATCTTATTCCTGTCTCTCCAAAGCAGATACCACAACCACCTGTCCTGTGTCTCTCCCAAGCTTTAAGGGCAGTATACCATCTGGAGATTGCTTGCTCATTGTGTTGGATTACTCCTATTCCTTCTCATAGCTAGCACCCTTAACAAAACACAGTTCACTAACCAATTTGGTTGAGTATTTCATGTAGGAATTATGAATTACGAGGAGTTCTGACACCGTGGGTTACCTTTTGCTGCTGCAATAGCACAAGCTTACCTTTTGATCCGGTCTATTTGTGTCAGCACAGCATTCACCACACGGATAGCATCTGAGGGCTCTGTGCCTGCCTTGAAGGCACTGCGGGCTGCTGTCAGGCTTTCTACCTACAGAAATGAATGCAAAACAACCATGAACCAACAAACCACAAAACAACCAACCAAAAAAACTCAACAAAAAAGTCAGAAAACACCAAAAAAACAAAAAAAATCAGAAAATACTGCAGGGTTGGAGGGCTGGCAGCAAAGCAAACCACCCACACAACAGACCTTCAGGTCCTCCTGTCTGGTGTCTAAACCCTCATCTTCAGTATCTTTTGTTAAGTAGGAATTGACCAAGAGAGGGAAAGGAATGTCAAGAAGCAAAGTGTAGCGAGTGGCCTTCCTCTTCAGGCAGCAGAAGGGAGGCTGCTATTTATTTTCATTAGATCTGGGGGCAGAGGGACACACTCCCCAGAACAATGCACATATTGAATATAGAATGAGCTTCCCCAGAGGAACCTCAGCACAGCCAACTTCATACAGCACGTCCTTAATGAGTTGCTTATGCATGCAAGTCTGACAATGAACTGGACCATAGTGATGCTTTTTAGAGCTTTACCATTGATGTAAGAGCACAATTAATACAAATCTGGGCTACTTTGAAGCCTAAAACAACACTCCATTTGTAAACACCCAGCAGCAGGGGAAGTTCCACCAAGGAAGGTTTTGCTTCACTTTCAGCTGGCATTTGCTGGCTAAACCATACTGTGCTCCTCCCATACCTCTCAGATCTGCAGTGGTGAAGACTAAATTCACTCTTCTGCACAAAGCCATGTCAATTACAAAAAACAAAAAAAACAAAAAAAAAAACCAAAGTTATACCTTTTATTGTTCCTTCCCAGTATGCATTGTCCCAGCTCCCTCCCACCAATTTACTCTGTGCTAAATTCCACGTCCACCGATGCTATCAGAGCCATACCTCATCGATCAGTACAAATACAAGAGCATCTTTGTCATCAATTAACTCTTGAATCTTCTGGAACATCTTGGTTACAAGCTTGCCACTCTAGAAAAACAATACAAGGGGGAAGTTTAACTATTTCCTCAGCAAATGACTTTCCAAGTCTCCCCATATTTTAAGGTGGGAATGTAGCTTCTGTTTCAGTGTTCTCAAACACAGCAATTGTTTTGAGTAATCTTTGGTGCACAGAGTTATTTTATGAAAGGAGCTCAACAGTGTAATTTCCCAACCACAAGGTACTTCATCATCTACATTGATACATACCTCAGAAAACCATTTCGAGAAAAGGCTATGGCTGTTTATCTCAATTAATTGTCCATACCTGTACCTAAAGGATGAAGGGAAAAAGAAGCATCAGCTTTACTGCAGATAAAAGTCAGTGCCAGCATTAACTGCCACAAGTCTCATTCCCTCCACTTCAACCCTGGAATTCTGTGAATTAGTACTTTACTTTTCAAAACCTACTGCCTGTTGGGAGTTTACCTGTCTTTTCCAGGTAGATATCTGCTGTAGATATCAGAATTCCTTCAATTAGAATGGGTGTTATTGAACTACAGTTGAAGTAACAGTTACCATGCTGATGGCCTCATTCTTCTGCTCATCTAAGATGCTGTTCAGCGTGGCAACAACACATGTAAAAGCATGAAGCTGATTTACTCAGCTCTGCATGCCTATCTTTAGGACAAAATCATCTCAATCATACATGATGTAGCCACATTTATGGTAAGTTCAGCTCCCAGAATGACACATGATTCATGTTACATCTAGTGTTTTATTGAACTATTTTTTTCCCCCCATCTAAATTGATTAGGGTTGCTGTGAAGTTTAAGGCTAGTTCATATTACTTGTCTGATAGACAGACTGACCTCTGCAGACTGTGGCAGACAAGCCAAGTACAAGAAAAGCAATGGTCAAAAACATCACTACCTGTTAAAATAACTGTCTTGAACATTAAGACACAAACAGCATGCTCGATACTCTGTGATCCTTTGTCCTTTAATACTCACTGATGTGCAATGTGAGCACAAACAAAGGACTTTATGGCCACTGAAATTAGTTTTGCATACCTGGGCACAAATAATCACACATTTTAAAAGGCGTCAAAATACCCTAACCAGTCTGTCAGACTGATGTCATTGCTAGCCAGCTGCACTCTAAAAGAACTGTGAACACTAGCAGTTGGCACCAGTTACTTGAAAACAAATATGAAGTACGTTTGGGCAGCTGAAAAAGAGCAAAGAATGATCATAAAGCAAGGTGAAAAACGTGCAGAAACAGATCACCTGTACGACAGCCGAATTGTCAGCTTCTGAGCCAGTGCTTTACACAGGGAGGTTTTCCCAGTTCCAGGAGGGCCTGGATTGAAATCAAATCCATGCATCACACAGACTGTTAATGATACCCAATATCTTTATAACTACTGCACTTCATTATGGCACTAACTGGAGAATAAAAGCCCAGCAGACAAGGACTGCAACGTCCAGCATATTCTGAGAAAGGTTGCTTACTCCACCACAGCCCTAGAGTTGAGCTTTCAATCTCTATCCTTTTCAGTTATTAGTGCAGTTGGTGTAGTAGTTTGTATGCAGACACCATCATGTTAAAATACTCAAGGGCCGCAGAAGCAAAGTGTCACCCAGCAGGGCTCACAATTGCTCAGGCTCTCATAAAATCAGTGCTGGCTCAGGCTTCTGTCTTTCTGACCCTGGGGCAAACCAGAGCATCTTAGGGAGTATGCTCTGGGAGAAACCTTCAGGATCTGGCTCGACACTGAAAGCCAAATAGACTTTCTCCAAACAGAAGGGTATCATTAAAGAGTGAGAATGTATGGAAGTTGATGTTTGGGTGCTGCACAAACTGGTAACAACAACATTAAATTCTTTGAGGCCATAATAACGAGTTCATGACTAAAACCAAACACTTCTATCACAGGTATATTGTTAACAGTCTGAAATACATATTTTTCCAAACAAAACCATCCTACAGCTGCTAAACTGATAAATAGTGATAACTTAAGTATAATCACCACCCACAACAATCATTTCCACTATAACCTTGTATTTTTTTTGGTGCCAGTCTGGATGGCAAAATGGTAATTAACCCATAGCAAACTGCATTTTGCAAGAAATTAGGTTCAGCTGATGTTAATCTCCTTTACAGTATAACCTCCACAGCAAGCTAGGACTGACTGAAGAGTATAACTTCACTGAAAGAGCGGTAACTAAACTAGGGAGAGCACAGCTCTCACCCTCAG
Source organism: Urocolius indicus (assembly GCA_013401255.1). Classification (NCBI taxonomy): domain Eukaryota; kingdom Metazoa; phylum Chordata; class Aves; order Coliiformes; family Coliidae; genus Urocolius; species Urocolius indicus. The sequence goes on from WBNH01012827.1 coordinate 128,887, forward strand.
CCAGAGAACACAGTGTTAATAACACAGCACACAGACAGCTTTCTCGCTTTCCTCAGAAGTCTTTATAAAGCTATAACTAAAAAGCAAAATACTATGATATAACAACCTCATAGCCTCAGCACCTGCATTATTTTTGCACTTCATACAGAAAAAGGACTAATATAACTTAAAATGAAAATGAACTCCCCCCCCCCCGCCATACACAGCTGTTGTCAGTGCATTATACATTTTAGAATCTGAACTCCTGCAAAACACAGTACATGTGAGCATTGGTTTCTTCCTGACGTTTCATCTTAACTTTGTATTACAGACAGAACACTGCTGCTTTTGGATCATCTCACTTCACTCCAGAGCAGTTCAATACAAGCCTTTTTTTCCAGAAGGAAGGTATAAACAGATGGGTAATGAATCTACTTGGTGGTTTAAAAGAGATGATTTTTACCATGCAGCAAGACAACTCTGTTCCACGCTATCAGGTTGCTGTCAACATTTCTGTCAGAAAATAGTAACGTTGTCGTCACATAATCAAGCAACTAATGGAAGAAGAGAAAGACACACAGATTAGAGACATCTCAGCAAATACAAGCAGAAAGATCACATATTATGTCCATTGTGTCCTTTACAAGAATAAAAAGGTGGAAGGTTCATGTCTTTTAGTCATATTTTTCTCTCGGCAAAGGTTAGAAATTCACTTCCTTCCCACCCTCAGGAAAAAGGAGAGTGTATACTGGGCACAAATGGAACTCCAGGACTTTTACAGGAACAAATGAGATGGTTCAAGGATATGAAAGGGTTTGCATTTGCCATCTTTCCACTTCTAGTGTGTCTTTAAAACACAGTTTTAGATTTCATGGCATGACACAATGGAACCCAATCTCACAGGGGAACAGACTCCTTGCAAAGCTGACTTCCCAGCAGTCCATATGGATATGCATCTGAGCTGCGATGGTTAATCTCCAAACCTCAGCTCTGCCTTCTTTGGTTAGGTGCACAGAGAAGCACGTAACTACCAAAAATTCCACAGACAATTCAACACAAAATAGAAAGCTTTGCAAAATGGCTAAACCATTACAAAACATATAACAAGCAGACACCAGAATTCTCTCTTGAGCTTGGGACTTCCAAATAACTTCTCCATGGGATGCAGCAAGGCTCAAGCAGGCCACTTATCAACATTCACTTCTCCTCAAGCAATTGCAATTGTTACTCATTTTCAACTTACGTGTGATTTTACTTCAGTGTCATACACAAGACTTTCCCAAAGGCCGTGGAATTCAGCTGCAAAAGGAGGATATTAGAGAAATCATTCTGGGAACCTGTTATCTACCATTGCAGCACAAAGCAGCTCTCAAATGGTTTCAGTTGAGATTCAAGGATTAAAAACAGAAGCTAGAGGTGGAAAAATAAGCGCTTAAAACAATGAATTTCTTATGCGTCTCCAAGTAAACACCTGGAAGGCTGTCTGTAGAGTTCAAGATCTCCATCCTTCTGATTACAACTACACATTTTATTCCACAAGACCACTTACTTCCACACACCCACAAGTATTACAGAAGGCGGTGGTATGGAATCACCCACAGTAGTTCAGTCAAAACCACAACAAAATGTGTCAAAACATATTGACTCTACTCATAAAGGATAAAGTAACACAACAGGTACAAAGAACACCTTTAGCAGGTAAACCCACAAACACTTCTGAAGATTTTCTTTCATTGTAATTGCTCTAGACCTTCCAGAAACATCACAAGGGTACCTGCTGGCAGCATCCAGTGGCTGGCTGCAATGATATCCTCATTCTCTTCTTCCAGGTTTTCAGCGCTTGGTCCTTCTTCATTCAGATGAAAAATATGAAGAGAAAGACTGCTTTTGCTCAAGTCTATAGGCTAGAACAGACATTAAAAGGCCTGTCATGCATCATATTTCTCATTCAAAGCTAATCACAAAGCAAGAAAGTTACAGTTCTCAGCTGGCATTTAACTTGGAAACCCTACTTCTGTTTCAGACCCTTACTAAAGGGTGTAGGACCAAAAGCTTACCCACCTCTTCCAGGTGATTTCAGTCAGCCTGATAAAAGACACATCATCTTATGGCCCTTGTCTTGCTGCTTACGTCCTTAGGCTGTCAGGAGTCTGCCTACCTTCACCCAGTTCATAGGCATGCAAACAAGCGCTGCACACTCGTGACTCGGTACCTGTCTGTCTTTCAGTTTCAGCTCCGTATCCACAATTGACACGGACTGCACGTTGCTGTTCAGGAAACAGTCATCAAACTCCGTCCACTTGTAATCACCAAACACAATGTTGTGTCTGCTCAAGAGCTTCAAGACGCTTATCCTGATGTCTTCTTTCTTGGCCGTGCTGACAAGAAAGAAACAGCGTTATTTATGGCACTGAGAGTGACAAGGAAGGAGGAGCTAATATCAGAGTGCACGAAGCTTGCCTGGAAAACTGCTGCCATCTCAAAAAAAAAACCTCAACCAAATAAACAAAACCCCAAACCTAATCCAGAGAACACTGTTTGTAGTCATATCAGGGGTCATGGAGTGACACAGCTGGATGTCAGGACTGGAAATCACTTGTGCAAACTGTTTTTCACTAGGAAAAACAGTGAATCTGGTGCCTTCCAGGTGTGCTGGGTCGGAAGCTCTGCTGTGCTTTCACACCTGGTACCTCAGGATGGAGACACACTATCAGGAGGATTCACAGGACAGATGAAAAGGAACACCATTATAAGATTCCAGACAGGCTTGAACCTAGTTTTGCAATTTCAGTGATGCATTCACAGTGCTTCCCTGTCTTTTAAGGGTGACCGAAAGAAAGCAGCGGATATTTTACACCTCTGCTTTAGCATCACCTTGAACAGCATCTAGACAGTGAAACGGGTAAGACAAGGACTAGATAAATGGACAACAAGGTGCCTGGACTGCCCAGCTCAAAGGGTTGCGCTCAGTAGTACAAAGACTAAGCAGAGCTGCCAGTAAGCCTGGTGAGGAAAGGCTAGGTGCTGCTGTCAACATCAGGGCCAACACTGTTTTTACATCTTCACTTACACCCCAAGCGATGGTATGGAAAGCGACCGCAGCCAGTTTTGGGCTAACACCTAAGCAGGAAGAGCTGTCAGTTTACTGGAGAGCAGGACTGTGCCGTTTTGGGCTCTGCTGTACAAGAGGCAATGACACTTTCAGGAGCAAATCCAGAACAGAGGCACCAACTTGCCCATGAGACTGGCGCACCGGACACGCAAGACGAAGCTGAGAGAAACGGGTTTGTGCCACCTGAGGTGGAAACTCTGGGAGAGCGCAGAGGAGGCACAGCAGGTCTCGTAGGGAAGACAAACAAAAAAAGAAAAGGCAACAGACCCAAGAAAGAGTTCTGATCAGAGAGAGAGCGAGAGAGAGACCTGCTTGATTTCTGGTGAACTTCCACGTGTATTTGAACGCTGTCGGGCACGTTCGGCAGGGCTTGCTTCAAATCCCCCGCGGCTTCGTCCATCCTGCGCGCTCCTAACGGGGGCCAAGAGACACTTTGAGGAGCAGCTTTGCAGCCTCCCGTTGCCCGGCAACAGCGCAACGACACGGTGGCACCCGCCCCGTCCCGCCCCATCCCATCCCATCCCGTCCCGTCCCATCCCGTCCCGTCCCGTCCCATCCCGTCCCCTGCAGCCCGCCCGCCGCCGGGACCGCCGCCTCCCCCCACACCCCCTCCAGCGCCGCAGCGGCGGTGGGAGAGCTCGGGCGGCCCCCGCGTACCTCAGCTCCCCGCCCGGCCGCTGCGTCTGGGCGCTCCAAAGCCCGCGGAGGGGACAAAGCCACGCGGAGCCGCCGGCGCTGCCTTTTCGTAAAAGGCGGGCTGCGGGGGGCCGGGCTGCGCCGCGCCGCGCCGCCCCTTCACCCGGACCTTCCTGCGCACGGCGCCGCGGAAGCACTCCCGAGGCAACGGCGCTTCCGCACGCGGCGGCGGCGGCGGCGGGGACACGGGCATGGGGAAGAAGCATAAGAAGCACAAGGCGGAGAAGGCGGAATGGCGCTCGGCTTCTGCCACCTCCTACGGCGGTACGGGACGGGACGGGGGGGGAACGGAACGCCCGAGGCTCCGCAGCCGGGCTGGTGCCGGGGAGCGGCGCGTTACGGGGCTCGGGATGCGGCGGGGATGATGTTTGAGACGGGGCGGGAGG
>WBNH01012829.1:0-14922 GCA_013401255.1 Urocolius indicus
TCTATGATTCTATGATACAGATTTGATAGTTTCCAGTCAAGTTGAGCTCAAATTTAGACAGTTCAAACATTGTTGCAAAGTGGTTTTATTGCAGATAAATTGTTACAATTTTCTGTAACTGAGAGAGAATCGCATATATTGAATCTGTGATAGGTTTTTGTCTGGCACTGTCTTTGTTGTCGCGAACTTAGAAAGGTTTCAGTTTCTAGAAAGGCTATTCACTGAATAATAGATTTCGTAAGAGAAATCCAGAGAAGAGGCCAAAAATTCAAATATCATGTGAAGAGCTCAAATTGCAGAAAGCACTCTTTGATGGGGTGAAACTATTATGGTTTGCAAATATCAAACTGGAAATTTGTTGAGAATACAGTTCAATTCATAAACACTTGACCTAACTTGCTGATGGGAATTAGATATCCAACATGTTCTAGACTGAAAAACGTCACAATACTGCATTGTCGTAGCACAGGATGCTGTCTCCAGCAAATGGTAACTGATTTACCTCAGCTTCTGTATTAACTGAAGCTGGAAGTATGAAGGCCACATCAGAAATACACATCTGAGTACTTACTACACATTGGAGTGGATTTATAACAGACTTTTGGGAAGGAAGAGTCCAGTAGGTACACTGGAACTGCTCTGTAAATCTCTGAAATTCATAACTAGGAGTTGGAAAGAATACAGTTCAATCTAGTCAATGGTTGGAAGGACCTGTTGAAATCACTTATCTGTGCCCCAGACTCAGTTCAAGAGAGGTGTTTCCATGACTGGTGGAAGTCATCTCTTAAACCTGTTGCAAGGAAGTGAGTGGATGTTATAAGACCTACATACGTGCCAGAACCAATCAGTCTGAGAGCATGGCCTGCCTGGAACTTTGAGTGGCCTTCATGGAAAGCAGAATGTGAGAAAAGCTGTGGGTCTTGGCTGCGCTCAGAAGCAAAAAGAGACCAGAGATAAAAAGGTGAAAAGCTGAGAGGCCTCACCTGAGAAAAAGCAGCAGCCAAGTAACTTTTAAACATGCCTGTGAGGAGACTCTCATCAGGCACTCACAACGGGCCTTAGCAAAGAACAGGCTGGGAAATCACCTTAAGAGATCTCAATAGATTGCCAGAAACAGTCCAGAGTGAAGGGCCTGTATACATTTGTGTGTAAAAGCAGCATTTGTTCTGCAGAATTTTCCTGAGGCAGGTGTGTGAATGAATGACATTTTCATTTGGGGCTTACTTGAATGGTCTGAGCTGGAGTGTACACTGTTACACTGATTACAGAAGAAGTGGCTGAGATGCTGTGAGGTCTCAGAACCCAAACTCTTTTCATAAGCAAGTTAAACTCAAGTATTCGATAGGTGAGGAGAGAAAACAGCAGAACTGCAGCAAAGTAAAATTTTTAAACTAAAAGGAGTAAACCACCGTATGAAATACTGAATTAGTGTGCCAAATATAAGCAGAAATCACATGGACTTCAGCTGGGACAGGTACAGTTTTGTGGCTCCAAGAGTAATTTTTTTCATGATCCTGAGATGCAGAGAAATCTTGAAAGTTCAGCTGCTGAAGTAATCCCATTTTGAAAAGGTTATCCAGTTTGACTCTCTATTTACCATAGCAGTTTTCTGCCTCTGATGATATTGATGGTGTATTTTACACTTAGGCAAGAAACGTCAGCAAAAGAGGCAAAGAAAAATATGACTCTTACAGAAGCAATTGATATTCCTTCAACAAATTCACCAGTGACAGATGAATGTTGGCTGGGACAGCTGTCTTGTAAAACACAACCCCCTTTCACAGTCAACAGTTCTTGCAAGGAATTTGACTGAATTTGTGGCCAGCTAAAAAACTTTTAATTACTGTTTCTAGTATCAAAAAATAAAGAAGACAAAAGGTCACTTAGGGAAAAGATACCAACTTCTCTCTGGACACCTCTCCTCTCTGTTTCCTGGCCTCAGTCGCTTGGGTAAAGTGATGACATACACAAGATTGGGCTCAATGTGTTGTGATTGCTTTTCTTTCACTCCTCTGTGTTTCTGTCTCCACTCTTCTGGCACAGGCCTCTGCCATCTGCAGACCCTTGGAGGTGTACTTGCCCTGCATCTTCTTTTGTGTGTCTGCCCCTATATGGGTGTCTCTCTGCTCCAGTCCTGCTTGGGCAACTTCTCTGGTGCCTTTTTTCCACCTGTCTTTCCTCCTGTCTTTGTGCCTGTTCTGCCCTGGCACCCCTTTCCTCTGCTTTGGTGTCTCTTGTTTCCTTTTTTTTTCTTTCCCCCAATTGTTTCTCACTTACAAAGGTTGACTGTTCTTTGCATTTTCTTCTTTTTCTTGTTTCTTTTTTTTCTTTTATGTTCAAGGCTGGGATTGGAGTATATGTATACCCAGTTCTATGAAACACACTCAGGAGCATGTGTTGAATGAGAATAGTGTATAAAACATAGTGTAAAGACAGAAGTATTGTACAATGCAGTATAATATAAATGAAGAATATTGAAGTTCTTCCTATGTTTTTCTATGCTTTGTACGGGGTGTTTTATGGAATAGAGCTCAAATTCAAATAGAATTCAAATACCTCCAGGCACACAGATCTCTGTATGGCTAGTTTAATTTTGCATTGTATCATAATAAATTCTGAAGCTAAAGAGAGGCAATGAATTAGGTGAGTTAATGGATTTCAAAGGGCAATTGTTTTTGGTAATCATTAACAGTGGTTTACAGTCTTTGTCTTTATTGCTTTCCTTTGCTTACACTTAAGCAAGCGTTGTTCTCTGAGAACTGGTGTTTTTTAGTGTTATATGCTGAAAACTTTTGTTCCTAAGATTAAAAAGAAAACAACAAAAGGCAAAACCAGAAGGGGTGCAGAGGGCATCTTTACAACCTCCAGACAAGTCACTCTGTAGAGCAGTGGTTTTCACTGACAGTGACTGGCCTGTTGCGGCACAGTAGCTACCACTTGAGTTACCACAGCTAGGCAGTGCCATCTCCAATTGTTCTTGCAGCTGAAATACAATTTTCACTTTATTTTTTTCAAGGGTTGGCTTTGACTTATTGGTCTAAGTGCTTTGCCTTCATCACTACTTTTATTACCTCATATGCCTTACTACTGGGAAGTGTCCTGAAGCGAAGGCATGCTGCTCCCTAGCAGTGGAAACTTCCTTGCAGAATCAACGCACACCTTTTGTGAGATGTTTGGTGGTGGCCTAGTAGATAGAGTGGTTTGTGATGCCTTGTAGTAAAGTCTTCAGTTGTACCTGAAGTTTTACATGTGTCTCAGTACCAGTCTTGTTACTGTTTTAGGTTGTAGAGCAATGTTTTCAGAAGCGACTACTCATTTAGACAACCTGACCTGAACGGCTGCTCAGCAGACAAGGTCATTTAACACTTGACGTACTTATGAGTAGCTTTGCAACACTGCACTGTGTGCTCAGGTACTCCCTTGTGTGATGTTGTGCTACATTCTGAAACAAGCCAAAGGCATGCAGTGCTTCCAAAGGGTCAGGGCTTCTTTGCTCAGATGCTTGAGTCTAGCTGTTTCCTACTAGTATATGTTCATCACGGCAAATAGTATGAGAAAAAGGGTCTGTAAAATTAATTGCAAGAGACTGACCACGGACAAGTTTAAGATTTATTGATCTAGGTCATAGCTTTTAGTCTCGGAATTCAAGGTAACTTATAGTAAACCTACTGCCTTCATTGCTGTTTCTAGAGAGCATACTCTAGGTTGCTCTGCAGCTCCTCACATAGCCACTGGTGCAGAAAGTATTCAGGAAAAAGAGCACAGCTTGCCACCTGGAGCTGCTATGAACATCTGTTTGCACACAAAGAGTGATACATTTCAGCACAGTTCACCGCTGCAGCTGAGAACAATGCATGGATATACTGAGATAGAAACAATGCTAGAAGAAACCATTGTTTACCGTTGCAAATTTAGATAAAATCTCTGTGCTGTGCTACTGTCTTGAAGTACTTTTTAGTTAGCAGAAAGGGTAAGAATGGAGGCTTGGGGTGGTGTGTAAAACCACTAAACTCTGGCTTAGGTGTGTTTGCATTTTGCACCATGATAACACTTCTGCAGAGTTTAGCAGGATCATGGTTAATCAAACACGAAAGTCTTATGAAAGGAGCTCCTTTAGCAGTGCATTTAAAAATCTATACAGATCAGTTTTAATCCATTGAACTGATGAGGAGCAAACATGCAGAAAGGATTACATCAGCTGTTTTATTAGATGCATTAACCTTTCCAGTTCACCTTCTGCTTGTGCTTGTTCTGTTGTCCACTTGCTTTGGGTCTTTTTCATTTGCAAGCTCCCTAAAGATAACATAATATGTCAACTCATACACCAAAAAAATTAAAAACAATTTATTTTTACCTCAGAATCAGTTGCTGAAGAGCATTCTGGTAAGTAAAAATGCTAATTGAATCTTTACTTGTACTAGTACTTGCACTAAAGAGTGCTGTATGATGAAAGTTCAGTGATGTCTCCCCCAGTGGACAAAAAAACCCATTTAATTATTCTGAAGAGACTTCAGATTAGTGCCTTTGTTTGCTTGATAAAAATTTGTCTTATTTGTTCCATGTGCAATGTGATCTGGCATGGACAACTTTAAACTTTTGCTTGAGAGAAAAACACATGGAGAGATCTCCTGCAGGTAGACTTCAAGCTGCCACATATACCAGAATTACAATTTAACTTTTAATTCTGTAATGAAAAAAATATTACTTTATGCACATGCTTATTGTAAGTGGTCATTGAACAATGAATCTCTGAAATGTTTGTAATACTAATCACTTCTTTTCATCACAGCTGCATTCCCGATACTGCTGTAACAGTACATATGTCTCTTTGCCATGTTGTTCTCACTAACATAACTTGGCATATGCAGTGGGCTATACAAAGCCACTATATTTTCCAAGTCTGAGACTGCAAGATAATGATTCAACTCTAACTGCTATTCATTAAAATTATTTATTTTCACACAGCTTCGTTTACAGAGATATGTATCTAGAAGATATGTTAGCCAATGAACCAGAGGGTTTGGTACCTCTAGCAGACATATTAGTGATTCAAATTTACAGTAAAGGTAACAACAGTTCCTTTTATGGCAAAACCTTCAAATGGAGTGCTTTGATGTCACAAATAAAAATAACATTACCTCTTACATTTTCCATAGCAGAAGGAAAGACAAAAAGCTAACGGTGAGAAAATGAGGGTGGTGACAAACACCGAAGGTTTGCAGTTGAGTTTTTGTTGCATACCTGTATTCTCAGGATCCTTATTCATCAGGTGGGAATTGCACAGTATGAGACCTGTTACACTAGTCTATCTCCTCAGCCCATAGAGAACAGTCCAACGGCTGCAAGACCATTGCAGCATGTAGTATGGTTTCTTGAACGATCACAACCACTTGTTTGATTTAGAACATTGCACGCTGTTTTGTAATGGTACAAATAGCTGTAGGCAATAAAACTTATCAGTTGTTCCAGGTTATGCCATTCCTTCTTGCACATTGGACCCCTTGGTGTGAAACACTTTTGCAGTCTTTAGGACATATTTTGTCCCCGGGTTGTTGACAAACGAGACAAGTGGCAAACTTTGGAACTTGGCATTACTGATTTTATACTTGGTTGCACAAATACAAACCCATTGTATTTTCCATGTCTGAAATTATGACATATGATGTTTCTGTCTTTCATCATATGTCCTTCCGTCTTCAAACTGTGCTCGGTTTTTATCAGTAAAGATGCAATAGAAATTAAGTAACTGACCAGGATTCTAATTTTCTGAGTAAATATACTAGAAAGAAATTTCAGTAAGAAATTTCAGTCATTAATTTGTAACAAACCAAGTGCATTTGGCATACTCAGGTCTTGGACAATAACTCATAGATGCTAAAGACAGAACAAGTGAAAACATTTTCTCCAGTGCTTTTGTTGTAAAAAAGGATCAAAACTCACAAATATAACTGTGGAAACTTCTGAGTGGCCAATGCTTGTCCCTGAGAGAATGTTTGCAGATGCTTTTCTAAATTCACATGAGCTAGATATTTATGCATAAGTTCAGGAGCAGACCTTAATCTAGTATACCTCTTTGAAGGGAGTGCAATGCCTCTTGTTATCAAAAGAAAAATTCATATATGAAGCCTCAGAGGTCCCTACTGGAGGTATTGAAGGGGTAAACGCTGCCTTAAGTGCACACCTCTGACATTTGTAAGATGTAGATCAAACTACCTAATCCACATAGGAAATGCAATATAAAGTTTTAAACAAAAAGGGGAAGAATGCAAAAATCCTATAGAAAGGTCTAGCTTGAATATCTCTTCCAAAGTTACTGCTTGCATTTTCCATTCTCCTGAAACTAATATTCAGGATGCCTTTGCAGGCCTTTTTCTTTGCCCTCTCACCAGTGGAGGCTGCTGGCCTATGCAGAGGGCAATAAAATGTCAGTTAAGATTGGCTTGAGGAGAAGAGGGTCGGGCATACTTTTCAGAATTGCTAAAATTGCCTCTTGTCAATTTTAAAATTTAAAATGTTTAAATTGCATCTATAGAAGATGTCTCTTGCTCCCTGGATATTAAATTTCATTAAGCAAACAGCTTTTTGTTACATCCCTCTTATTTACATATTTTAGATAAGATGTGTGATAAGGTAAGTGATGCTGTTTTAGATGCTCATCTCAGTACTGATCCAGATGCCAAGGTTGCCTATGGTAGGTACCATACAGATAGAAAAATAGATTAATGAAGTACAACGAGTAATCCGTGTTGATATAATATAACGTGATCCAAAATGCTTGTGCTGCTGCTGGGCAATCAATGCTTCCACAGTTAGCCAATAGGCCAGGTCTGGTGAACTGATTCAAAAGAGAAAGGAAGGCATGAAAAAAGCTGCAAAAAAATGAACAGAAACAAGGAAATACATGGTATTCCAGTATAAGTTATCAATGACAGAATGTAAGAAACAGATTGGAAGAAGCCAGAGATATCAAGGAAAACTATTGCTGAAGGGAGAGAACATAAATGTCAAGATGCATTTCTTCATAGACTGAGTATAAGGTGTTAATGAAACTCAAAAGTAGATGTTTGCAGTGCCTTTGCAGAAGCAGGGCGATGCCCTTGGTTCACAGGAAGGTAAATGCACATTCATTTGAATGTGGTTCTGATCAAATCTCTAGAGAAGAGAAGACTGAGGGGAGATNAGAGTCTCCTTCCTTGGAGGTCTTCAAGACCCGCCTGGACACGTTCCTGTGTGACCTGATCTAGGTGAACCTGCTTCTGCAGGAGGGTTGGACTTGATGATCTCTAGAGGTCCCTTCCAACCCCTACCATTCTATGATTCTATGAAAGCTGCTTGCTATTTTCCTAGGATTTTCTGGTAAGACTACCCTGTATTTTACAAGGACATTGTCACTTGCAACATCAAATCCTCAAGGCTGAGCTAAGACAAGGGCAGGGAGGGCTCACTGCCAATTATGGTTCTGGGCAAAACAGACTCCAGTACTCAACTTAGAGAGGAAAGTAGGAAAGTTTGTTCTACTACCTACAAGAAACGGAAGAGAACAAAAAGCAAAAAGAGAGTAGGAAGATTGAGAGAATTACAACCAGCACTGTAAGATCTCCCTCCCCCATCCCTTCTTACTTCCCGGGCCCAGCTCACTGCTCCCAATATCTCTACCTCCTCCCTTCTCAACAGCTCTGAGGTGTAGGGAATGGGGATGTGGTCAGTCTCTCACAGATGAGCTCTGATGTTTCTTTCTTCTCAAAGGAGGATGATTGTTTGCATTCTTCCTCTGCTCTGATGTGGGGTCCCTCCCACAGGAACCTGCTGGCTACACTCTTATTGATGCATCCCAGAATGTAATTGGCCTTCTTGGTCACGAGAGCACATTGCTGGCTCGTGGTCAATTTATTATCAGCCAGGACTCCCAAATCTCTCTCCACAGAGCTGCTCTCCAGCAGGTCAATCCCCAGCCTGTACTGGTGCATGAAGAGCTGAATTTGGTCTCTTCAAAGACCTGCTTGGAGGAATCTCACGAGATAGGATTCTAGATGGTAGGAGTATCCAAAAAAGCTGGTGAGTCTTCAGGTGCCACTTCCTCCAAGCCCAGGATTGGTGTGTCCACACAAGCAGAAAAGCAGAACAGGTGGCAAGAAGCCTATGTGGATGAACAAGGAGGTACCGGAGCGACTCAAGGAGAAGAAAGAAATCTATGATAGGTGGGAAAAGGGCCTAGTTGCTTGGGAAGAGTATAGGAATGTTGCCAGGGCATGTAGGGATGAAACCAGGAAAGCCAAAGCCCTTTTGGAATTAAACCTTGCAAGGGAAGTAAAGGAAAACAAGAAGAGCTTCTCCGAGTACATCAGCAGCAAAATAAAAGGTTAGGGAAAATGTCAGCCCATTGATGAATGAAGAGGGTGCCCTGGTGACAGAAGATGCAGAGAAAGTGAAGCTACTGAATGCCTTCTTTTCTTCTGTCTTCACAGCCAAGGCCAGCCCTCAGGAAGTCCCTGGAGGATAGAGTCTGGAGAATCCTTTGTTAGAGGAGGATAGGGTTAGAGGCCTCTTAGGCAAGCTAGATACTCATAAATCCATGGGTCTTGATGAGATGCACCCATGAAAGCTGAGGGAACTGGATGAAGTTATTGCTAAGCCGATCTATCATTTTGAATGATCATGGAGCACAGGTGAGGAGCCTGAGGACTGGAGGAAGGCCAAGGTCACTCCAGTCTTCAAAAAGGACAAAAAAAGAGGACCTGGGAAACTACAGGCTAGTCAGCCTCTCCATCATCCCTGGAAATGTGATGGAACAACTAATCCTGAAGGTAGTCACTAAACACATGAAGGAAAAGATGGTTATCAGAGGAGGTCAACATGGATTCACCAAGGGGAAAATCCTGCTGGACTAACCTGATAGTCTTCCATAATGATTAAGTGCCTGGCAAGATGAGGAAAGAGCAATGGATGTTGTCTATTTCTTTGTGACTTCAGCAGGGCTTTTGACAATGTCTCTCATAGCAGCCCTACTGAAAAAGCTCGGGCAGTGTGGCTTGGATTAGTGGACAGTGAGAGGATCAAGAACTGGCTGAATGACAGAGCCCAGAGTAGTGATCAATGGCACAGAATCGAGTTGGAGGCCTGCGGCCAGTGGAGTTCCACAGGAGTTGGTTCTGGGGCCAGCCAACCTTTTAGATCACACGTGATCTGTTTTTTAGGAAAGTGTCCTGGTTTGGGCTAGGTTAGGGTTAACTTCAGTGAGGCAGTAGGAAGGTGTACAGCGTGGACTGCTGACCCAGGCCGGCCAACAGGTATGGGATACCATACTAACATCATGCTCAGTACATACAGGCAGGGAGCTAGTCGGGCGGGCGGCGCTGCGGCAGCGCGGGGTTTTTCGGCTGCCAGTTGGGAGTGGTCGTGTCGGGTCCCGGGTGGTGNGCACCGGCTAGACAAAACCACAACAGAAGACTTTTTTTCTCTCTAAATTTTTGGCCTCCATCAAGTGTTACTGAAAAAAGTTATTGGCTAGTAACCCAGAGATAATATTTCATGATTGCTGATTTGAAGAGAGTACACCTTTTGTGATACTTACAGTTGTGACCCCTTCTTAGCAGTGTTCAAAAGGCGCTGCAGCACAGTTGTCTTAATATGTCTCTGAAAAAAATACTGCAGTCACGTCGGCCTCATTCATTAAACAGTTGCGTGTGAAGGTGAACACTGTGAACTATGAGTCATATCTGGGGCAAATACAAAACAAAGCTATACCCAATAACCTACCATGTGACTGGGTAGTCTGTTGTGCCTCCTGAATAATGTCAATTGTCTGTCCTGCAGAATGAATCTGGTCTGACTGGCAGGAAGACCATTGTTGATACCTATGGAGGCTGGAGAGCCTATGGTGGAAGTGCATTCTCTGGAAAAGATCCCTCCAAAGTTCACTATTCTGCAGCATATGCAGCTCACTGGATCACAAAAGCTCTTGTGAAAGTTGGGCTCTATAAGAGAGTATTAATCCAGGTAAGAGCAATTCTGCAAGTAATACCATAACAGACATTCTGTCTCATGTGGAGTTGCCTTTTCAGAATGTGTACTACCACCACAATCCTGCTTCAGTTTTAGAAAAGTATTTCTTGTACCAGAATGGGGGCTTCAGGAAGTTCCTCTCAGGGATGAATTATTAAGGACCTCCAGCATAAATCTCTAATGGCTGCAATTTCTGCTCTTCCCTCACATATGCACCCAGTACAACACACAAGGCAAATTCATAAATCTGCTCACAAAATGTACGGAATTGTCGTGGTTTCGGCCCATCAGGGAACAAAAGACCACGATTAGCCTCAAGTACGGAAGACTTAAGGATTGCTAAAGGGCAGGGAGGGCTTAATTGCCGCTTAAGGTGCAGGACAAAACAGACCAGGCTACTCGGCTTGGGGAAGAAAAACAGAAAACAATTTAATACCAACTAAAACATAAAACCCCAAAACCAGAACCAAAACAAACCAACACAGAATGGTACAGAGATGAAGAGTCCGACCAGCCCTTTAAGACCACCTGCTCCCCACCCCTCTCCTCTTCCCGGGCTCAGAGCCCTGATCCCGGTGTTTTATACCTCCGTCCCCCCTGAACGGCCCAGGGGGGCAGGGAGTGGGGGTTTCAGTCAGTCCGTTCCTGGTGGCTTCTGCCGTTTGTCTCACCTCAGGGCAAGTGGGTTCCGCACCAGTCCTCCTTGCAAGTCCGTGAGGTACCACACACACATGGCAGCCCTGCACGGGCTGCACCGACGCACATTTGTCCCAAAGCCCTGCACGGGCTGTACCGATGCTCATTTGTCCCAAAAGTTGCTGCTCCTCTCTGCCTCTCGTGTGGGGCTGCTCTGCGGTGCACAGGCTCTCCAGCATGTCCTGTGCCATGACCGCCTCCCCCACACAGTCTCTGGCCCGTCCGGGCACACTCACATGAAGTTGCTGCTGCTGATCCATACGTTGCAGGGGTACCGGCTGCACTCTCACCACGGCTTGCAGAGGGGTCTCTGGTCTGATGCTCCATCCTTCCTCCTTCTCCGACTGTGGGGTCCGCATGGTCGCCTCCATCTTGTACCACTCTTACACCTCCTGCCTGGCACCTCAAATTCCCGTCCCTAAATAGTGATCGCAGAGGTGCCAGATTGGCCCAGCCAGGCCGGGGGGTGGGTCTGAACCCAGGAGTCGGGGGAGAGTCTAAAAAACTTTTACTGGGTCTTCACTGCAACCCGCTCCCCCTGTTACTAATCAAAAGCAACTCCTTGCTAAACCATGACATCATTGAATCATAAACAAAGACAGAATGTTGGAATGCTATAACTGCTCTTACTTAAGGCTAGGGAATTTTAATAAACAATTAAGCAACTTTGCTACACCATCACCAAAAGGGAAAAAGGTAGGCTCCAGTCTTAAGTCTAATCAAACGCAAGTAAGTGAATACAACACTAGTCTCAAGCAAGTTTTAAGAAGCCACTCTGTTTCATGTAAAGACTGATCAATTCACTTCTCCTTTGATAGCCCAGAGCTGAAGTGAGGTCATTGTGCGGCGGTAGCTGTACTCTACCTGGCCTGGTACAGTTAACCCAACCTACCACACTAGTGCTGCAGTCAGTCTTGTGATCTACAAAAAAGGCTTTTTCTTGTCTTCCGTAAGAAAATCAAATTCATTCTGGAATAAAAGCTGTCATTCTTTTGTAGGCTTTTTTCCAGGTTTTTATCTAGTGGCAAGTTTTCCTTTTCATCACAGGACCCCAGACCTTTGCCTGAAACTCATCCAGTTTAGCATGCATATTGCCATATAGATAAAAAAATGTCATTAACCTTTATTCAAATTTGCTCAAATCAGTACTGTCTAGAAAATTGCAACGTGACTTGCAAAATTTTCAAAATGTCAGAATAACTTCTGCTTTTAATAGTAAAGGGGTACATGCTTAAATGGCAAGAGATTACAGAGATCACTATACAGTAAATTGACCACAATGAACTTCTGGAAGAAATTTCAGTGAACAGGCATGTAGTCTCAATTTTACAGCTGTCTCAATTACAGCCAGTATCAGTTTTACTGTCATGATACTTCACCCTTCCAAACAGTGCTTTGGTAAGAAGCTGTAATGCTGTTTCTCACAAGAGAAGATCGTTATGATAAAGAAAATGTCTCCTGTTTATTCTAAAGAGGAACTTATTTGTTCAATGGAACTATCTCTTAGTGATTGCTCATTGTAGGAAAAAAAAAATGCAGAGCTTAGGCCTTTCTAATTGTTAAGACAGCTGGAGCATACAGGAGGTAAATTGGAAAACAGTTTATTTCAGACAATAAGAACGCATTTTTGTAACACTTCTTTCAGCTTGCTATAAATAGACTTGATATCAAAGCTACAGACCTTTCCTTCAAGCAGTTTGTGTCTCCAGTGTACACACCTGTCTTTCCCCTTGTTGATAGGCATTTCAACTAGAAAACTAGAACCACAGATTGGAACAGGAACTGTATACGCGGAATTGCCAGAGATTCTGTCTACAAATTTTACCAAGTTTTCTAATAACTAGTTAATTAATTTTATGTACATAGGGTAGGTTATTTGCCCTATGTAAAATTTTCCTCAAGAACAGCTAAAGATATGCCTTGTTTGAACCAAGCATATAGAGAAAAGCTACCTCTGCTAAATTTGTAGTGTCTAATCCTGCAAAGGATTAATCAAAGACAAAATCATTGCTCTATAAAATCAGCAAAGTAATTTTTTTTTTAATGATTGGGATGTTTTCTCATTATTGGTCTAGAAATTAATCCCTTAAACCAGAACCTCAAAAAAACAAAAAGGAGGGGAATATCAGACATAAGCATTAAGATGGCAGTTATTGCTGAAAATTTAGCTAAATTATAATATAGGCTACATGCAAGGACCAATCAAAACACTTCCAAATATTGCAACTACTGCTTTATTAAACTTGGTACTTTAATATCACATGAACAAGTTCTTCTTTGAAATATGCAGTTACAATATGTTATAAAAATCTCCCAAGATACAGTGGGTCATGATCTGTGTAAGAAAACAAAAATATCATTGAACATCTGGAGAACACAATAGTTTAGGCACTGTGTTTTGCGAGTTCATCCAAAGTGGCAGGCCATATGGATACTGAACTAATAGAAAAAAAACCTACATGAATGAAAAATATGTGTTGCAAGGAAAGTACTCGGGTGTACTATCCTTTGTAACATATAGAGGTGTTAGTGGCTGATCTAGAAAATAATGTTTTTCAAATACTGAATTTGGATGGATATTTCCAAAAGTTGATGATTCTTGCTGGACTGCATGAGGCAGAATTAAATGCAAATCTTTCAAAAGGGTATAGTTTCACTCAAATCTAGACTAGCCAATTAGGGAAGAAAATTAATGAAACAGAAATACCAGCCCAGCTTTGAAGGCACCTTTCCTACCTATCTGGTCTCAGAAGGGGCAAAAGGTCTCTTGCATGCAAAGTGAAGACACCCAACTACGAAAGGTCAAACCTGTTCTGTGTGCTTTGTGTCAGGATTAGATTTGTGACTCATGTTTTCGGAGGATGTCGTAAGAGCAGCTGCACTAAGAAGTATAAACCTTGGAGATTTAGTCTAGAGAAGACTGAGAGGGGATGTCATTAATATTTATAAGTCTATAAATGGTGGATGTCAGGAGGTTGGGGCATCCCTTTTTTCTATTGTACCTAGCAAAAGGACAAGGGGTAATGGGATGAAGCTGGAACACAAAAAAAGTTCCTTTTAAACATACGGAAAAACTATTTTACTGTGAGAGTGAGGGAGCCCTGGCACAGGCTGCCCAGGGAGGGTGTGGAGTCTCCTTCCTTGAGGTCTTCAAGACCTGCCTGGACATGTTCCTGTGCGACCTGATCAGATAGACCTGCTTCTGCAGGGAGGCTGGACTACACGATCTCTAAAGGTCCCATCCAACCCCCAACATTTTAGGATTCTATGTAATTAATCTTAATTCCAATATGTACTTCTTAAACAGATTTTCAGCTGTGCTGAACCTAAAAAACCCTATTTAAAACAATGCAGGGAAGTTGGTCTTGAAGGGCTGGTTGTGCTCTTCATTATTGCCTTACCCTGTGTCACTTTCGGTGGGGGATTTCTTTTTGTTTTCTTCCCCAAATTGAGTAGTGTTGTCTGTTTTGCCCATGACTGCAAATGGTGAGGAAGCCCTCCCTGTCCTTAGGGGGTTCCAAAGGCCCTTGGTACTTACGGCAGAAAATAAAAGAGTAGCAGTTTACCTCTGCTGCAGATAGAAGGAAGTTCTCCATATTATCTGACCTTGATAATTTAAGCTTTTCTTTTGATGAGAGATGTAAAAACGTGAGATCGCCGCACAAATCTACTGGCCCTTAAAGGCATTTGACGGGTAAGGCATTACAGAACAGCGAGGAAAGCACAGAAGACATGCCTCTGTCACACACACAGTAGCATGAAGAACAGCACTGTCTTAAAGAAGCTGATTGACAAATGCAACTTTAAAGTATTTAACTGCTCATCTATGCAGGAGAAAGTATGCACAGTCACTTGGGACGTCTGCAGTCATCTCAGAGCGACGGCTACTTGCAGGGAGCAGATTGCAATACCAAAGAGACGTGACTTTTTGGAGTCCAGCAGTATTCAGAAACGAAGCGTTTTGAAGACAGCTGACTCAGTACGGCCTCACGCATCCGATAAGCCTTATCAGTTAACGCCCTGCCAGGCGCTGGCACAGGGAGAAGCCAGCCCAAGCGCTACCGACGCGCGCCCGAGCCACTGGCGCGAGCAGCGTCATTTCCACCAGCTGCCGAGCACTAACGGCGGGATAAACCTGCGCCTCCCCGGCCCCGCGCTCGGCCCCGCGCTCGCGCAGCCCGGCCGCCCCGCTGCCGCCACCCTCGGCGCACGGCACGCCCGCAG
>WBNH01012829.1:15082-104875 GCA_013401255.1 Urocolius indicus
TGCCGCTGCGCTGCGCTGAGCGCTGCCCGCCCGCCCGCCCGCTGCGCGCTGCCTTCGGGGCCATGTCGCTCTTCCAGTCCGCCCTGGACTTCCTGGCGGGCCCCGGCTCCCTAGGGGCCGCCAGCCGCGACCAGAACGATTTCGTGGGGCAGACGGTGGAGATGGGCGACATGAAGCTGCGCATCAAGCGGGTCATCGCGGAGGGTAAGAGCGGGGCGAGGCGGACCCGGAGCTGCGAGGCAGGGCCTCCCGCGCACCCTCACCGCCGGCTCGCCGGCTCCGGGCTGGCAGAGCTCTCGTTCCTGGCAGGCCGAGGGGAGGCGCCGTCCCGGCGGGCGGGGGCGCCGCGCCCGGCGGCTGCCCGGGAAGGATTCTGCCCTCCTCGGTACTGCTTTATGGGCGTGAGCTCAGGGGAGCATGGCACGAACGGAAGGGGCCACGGAAGGTGTCGGGCGAGGACCGGCGTAGGGGGTAGTGCGTGCTGTTACCCTTATTAGCCTGCTTTAGGAGTACCCATAGAGAGAGCCGGTGTCCTGTGTGGCAGCTTCTTCGCTTGCTTCGTGGTTTAGAACGCTTTCACCGTGTGTTAAACACAACCCTCCAAGGAGTTTATAAGCTGTATAGTCGTGGTAATACTGGACTGCATCAATGTCAAAAGAAAAGGCGCAGTACTGCGCCTAAGATGCAGGCTTGCTTGTGCTCTTGAAAAACTGGGGGATGTCAGGGGAAGGTGTCAAGTTGGATGACATAAAGCAAATGAGGATATACTTTACGTCTGGCGTTCTTGAGCATTTACTTGCAACCACTACTTCATGTTCCACGTTTGTCTCAGTATTACATCTTCATTTCATGTTGTTTTCTCTGCATTTTGCTAAATGAAATGGGTTGTACCTGCTTGCTTTTGCTAGAAAGTAAGACTTTATAAGTCAGCGTAGGTAAAGTAATGTAGTCCTTAGGGTAGATTCAGTAAAAATAGAAGAAAATATATACAAAATATAGGAGTTCTAGCCCCTCCTGCTATCTCCAGACTTGAATCTGTCTTTAGCATGTAGTTTATTTTGTTGATGAAATAAGTTTATCTTTGAGCTCCCAACCTGTGCTTGACACCTTCTGATACATACTTGTGTAACTGTGGCTTTTAAGCATTCTTTTCTGTGCTTACAAATACAAAGTTTGTTTTATTTGTAAGCTAGTCCTTTCGTGCCAAATTCCCTAATAGAGAGTAAAGTGCCACTTGCTGAATTTAGATTTCAAGTCTGTGTTGAACTGTGTATGTGATCTGCCAATGCAGTAAGATAGACTTTTCCGCAAGATTATGTGGTCTGCTGTTACTTTCAGTTGGTAGGAACAGTCTGTGGGTTAGTGTTACACAGTGTCATATGGCAGCCTAAGTTTGAAGGGTTGTTCTCTCACACTTTAGCTCTTTCCAGCCCTGTAACATTCTGCCTATTGGTTGTCAAAGAGGTGTTTGGCCATACAGTAAGCCGAGACACTAGCCACACAGTTCATTTGTATGTGTTAGCCCAATCCTTTGGCAGAGGTGCCATGCTAGGGGTAGGACTGGTGTAACTGAAAATGCCATCTGTGCTGCTGCAGGAGAGCAACAGGTAGAGGAGATGGGCTGGTAATGATCTCTAGCACTGCTACTACCTCCAAATGTACGAACAGGCTGAGTGTATCATAGGATGGACTGAGTGTTCCTAGAATATGTTCTCCTGTATTTTTTTCTTGACCATCTCAGTAGCTCACTGGAGTTATGAAATTTTAGAGGAACTGCACTGAGGCCTTTAATCTCTGCTTGCTCTTAGCATGATGCCTGCTTTAGGTGTCACGGTGCTTTTGCATCCTCCAGCTAGGTGCACAGACCACCATACAATTGTACTTAAGTAATTGATTGCATACCTAATCGTAAATACCAGTAAATGCAATCGTCTCTCTTTTGTGAGAGAGACGATTCTTGTATGCTCAAAAGTCACTTGCCAGTCTGAGTATTCTCTGCTTGTCTCATCACAGCATAAGCATCTCCTCTCACCAGAGTGTCTGCATATGTGTAGTCCAGCTGCATGTGACAAAGGTTCTCAAAATGCTAACACGTTTGTTTTTTATAGGGTTAGATGAGGGTGGCTTAAACTGTAGTCTGTCAGATCCCTTGCTGTTCTCGTGAACAGCATGTGCATTTTTATAGTTTTTGCTTCTTGACGTCCTGTAATATCCTTCCCCTGTGTTCAGGAGAGCCAGCGTCTGTCTCAGTCTGTACCAGACAGTTGAAGGACTGAGATGTTCCTTGCTGATTGCGTGATCCACACAACCTGTACTTATGTCCTTTGAGGAGAGTGGGGGAAGCAAGTGACTACGTCAGACTAAACAGTAATTTTCAGAAATGTCGTGTTTCTTGCTTCTGAAGGCTGACATATTTGCACAAACAGCCTTACAAATTTGTTTTTTAGATGCTTGGTACTGCTGGCTTTCATTTTATCCCGTGTTGAACAAAGCATCTCTTCTGACAAACATTATGCTTGTTTACCTGGTAATGGTGACAGGTAAAGATGTTTGACAGTAAATACAGGAATTTTTTTTTTTATCTCCATCTATACCATAGAAGGAATAGGACCTGGTCACTGGAGTCTCAGACTATTTATTGAGAGACCGCTCATGCCAAAGATGGTGAATGAATTACTGAAACTGTCTAGTATTGCTACTGCTGTCTAATAATGCTACTACAGTGAGAAGGTGCACTATACATGCACTGTAAAGTTCCAAAATTACAAAGAAAGTTGAATGATTGGAGAGTCATAAGTTTTACAGTTGTAATAGTTTTGGAGGCTAGCTAATTGGAGAAGCCTGTTTGCTGTGTGCTGAATGAACATTTAATAGAATATTACTACCTGTTAGAGCACAAATAAAAGACAGAATGTTGATCTTATAGCTAAATAAGCTATTGAAAAAACTGCTGATGTGCTTAAACATATGCAGTCTTTAAGTATAATCATATTCTTCTTTGAATGTTTCTATTGAGACTTTTTGGTAGGAGCAGTGAGTAGTTGCATTGATCGGGTATTAGGAACAATTATAGCATTTCATAAATTAGTTCATAGCTCTTGTTGACAAAGTAAAAATAGAATATAAAAAATAGAGAACCTCTATTTTAGAGATTCTTCTAATGAATAGAGAATTTCTTCATCATTATGATGCTCTGTGGAACAAAACCTGATACTTGTCAATCTCTTACAAGGTTGAAGGGATAAAGAGATCTTCGAGTTTTACATCACATATTTGCTTAAACTATGTAATGTTTTTAAGGATTTTTAGAGTGTTAAAAATCAGTAAACAGCTTTTCTAGTAGTTCCTACTGCCAGTCAATGCGTAATGTCATATCCCTACAAATACTCCACTGCCAGCAAGTAAGGCTTTCATTTTCCTTCTTGAGTACTGCTGTTGAGTTTTGTAGGTTGAATAATAAAAAAATTACACTTTTCGTCTTTCTCAGCTATCCCATCAGTCGACTGATTAACTTTTGAATATGCTATGGTGTTCTTTTTAATTCTTCAGTATAGTTGCTGTTCTGTGAGGTATAGACTAAGTTTCTGGCTTTGTGTGAAATGAGGCTGTGGTATCTTGGTTCACCTTAAAGAAATGATATAAAACAACTCAGAGTCTTGTCAGTGGAAGGCAGTGACAACATAGAATGAGCAACGGTTGTTCTTTAGAGCATATTGACAAATGTACTGTGTTAAAGCTACCATATTATAATTGTAATATGTTTTAAACTTGTTTGTGACACTACTTTAGCCAGATATTCTTTGGCCTAACAAATATTCAGTAAAAACTGTGTATAAGAAATGAAGTTGGTGTTTCAGTGTGTGAGATGGTCCTGCTGAAGAATCAGGGAGTTAATATCCTCAAATGAACAGTCAAAGAAAGGTGTAGATTTTACTATTCTTGTTAATACCCTAATGAGCAGACAATAGTGAGGTGCTTGCAGGCTGTTATATTATCAGTTCTATTTCGTGAAAGACGATGACTTGGTAGTGCTGATTTATATATGATGTAGCTGAAATAACTTGCGGAAAACTATTTCAGACAATGCAGAGGCACTAGACAAAGTGGAACTTCTGTGCTGTTTCAGAAATTGTTCCTTGGTTTAGAAAGAACCACTTTGAGAGTAGATGCGGATTTTTTTTCAGCCTGTAGGATTGTGAATTTGAGTTCTTGTACTACCAGGTCTTTAATGTTTTTGGTATGAGTTGATGTTAATATTTTTTTTTTTTTCCAATTTTAATGGGGAATTTTCCTCTCAATACATCAGTTTTTTTTGCAAATGACAGAAACACACTTTTCCTGGTGTCTGGTTGGGGTGCCATTGGAATCAAGTTCCAGCTGGCTAGGGTAGATTTTCTGCATTCTGAAAAATTAAATTAAAATTAGGATTGCCTTATATGGAAGGAAATTCCATGAAATCTCAATTAAAAAAAAAGAAAAAAAACCCACCCAAAAAACCTGACTTAAAACCAGAAATACGACTGCTTGTTCCTCTTTGCTTAACTTTCCACATACACTTCAGTACTTTCTGGTGCTTTTGTTTCGTATTTTACACATGTGGTTGAATGATTGGGAATAAACCAGGTGCATCTATGTGTGAAAAGTACAGGAAACAAGCAAGCTCTGTTGCAGACATTTGACAAGCATTTTTCAAGTGTGTTGATTTCTTATGTTGACTTTGAGCAAAAAGCATCTTCAAAAGCATAGGAGCACAGAAGAGGAGAAACAAGATGACAGAAGATATGCATTATTCAGACTGCTTATCTGAGCCTAAAACTTTCTCATCATGAAGAATGGATCGTTCTTTAGTCAGAAAGATAGCACTAGGCTACAGATTTTAATTTTTTCTCAGTTTAAAAAGCTGTCATGAATTAAATCCATGTAGGTAACTTGTTGTAAGTTGCATTCTGACAAAGTAAAACTCATCTGTTGTTAAAGTGTCAAAAGTGTTGTTGACACTTTCAAAATGCAAGACAACTTCAATATTTTGAATATGAACAGGCAGTATTATGGTTTGTCAAGCTTATAGGTACAATTTTATGGTCTTGGCAACTCTTGGTTTTGCAGGAGGGTAGTTCTGTGACTAAATACTGACTTTGTTTTTTTTCTTTAATTTTTTTTAGATTTTTTTTTTTTTTTTAGCTCAAAACTCTGGGCAGCAGGAGCACAATGAACACTTAACGCCCAAGGGTTTGCAAACATTTAGTTTGATTTACTGACAGACGTTTTGGAGTTGCTGTGAAGGGAGGAGAGCTGATACTGTCAAATAACTTGCAGCAGCCTGTTAGGTAAGGGATGAACTGACAGTTACTCTGTAAACCATGTGTGAGGCAGACTTCTTGGAAGTAGGAGAGTAAAGAGAACCTCTGAAGAAGAACTGAAGTACCCTGACCTAGCAGCTTTCCAGTGTGCATTCCCTTTACTGTAGATGTAGAAGTTTTTCAGCGTGAAGCAGGACCATACTTTTTTTTAAAGCTAATGTTTCTCAAGTGTAGCAGTTCCTGCTTTCAGGGGAGCTGAAAGTTTCAAGTGTTCTCTCCACTTCGCAAAGTTATGGGAAAAAGTCCAGATATTTGACTTTGAGCCACACTTCACTTTTGAAGTAGTTTTGTCTTTCTACTAGAATATTGCAATTGACACAAATGCATGATTGCACTTCAAAAAATGTGCTTATGAATCAATATTTGGCAACAAGGACAAAGCGTGTTTTCTGGTTTAATTAAGGATGTTGCTTGTGCTCTGGTAGCTTTCAGGTAGAATATTGTGAAACTTGCAGTCCAGGCTAAAATGGTGATGTTCAATCAAGTTATAACTGAAACATAAGTTACTAAAAATTGACAGGGAAACAAATTTGGTCAGTATTTGGGAGGGGAGCAGACAAGTCATACCAGGTAATTATAAACAAGAAGTTATTCATGCCATCCATTTCTCACGACTGGTTAAGTGGGTAATGAAACAATGCATTAGAGTAGTAAGCAGTTTTATGATGTGGCTCTTGTCACCGACCAGTCTGAAATGGTTAATCTGAAAAAAATCAACGAATATAGCAAAAGTGAACAGTGTGAAAAAAGGACAGTTTTAAACCAAATTTGATTTTTAGTGCAGTCAACTTGTTAAATATTACGTGATGCATAGGTTTAACTTGAGAGAGAAGGCACATCTCTTGGTTAGAAAAGAAAAGCTCTTTCAGTGTTTTTAAGAGGATGAAGTACTGAGGGGAGCAATGCCCGTTGGCAGAGGTGGTGTAGAGATGAGTGTAGAGTGCTTACTGTTAATGCAGATGAGGTGGGGGGATTAGTTCTTAACACAAAGGAAGTCATCATATGATCTCTGTGGGCCAGGAGGGTGAGGCTGATAAGCTTTGTGCTCTACCACAGTTCCCCGGGTCTGATGTGGGACAACATCGATTCTGGGACTGACTGACTCTGTTTTCATGAGTTGGTGTGGTGCTCTATAGTGAATCTGTTACGTGTAAGTTTGTGTCTACAGAAAAGAAAAAGAAACCAGTTTGTTTTTGCTATGATTTCTGTGGCAGAAAATAATAATCTGAGACCATTTATGAGAGCTTAGTCTGTGTTCCAAGAAATGGGACTGTGAAATGCTTCAGTGATGAAGAACTTGTGTCTCAGAGGAAGAGCTTGGATGGATGTGTACATATATACACACTAGTAAACTGCTTGGGTAAATACTACAGTGATTTTTCTTATATAAAAAAGCTTCAGAAAACCCTGTACAAATGTTTACATGAGTAGAAATAATAAGTGGAAATATTCCAAACAAATTAAACTACATTCTTTCTACACCCTTAGGAAAGAAACCAAAACAGTCCTTCTGCTTTTCACTTTCATTGTTTATTTGCCTTAATTTGGGCTACTCTGCAGGTGTTTGTTCATACCGGTATGTTGATATAAGGGTGTGATCCCTGACTGCCATGGCTGTGTTGACTCTGAAATCCTTGGTGTGGTTAAACAGGTGAAACTACTTTATTTTTTTTATATATNAGAGTAAATTATTACAACCAAGGAAAAGTTCTGCCAGTAAAGTTGTCCGTATTCAGGATGTATTAAACCTGTTTTCATAAAATAGCTCTATGAGGAAGCCAGAATCAAACAAAACTACTTTTTATAATGAAGCAGTAGGACTAATTTTGCCTTTTTGTGAAAGGGTTTTTTTTTTTTTCACTAACAACAGTTTTTTAAAAAGTTAAAGTACCTTCACAACTTACTTTTAACTCCCAACATTAAATTTTAAACTTACGAATTTTTTAACTGGTGCTGCAGTGGCGGTGAACGAGTCACCTGAAGTGAGCGGTATTGTGTGGAACTGAATTGTGTTCAGGTGAAACAATGTAATGACAGAATGAGAACTTAACTGATGTTTTGACAGGGTCATAGCTGTAAAGGAGGTTATTAGAGGCCATAGCAGTGAAATTCTCTACAGTGGAATTAAACCAGGCATGATACCACTGGCTTTTGTTTATAGTTCTGAAAAGTTTAATGAGCTTAACTCTGAGATGTGTAGCATTTCAGTACTTGATTTTGAAGTACAGTCGCTGAAATAGAAGTGCATCTTTTAAGCTACTTATGTGCTCTCAAGCTATCACTAATGAAGTTTCTCCCTTTGGCTTACTAGTCTAATACCTCTGTATAAATTGAGAGATCCTACTGCTTAACTATTGCAGGGAGCTCTGCTAAGCCATCCTGCCATGGAAATGGCCTTGAAGAAGACTCTTCTCATTACTTTTCCTTCTGTTAACCCTTGCTATGAAAACGTAGTAATTAAACCAAGTGTTTTGTTAATACATAAGTTTGAATCATGCCAGCTTTAAATGTGATCTCAAAAAAAATTATAGTTTGGACACTTCGTAATGCATATTTCACTGGATTTCCAGGTAAGGTCAATTATGCTTCAGTTCAAGTCAAAAAGACGTGCTTTCACCTAAGCAAAGTTTGTATTAACTTCTGTGGGTAACAAGCATTTGTAATTTTTACATGGCTTGCATCGCTCAAAATGTTCACTTGCATTGCCAGACCAAATGAATATTTTTTGTTTTCAGTCAATATTGAAACTTAACAACCAGTATAGTTTTTTATGTAGTTATGAAGCTGAACGTGAAATTTCTTTAGATTGGTAGCTAACAGTTAAGAGAGTTGAAACTATTTTTTTTGTTACATTTAAATGAATCTTATTTCCAAACATTACTTAAACTTCAGAAGTCTTTCAGTGGTGGTTGTAATGCTTTGAGTATTAAAAAAACATTATTTTCCATCAAGAAATGAACTTGTGTAGCTTTCAGATATGTAATTGAGTTTTAGTTATGAATTTCAAGATTATTGTAAGCATTTCTTTTTATTTGAGAAAGAGCTTGTAGGAAAGTTTATAAAAAAGTTGAAGTACTTGGAAAGGTAGCAATGCCTCTAGGGGCTGCTTTCAGATTTTGAATCAGCTTGGATGCTAATCAGATGCAGGCTTGCAAATGGTAGATTGAATTGATTTCAGCTAATCCCGACGTATAGGTGCGTTCACCTGTATAAATTCCAGGAGGGCATTTGATGCATTTGAATGAAGCATAGTTATATTTTGGAGTGCATGTACATAGGTCAATATACATTTCTATTTGTAGAATTACTAACAAGATGTATGCTTGAAGTATGGAGTAGACTTTTCCCGTTCCAGCCCTGGTAGAACCCATGGCAGTGTACAGAGCTGAGTTGAGTTTGCAGAGTAACTTTTGAATAATCTGGGATGCCCCTGTCACCATTTTGCCGTTGAGTGTCTTCCAGAAAACTAGCTATGCAGTAACTTTTTGTGCTAGAAACTTGTACTGATGTGAAGCCCCTGATTTGGTAAGCAGAAGAATATATTTTCAAGATGCAGGTTGCAGGGTTATTAGAATAAAAGCAAAGAAATAATCATAGAATGGTAGGAGTTGGAAGGGATCTGTAGAGATCATCTAGTCCAACCCCCATGCAGGTCCACCTAGATCAGGTCACACCGGAAAGCTTCCAGATGGGTTTTGAAAACCTCCAGAGAAGGAGACTATACAGCCTCCATGGGCAGCCTGTTCCAGATTTTCTTCTGTAGGGCCAGCAGATACTTTTACCATGCAGAAGGACTGTGGAATCTGTGTACGACAAAGACATGGACTTGTACTTGACACTGGTGAGGCTGCATATTGAGTACTGTGTTCAGTTATGGGTCTCTCACTACAAGAAGGACATGGAGGTGCTGAAGCATGTCCAGAGGTGGACAACGAAACTGGTGAAGGGTCTGGAGAACAAGTCTGATGAGAAGTGGCTGAGGAAGCTGGAGCTGTGTATCTTAGAGAAGAAGGGACTGAGAGGAGACATGATCGCTCTCTATGGCTACCTGAAGGGGAGTTGTAGTGAGGTGGGAGGTTGATCTCTCCAGTAATGAATGGTAGAACATGAGGAAATGGGTTCAAGTTGCACCAGAAGAGGTTTTGATTGAATGTTAGAAAGAACTTTTTCACTGAGAGGGTTATTAAGAATTGGAACAGACTGCCCAGGGGTGTGGTGGAGTCGCCATCCCTGGAGGTATTTCAAGGATGCATAGGTGGGGTACCAAGGGATATGATTTAGTGATGGGCTTGGCAGTGTTAGGTTAGATGCTGAACTTGATCTTAAAGGTCAAATGACAACTTGCAGTTCAGTAACAGTATCACCCTTGTGTGTGAGCTTCAGTGCTTGAAAACCCTTTCTGCTTTTACTATGAAACTGGAAGAATGGCAATTACTCTACAAGTATATGCATATGGAGACTACAAAACAAAAAAATAACAAAGTTAGTGTGCTCCTGACATCTAAAGGAAAGGAAGACAATATTTTAGCTATTGTATGTTGGTTATGCATAGTCTTGGCAAGCCACTGCAAGGTATGTCTACTTCTTACATTCAGAAAAGCATCTAAACTCATTTAGCTCTGTTAGACTGAAAAGAATGATATACCTGAATGTTGAAATTAAAACTGATTTAATGTGGCTTCTTCTAGGTGGTTTTGCTTTTGTCTATGAAGCTCAAGATCTTGGAAGTGGTAAAGATTATGCTTTAAAGGTAAAATGAGTTTACTTCACTGTAGGTTTATAAACTCTGTCGTTTTGCCTGATACTGTAGCATGACAGTTAATCCTTGATGCTCTTTATACTTAGGTGCCAAAAATGGAAGTTCCTTTGTTGGGTACTACTGCTATTTGTCATATTTTGGTCTAGAAATTTATAACTCTGCCCCAAGCATTTTATTGTGTGGGTAAAAAGAATCTTTCCTAGTTACCTGGAGTGGAGTACAGAAATACTTTTTACTTCTAGAGGCAGCTGTAGGCTGTTAATTTTTGTCAATATTAAAATTGATACTCCATACTCTGACTTATTGATAAAACATTCAGCTTGGAACTTTTAATAGATACTTTTCTGTATTCTTTATTTCTGAAGGCTTATAATAGTCACGTACCAGCTGAAAAACTCATGTATTGTGAAAATGACAATAAAAAGTGAAAAGGATAGTAGCATGAGAGGTGTAAGAGGTAAGATGGCATTACATTGCCAGTAATTACTTGGTCTAGTGTTTTCCTTTTGTAGCACATCCTACAGTAACGAAACATGTGACCAGACCCATAAGGTATATGTTTTCAAAATGTTATCTAGAAGTAGACTCATTTAGAAGTAACAGATAAAAGATGAACAATTACTGTCCTTCCTTTGTTTTGTAAGCCTCATACTTTTGTAGTAAATACGCAAGTTGATTCTAGTCAAATACTGACTCAAAATCCAAGTGATACTGGAAACAGCGATGCTTGATTTTCCTCCTTATTACTCCGGCACCATTGAAAAAATTGACTTGATAATTTGGAGTTGTTTTGGTTGGAGTGGGTTCAAAGTTGTTCCTAAAGATCTGAAGTGGAAGATGAATCTTTCCTTGTCAGTGCATGATGTTAAAGACAGCTATTCAGTGTTTTATACAACAGAAAACTTAAGAGTAGTTACTCATATTGTTTACTGTCCCATCACAGTTCCTTAGGTTTTTGACTGCAGCTTACCCTCTGTATTCTGGGCAAAAAAAAAAAAAGTGGCCTTTTTTTTTTTTTTTCAAGTTTTAGTAACTATCTTCTCAATTATTCTGTTTTCTGACAGCGATTGTTGTCTAACGAAGAAGAAAAGAACAAAGCCATCATTCAGGAAGTTTGTTTTATGGTATCCTTTTCTGGAACTTATTTTACTATTTTGATTTACTTGACTAATATCAAACATGTCTGAGAAATGGAGGACTGTTCTACAGGTTCAATTCTTTCCATGCAGTACACCACTGTAATTCTGTTCATGGTTTGTCATGAATCTAGCAACAACAGCCAGCAAGCTCAGTTCTTCTTAAAAATTGCAGAAATTTGATATGTGCAGGTAACTTTTTTAGCTAGTGAAGACTTTGTCACGTACTTTGGCTAGCAATTAATGAAATTCTTTTTTGGGCTTTCTTGCAGTCCTCTGACTGGTCAAGAGATCTTTAGACTTTTCTGATGATCTTAAGTATAATTCTCTCATATGCATTGGATTTGTTGCCTTGTTAACTACTCAAAACTTTGCCTTTACTCTTCATGTTTCTTAATTTCTGCATCATGTGCAGCTGGCATTGAAAATTGATACTGAATATTAAGGAATTTCAGTACAATGCAAGTATTAGAAACAAGCAGATGTTTCTTTGTGTGGTTGATGTTCTTTTTATCTTCAGGGATGTTAGGTGGTAGGGTATAATGTAATCTCAGAGTATTATCAGTCCTTGCACAGCATCTGCTCCAAGACCATCAGTTTATTTCAAGAGTTAGTTAGTAGCTGTGGTAAGCTGCTTTGTTTCTTACTCTGACTATTCAGCTTAATTTTGAGTTACCAGGCAAAACCACAGATCTGAATTTAAGCTACTCAAGTATTTTTATGATTACTGAAATGTTTGGCAAAATCTTACACTAAATACCACAGTTACAAAGAGTGGGCTATCACAGACAGAACTATTTATTTTTTGGCCACCCTGGCTATATCTTGCCAGGAGTGAAGAACTGAAGGTTACTTGGATGTGTTTTTTCACAGATCAAGCTTATTAAAGCATATGTACAATACAAACAAGGCTTAACTGTTCCAAACTTTCCAGTATATAACTGCAAAATTAATTCCTGCAAGTCTGAGTTGAGAGGTTGTGAAGAGATGCATCTGTTGAAATAGTACTTTGGATTCATTATTATTTCATGTGTCTAACGTGATTTATTTTTTTTATAGCTTTGTTGTACTTACGATGTCTTACCTTTTTTCTTTTCAGACTTGGTGAATGCACCATGTAAATAGCTTGGATTTGTCTCACAGGCACAAGTCTCAGTATATGACCGAGCTGATGCACATCAGGGACAACACAAACAGGCATAATTCAATATAACTTTCACTGGCAAGAACTAGGGTCACTTAGTCTTTATATAGTTGAAAAATGATACCTTGAATTTCTGAGCTGGAAGTAAAATGTGACAAAGGTTTCAGTATGAAGAATTATTATTTTAAGCTGATATTCCAAGTGAGATATCTGTGAACTGCTGTATATGATAGTATCAATAAACTTGACAGTCATCTTCCTTGAACATGTTGTCTCCAGAAAAAACTTTCAGGGCATCCCAACATTGTCCAGTTCTGCTCTGCTGCATCTATAGGAAAAGAAGAATCAGACACAGGACAGGGAGAGTTTCTTCTGCTTACAGAGCTGTGTAAAGGTAAACTTTATTTCTTTTCCTAGCAATGCATGTTGCTCTGACAGCTGTTTTGCACAGGTTGCTTCACAGTTTATAAGCTTTGAACACCTCTTAAAGGTAGCATAGTTCAGTGGCAGTAGAATTCAGCCTCATCTTTTATAGGATAACAGTGATATTCTTTGAGACTAATCAGAGGAAGGAAGAAGAGGAGTGATTCCTTAGAGCAACTTTTCCTTTGGCACTGCAGTCATTATGGATTTGCTGCTTTCAGAATGTCCATCTAATGTTACAGTTCAAGACTTTAAGTTGTCTTTGAGAAGAGTGTGTGCCTGTTTATACAAAGCCTTCAGAACCTGATGTTCTGTGTGTGCTTATGTGAATTTCTCTTATTTTTGCAGGACAGCTAGTGGAATTCTTGAAGAAAGTAGAATCCAAAGGGCCTATCTCCTGTGACACAGTTTTGAAAATCTTTTATCAGACCTGCAGAGCAGTACAGCATATGCATAAACAAAAGCCTCCTATTATCCATAGAGATTTAAAGGTGTGTTACCACGTTTAAATAAAGGCTGAATTTCTAAACAGCAAAGGAGCCTGTCTGACTGAATCAGTGTTAAGATGGTTGATCAAATACAGTGGACATTCTTTGAGTGTAGCACTTAAATGTCTTGTTTTACGTGATGGGCATCAGTAAAGGTATCACTTAAATACTTGTATCTCTTCTAACAAAATCTCTTCCTCTTGCTTGTTGTACATTTGCACTCTCAAGATAATGCTTGTCCAATTGGCCCGTTACCCACTAATGAAATGGGGTTTAGTTCCTGTTCTCTTGAATGTTTTCCTGCTTGGTACTTCCTTTTAACAATTGTCTGTAGTGCTACCATGTACATCTAAAACACTGTCTGAAATCTTTGTGCTCCTGTAAATAATGTTCTGGGCTCAAGTATTTCTTTTTAATATATTCACCCATGAGTCAATGTTTAAAAGCATGTGTGTTAGTGTACAGAAAAATCTTTGATTATTCTACGTCTTTTTTAAGGTGGAAAACTTGCTTATTAGTAACCAAGGGACAATTAAACTTTGTGACTTTGGAAGTGCTACAACTATAGCTTACTATCCTGACTACAACTGGTCCTCACAGAAAAGAGCACTGGTTGAAGAAGAGGTGAGATTCTATTAATGTTAATATCAATAGTGAATTAATTTAACTGTTAGAAGCCCCATGAATCAATATCAGATTAATAAGACAGCTGAAGACTCTTTCAGTTGTAGTGTTGTCAATAAAGTTTTGGTATTGTATTTGTGTTACTAGAGTTCAAACGTTATCTGCAATTCTAACCATGGCTGTGTTCTCTAGCTGCATGTACAAATGCTGCTGGAACTAGAGCAGTGTCCCTTCTGTGATCTGATGTGAAACTAGTGATTGCTAGAGCTTGTCCTAATTATGTTTTTAACAAGACATCAAAAATTGATTATACCAAAGTGATTCCCACCTTCTAATCTGTTTTTTCTCTGTTCGGTGATTTATAAAGAAGTGTCAGGCTTGCTCAGCAGAGTTTGAATAGGCAGTATTGCAGAGCCTGTAGGAGTACAGCAACAGTGCCAAATGTGCAGTGTGTTTTTGCAAAGTGCATTTGTTCTTAGTTTAAAGTTGACAGTGCTGCGGTTAAATCCATTGTAAACCCATGAACTGCACTCAGCCCTGAGTATGGAGAAATACTGTGATACTTCTTAGGATAATCATGAATCTCTGTAAACTCTCCCTGTTTTGGAGTCCAGCATCCTTAAAGAGCAATCCATTGGTTTCTGGGGAAGAAAAGATATTCCACCATTGTCTTGTATAGCCTATGCAAAAAGGTGATAGATCATTTTAGGGATTCTTGTGAACACAGCTTAACTCTTTAGATGTGTCTGCACTGTCATCAAGCATGATGAGGAAGTGGGAAGTCCACACCAGAGCATGAATTCACTTCTGGATTTATTGTTGATTTTCTGCATTTGTGTCCATATTCTTTTTTGCCTCTTATAGAATAGTCATTTTACTTTACATGCTTTGTGGTTTGAAAAGATTCTTGGATATTGCTACGTTATTTGAATACTACCATTTTGATCTGGCCTTATATCAAAGCTATTGGGACTATTGCAGGATTTAACTGGTGGTGCTTGCTTTGACAAATTAATTTTCAAAATGAGAACACTCTCCATTCCACAGGGAGAGCTGTTTCCTTGATTTAATCCTGTTTAGAGCATGTTACAATCTGTGTTTTAAAAAATTCTCTTTTGCAGATCACAAGGAATACAACGCCCATGTACAGGACACCAGAAATGATAGACTTGTATTCAAATTTTCCAATTGGTGAAAAACAGGATATTTGGGTAAGAAATTTTTTTTCTTGCTGTATCATAGCTGCTTATGCATGAGATACAGTATTTGATGTTTTCTTCTAAATCTAGCTTAATTTCCATTGTGAGAGGCAATGTTGAACTTCTTTGACACTCAGTAGAACTGCTGCCTAGTTCTGCAAGGCTGGTTGGAGCTTGCCACCCTAGAGCCAGAATACTTAGAGTTCTTGGATTCAGATTCTTGCCTTTCATGCATTGTCACGCATATAATCCTGGGACATCTAATTGCTGAGTTCAGAGTGGTTATAACTAGATATTACACCTACATAAAATATTGACACATAGCAAGAATAAGAATGGTGCAGTGACCAATCATGCTTTGTGTAGAAAGAATGATAAACTGTTAACATCTACTAAAAAAATCTGGCCACAATAAAAGAAAGTATTAAATCCTCAGTTTTACCTTTTTCATTTATGTGATACTGCAATGGTGACTTTTGTCTTACTAGGCTTAGCTTGTTGGATATTTTTTAGAGGCAGGTGACAAGCTGTTCAGCTGCTATTTCTATTGACTGGTTGTCAAAAGACAAATTAATGAAATGTAATACTGCTGCTTTAAAAGCTTTTATTTGAAATCTCAGTTTCATTCCATTTCTTAAATTAGTTAGCAAGATGTTGCAGAAATTCTTTTTCAACTTATACAGCTGTTATTGATTTTTCTTCTTACCAGTGAAGAATAATCAAGAAAAACACATTTTTCTGACTGTTGGTCACTTCATGTGTGTTAAATACCAGTGACCTGAGCCAAGATTACATCCAATTAAACAAAGCTAGAAAAAATGCATTTAACAAAAGCCTAACTCAAAACAACAGATGTTTGGTTTTTTGTTTTGGTTTTGTATTTGTTTTTTTTTTTTTTTTTTTTTTTGTATAACTGTATTTGTTAATTTTAGCATTGTGCTGTCTTATGCTGTATCTTTGGAAGATCCGTTCCATTCACCGTGACTTTGTTGGAACATGTTGTTCTATATTTTTTTCCTTTACAGTCTGAGTTCAAATATGCAAAATATTTAGCAATAAGATATGGCACTGTCTCAGGAAGCATCTTGTAGTTTTCCAGAGAAAGCAGATAGAGTCGGTTAACAATCACAGCTGCGGTCAATGTGCTTGTCACTGTGTGAACTTAAAAGAATAAAGGAGATAGAAATGTCTTACTTAAAGCAGCATCATGGATGAAATCTTGTCAGACACAGACTCCACAATGGAGATGTGATTAGCTCTTGATTGTAGGATCAGAAGTTCTTAGACTTGTCCAGCAGCTTTCTGTACATTTCCTGTGTAATTCTGGAGATCTAGAACGTAAACATTAAACTTAAATACTTTCAGTTCTATAACTTCTTTCTGAATGAGTGCGGTTTCGAGTGCAGTTTCCTGAACTGAAATTGAACTGAATCCTGCTGAAATAATTGCTTTACCTAGTCATAAAGTCTTTTTTTCTTTGGAATTACATTTCATCTTGGGCAGACTTTTCTTGTACTCTCACCCTTAAAAATTTCTGAAAAAGCAGAAGAACAGACTTTGGAATACATTCAAGAACAAGCTTCCATTGTTGGCCAAATTGAATCATAGTTGGCATTGGAAATATAAAAAAAATGTTACAGATAAAGCAGAGGGAATGAGAAGCATTCTGTAGCAATTAACACAAAGAAGAAATCTAAGTGGTCTCTTCACTTCTCATGTGTTCAGCTAATTGCCTTTGTGCTTTTCACGCTGTGTGACTGTCTTATGTTATGCATGGTGTCTTGATGGATTAGTTAATGTGACTAAATGATGCTTCAGTGTATACATTAGAGTGTTTTTTATTAGCAGATTGACAAGTGTACTTGCTGTACAATAACATAGAAATAATGTATGTAGTTTATTTCTGGATTGGGAGACTCAGTGTCTTGGAGTAACAAAGTTTGAAACTATTCTTGGGATGAATTGACAGTCAAGGGCAGTTGGGAGGGAGTGCGTGCAGATGATGGGAGATAGGGAGCAAATTTCTCAGCTAACGTCTTCACTGGCATGTTTAATTTGTTGGAGCTACAAAAGCCCATATGCTGAAGCAACTACACTGATGCTCAAAAGAAACTTTGAGGAGGAATTTCCTAGTCTGTTGTGCAAACACTTTCCTGGGGGTGTTGTTATCAAGCTTCTATGTAATGTGGTTGTATTACACTAGTATAACTCTGACAGTACATTTCATATGTTGACTTATATGAAAAGATATGCATCAAGTTAGAATTAAGTAACAGATGAAATTATCCTAACTGATCCATAACACCTGAACTATTTAGAGATTAGAATTCAAAATTACTTCTGGCTTTGGTGGTTATTTACTTCTCAGGTTGCACAGCTCTCAAGGTTGGGCACNAAATAGAGTTTAGTTTTGTAGTTGTTTTTAAAATTTTTGTTTTAAGCTTGAATGAACCCAACTGATATTAGATTTTGTTATACAAGTTGAATAGTTTTCTGACTGAAGGAAGTAGAGACCACCATTACAGGCATATTTTCTTCAAATCTTTATCAAAACAAGCATTTTTTGACATGATGTTATCTCCCTCTAATGTCATTTAAACAAATTGATTAACACTTAAATGATTACCTAGCTAGTGCAATTGCACAACAGTGTATCTGAGTACAAAATACAAAGGCCAAATTCTGTCCCCACAAATGGGTGAGTCTCCTTGAAGCACAAGATGAAGAAATGTAATAAAACTTCTGAGCCTTTTTGTAAGAAAAGTTCTGTTCTTGAACATATTCAGTGTTGCAGGACTACTCATTTTTGTATACTATGAAATAATAAAGTAATAAAATGGATTTCCTGTGATGATTTTCTAGAAAGGCAGGAATAGGAAAATCTCTGAACTTGAAAACTTCTGTAAAGGGCAAAACCACCACAAATCTGTTTAGTAGGCAGTATTGCTGCTTGGAGCTCTAATTGACATGCCAAACAAATTAACGTTTCACAGTTTTCTGTCCTTGAAAGAATATCAAGACTGTTTCTTAAGGGAAGTGAACCTGATCTCTAAAGAGCTGGGAATCTATCTATCTATTTACCTACATACCTATGTCTCTATATATTTAGACATATATGTGGGGTTTCTTGAGTCAGCAGTTGATGATTTGAAACCAATGATTCACTAGCAGTGTTAGGAGGTTTGATTTTTATAGTCTGAAATTCTACTTTAAATATCATTGACTGAATTAAAGACAGCACAAACAAGTAGTAGCCAGTGGGTTCATGAATCAGAAATTTTGTACTTAGAAGCTTCGTTCTGTGATGTTTCATGCAAAGAAGGTGTGTGCTGCAGACTCCTTTTCTCCACAGCTTCCTGGTGGGCCATGACTATCACAGGATATGAGATAAGGTGTAGAGGTACAGGATAAGGTATTTCTTGTTCCTTTGGTCAATAGCCTTGTTTAAAGTTCAATCTGGAAGAGACTGAAGAGAGACCTTATTGCTCTCTACAGATGCCTGACGAGGTTGTATAGTGAAGTGGGGATTGGTCTCTTCTCTCAAACTAGAAGTGGTAGAACAAGAGAAAAGAGAGTCAGATTGCACCAGGGGAGGTTTAGATTGGATATTAGGAAAAAATTCTTCACTGAAAGTGTTGGAACAGGCTGCCTGGGGAAGTCAAGGAGTCACTGTCCCTAGGAATGTTTAAAAGACACGTAGATGTGGTGCTTAAGGCCATGGTTTAGTGGTGGGCCTGGCAGCCTTCAGGTAATCTTAAAGATTTGTTTTCCAGACTAAATGATTCCATGACTCACTGAAATATTTCTGCCCTCATCCCTGTGTAGGCTCTGGGCTGTATCCTGTACTTGCTGTGCTTTAGGCAACATCCCTTCGAAGATGGAGCTAAACTCCGCATAGTCAATGGGAAATACGTCATCCCACAAAATGACACTCGCTATTTGGTGTTTCATGATCTCATTCGTAAGTTTACAAAGTTACTTAATTTGATGCCTTTATGTCTTATTATTGACAATGTTGAATTACTGATAGTTAACTTTTTTCACCTGTCAGTAACATTTAATTGCAACAGCTTTTTTATTTAAAATTTTAATCTGTTATGAAAAATCTTGTATGTGTTAAATGGTACTTTTGGTTCCTCAGTGCTGTTGCCCATCTTGCTTAGAATCTAAATTAGTTCATAGTAACAAGTAGTGTTTTGACTTACTTTCTTTGAATTTGTTGTAGAAATTATTTTTTTGTTTATATATAAATAGTTTACTGGAAGCTACAGTGCCAGAAATTTCTCCCGCTCCTAACAGTATTAGACGTGAAGTTATTTCTGAGGTTACTCAACTCATCCTAAAGTATATTCTTTGAAATATTTTTAACCCTAAATTATGGATTTTTATGGATACCTGTGATGACAGTAATATTTAGATATGGATTTAACAGTTGCTCCATGGTATTCATGTGTCTGGTTGCTTATTGCACTGGAGTGCACTGAAGAAGTGATCAACATCTGCTAGGAGAAAAGCTCTGAAAGGTTTCTGTTAAATTATATGAGTCTTCTTTTTTAGGCTCCACATTGAAAGTCAATCCAGAGGAAAGATTGACAATCACTGAACTTGTTAATCAACTGCAGGAGATTGCAGCAGCTAGGAATGTGAATCCCAAATCCCCAATCACAGAGGTAAAGATGTCTCATAAGAAGTATTATTGATTAGATCTTTTATCTAGTGAATTTGGTAACAGATACCAGAGTAGATCTTGTGTTCCTTAGTTTTTTGAAATTCAGTTGATGTCTCTCACTTGTTTGATCTTTGGAGTATGCCTTTTAAAGCACAGAGCTTGCATGACATTAAAGGAAACTTAGTACTGGTTAGAAAAACTCATGATCTTGGGTCATTCTTTAGTACCGCAAGCGCTGTATTTGGCATACTGCATTTAATCATAATTAACTTGCACAGAAAAATCTAACGTACCAAGGCTCTGCCTACAGTGACTAGAAACCCACTTAGGATGTCTTCTGTTTGATGATTGATTTGCACAATACTGCAGGTAAATCAAGTAGTGTATCTTATCTTCCTGGCTTTCTCCTGAGGTTCAGATTGCTTATTCTCACCAAGTAATTTACGAAGCGTAAAAAGTTGGCTAAGTTGACAAGAAAATATTCACAGTGAATTTAATCTTCTCAGCTTCTGGAACAAAATGGAGGCTATGGAAACAATGCTCAGCCTCGGACATCTGTGACCTCCATTTCACAGAGCTCCAAGCCTGCAGGACAGTTCAACAATATGTACAATGCAGGTAAGTGCAGAAAGAGGCATCATCTTAGTGTAAAAATCAATTGCCTGTCTTGTATGAAGGAAGGGTCATTTGGAAGTTTCAGATATCTGGCACAAGTACTGTCTATTTTGCATTTATATCTCAATACCCTTGCTTTCTTTTTTGCAGGATTTGGTTGTATCTTGATACAGGCAAATGTGAATTTCTCAGGTTCATTGCTGGCCAAGATAAAATCTGTTTTCTTATGTGAATTAATTGAAACTAAACTGTATTATTGATCTGTAGTGGTGGGAGAGTTGAAATAATTGAGCTAAAACCTCATGAAAATGGTGGCTACAATAAGCAATAATGTTCTTAAGAACAAGAGCTGTAGAGAAAATAGTCTTCAGGTTATAACAAACAAATAAAAGTGGCTTATTTTAACCCAAAACTTTCTAATTCAGTGAGGCCACACTATTTAAAAGTATCTTCTGTAAAAAAGAGAATTAAAGATGACTTTACATTTAAACTGTTAAAAAATCTTCCCTGAAGTGCTACATTTTAACTGAAACTTTTTTAATTTGTGGCAGAAGTTACTGGAATCAATACATATCCTGAGTTTTGTGTAATGTGACAGTTGTCCTTGGTTTCCAAGATAAACTACTTAACATCAGATATGTTACAGCTTAAAGATAGCAGCTATTCTGTGGCTTTTGGTGTAACCTTATGGTAAAACAGGCTTGGTCTCTGACAGTTAAGGTGGTAAAATAAAGACACGCGTAAGCAATTGCAAGGATTTTGACTGTGAACCACAAAAAGTTCATTAATGCTAAGAAGTCACTTATGTGGCATGTGCACATTTTAGCCTGTGAAAAGCCCATAAGAGGAAGAACCACTCCCACGGAAGAGTCTGGAGTCCACTTCTCCTGCCTCTTCTGTCCCTCAAAAAGACTTTTGACCCTTGCATCCCTTCCACACTAGCTGGAAGTGCATTTGACAGTGTAATCACAGTCTAAAGTGTTATGGTTTTGTCACTTCCACAAGATTCATATCTGACAGTCTCAAAAGGAAAAAGCTGCAGCCTAGATCCAGTTTAGTTACTATACAGTCAGTACTTTCAGAAGCAGTTGTAGCTAGGACTGACTTGAGCCCAGTTCATCATGGGAGCATTGTGGAGGGACAGCTTCGAGAATCATTTGCAGTATAGGACATCAGTGGTGAAGAGGAGGAATTGTGGTTCCATCTGAGGAAAACAGTTGTACTAGCAATACTACACTGAGTCAACCAAAACATTTATTCAAAGTGACATGATTAAAAGTTTACATGCTCATTCTGTAAAAGGAATCGTTCAATTCAAAATAATTACACTTCAAGTAGCCAGAAAAGTGGGATGCTTGGCAAGATTATTTGCATCTGATTTCTTGTTAAAAGGCAATTTCTGCATCGATCTTGCTGTATGTCATATGTGACTATAGTACGCTTTAATTAATGTAGAAGATACCAAGAGATTATTTCATACTGTACTAAATTTTCTTTCCAGATTGATATTTCTTGCTTGGTATTACTTAGTGCTGAATTGCCAATGAGACAAAAGATACCAATGTTCCAGAGAAACTTTTAAAATTGAGTAATGTTTGCTGCAGTAATGTTACCTGTACATAAATTTCTGTGGATGAGTTGAGCTTCCTAATGACTATTTTCAAAAGGCTATCCAGCCACTTCTTTTATGCAAGAATGAGTACTGTTTGTTGTATACAACCATATTAAGAGGAATGTTGTGTTTAAAAAGTAAGTTAATTATGCTAGATGCTTTTGAAGCCTTGCATTAAAAAACGTTTATTGTGGGTGCTTAAGTAGACTTGCTAATGGTGGGCTACACTTTAAGAGACTGGTACTAAAAAAACAATGTTTTGCTGTACTGGCAATATGAAATTAATGCTTTACTGTCAGAAACTTTTAATCTTGTTTTCCCTTAAATGCAAATAGTCAATTAACAATGTGTTAAATAGTTTGTTACTATGAAGAACTAGTTAAGGAAGGTATAGGCTCTATGTACATTCACTTCCAGCTTTGTAGGCAACTTGATATGACTTAAAGTACAATTATTTTTATTCAACTACTCTAGGCTTGACCGTTGCGGAATGTGACCAGACTTATGGAGGGTTCTTTGATATTCTGAGGGGTGGAACAGAGCGATTTTTCACTAATATTAAGGATACATCTTCTAAAGTTATCCAGTCTGTTGCCAAGTGAGTAAAAAAAAAATAAATTAAATTGTAAGAGTTCTAAATAAAGGTTCAGGAGCTTACTCCAGAAATGATAAAATTCAGCATATTTTTGCAAATATGAGCTCTAATAGTTGATAGCCAACCTTGAGATTTTGAGTGATATTAAAATAAAAGTTAACTTTAGCAAACATACAGTAGAAACGAGAATGATGGGGTCAAAAGCCTGTCCACAAGTGCTGCTTTCCTGACTGTACGTTAGATACTGAAAGCTAAGCAGAGATGAACAGGTGGCAAGTGGTGCAGGATGGAGAGGTATGGAATAGAACTGTCACAGTTCAAAATTAGTAAATTGAATTAGTAGACAGAGCCTTCATGAATAAGAGGAAGAAAAAAAAGATGGAATGGTAAAAGGTACAAATAAAGGGAATAGAAGTGAAAAGAAAAACTGCAGGGAAATAATGTATGAGCTTTTCTATCTAGATTAGGTTTTGGTGGAATCCTATACCCTCAAGGCAAGATGACAGGATCTGCACTGTTTATTGTCTTTGCCCAATGTTACGTGGAAGAGCACGCTTCTGTTTTGTTGTATATTCTGATCAGGTTTTCAATCCCATTGCAAATATTTTTAGTACCTCTATATGATCAATATTAATAAGTTTGATTCACACACCTTTAACTCGTAATACGATTTTTTGCAGTATATAAATTTTTTTCTCAATTCTAGGAAAAGCAGGTAAATCACTAATGAATGCTATGGCTGAAATAGAACCTCCTAAGGAATACTTGTCCCTTACTATGTAGGGTTTATGGTCTTTTAATTGGGATGCTCTGCCTAATAGCTTGTGAAGTCTATTGCTTGCAGCATGTATTTCTGTCACCAAGTGTGATTTAAGCGTAGTGCTGCTCTAAAATGTTTGTAATGATTAGGTAAATTAGATCTGTAGGTCTTGCACCTCTGTAGTCACTTCCAGCGTATCTTTAGCTGTTTGCTCTTACAGTTAGTCTGTTTAAACTTCTGATGTGTGGCTTACAAAGGCCAAGTGATCTATTTTGCAAGGATTACTAAAGCTATGCAGATTTGGTTTGTCCTTAAGCCTTTCTACAGAAACAATTGGCACAGCAGCATCAAGCTTTTCACCCTAGGGAAACCACACTGACTCAGGAGAATACAAGGGAAACTAACCATTGCATGGTGAAAAGTGATGACTTATTAGCAGCTTAGCACTATGGCAGGAATTCTGTGTGTGAAGTAACATGATGAGCTATATATTCCAAGCAACTGCTTTCTGTTTTATTTCTTTGGCTGTGCTGCCTTGTAGGCCTCTGTTCTTTATCTCCTTAACATGCCACCTCTGTGGAACTAACTAATCTTCCTCTCCCATACTCTTTAGTCCTAATTCTGTTCCTTTTATGGTATCTTGTTAAACAGAACTTATTGTGGGGTAAAGCATAGAAATATTCTGCAAATTCCTTGGCTTTGACGGGTTAATGTTATATTAGTACCTAAAATGGTCCTTAGGTTCTTTAGCATTTAATGTTCACTGTGCTGAGAGTCCCACCACTGGGCTTGTATGTTCTTAGACCTTTTATGCTTTAACCAAGCTGAAGTGTTAATTCTTTGTTTGCCTCTACTATAGGACATAATCTTACTGTCATGGTCATTATCTGCCTTTACAAACTTGTGTTGTAGCTACAGCTGATACTGTCAGGGATGTGAGAATGCATCTAGTGTTGCATCCTTGACTGCATTTCCAAAACTCTTCAACTAACACGAGAAGCAGACATTCTAGGCAAACTAAAATGTCTCTTTCTTGTTCTGCTTTTTCCTTACCACATTGAAGCCTTCCTTGTGTTGGAGTCTTGTCATATCATTATCCTACTTCTTGTTGCTTTTCTGAATTGTGGAGTTACTTCCTTTATCTGCAGACTTATATCTGAAATCTAAACTACATTGGAAGAGTTAGTGTTTTGTAGTTGCTACAAAAAATTATTTTTTCTTCCCTTTTATAGCTGTCCTAATTCAGATGTTGGTCTCTTGTTTATCCTAGTAAATGATAAAGCTGGAAAACTCAAACATATGTCACAGGCTACTAGGAACAGGAAAATGAATAAAGGCCATCTTGATTGTCCTCCAGGCTCCCTCATTTGCACATGTTGTAATCTCCATTGCAGATTCAGGTCAGGCAGAGAGGCAGTTTATAGCTTCATGAGAGAAAATGGAGAGGTTCAGCCCTTTGTTGGTACAAACTGATCTAAAAGAAACTACTAGGGAGTGTATATGCACTTAGAGCAGATATGCAGTGCTCTGTGAAGAGGCCTATTACAGCAGAGTAGCATCTGCATAGAAGGGAATTTTGTTCCAACGGTTGTATCTATGTGTGCCTG
Source organism: Urocolius indicus (assembly GCA_013401255.1). Classification (NCBI taxonomy): domain Eukaryota; kingdom Metazoa; phylum Chordata; class Aves; order Coliiformes; family Coliidae; genus Urocolius; species Urocolius indicus. The sequence goes on from WBNH01012829.1 coordinate 40,074, forward strand.
ATAACTCAGGCAACCATGCAGTCTCAGTGTACCACTGTTCAGCTATTGTATCTCTCACTTGTAACACGGCTTTGCCCTTGACCAGCTTTTATGCTTACCAATGTCTGCATCCACAGAAGTTACAGGTGCCCTGCCAAAAACCTAAACATTTTAAGTATTTGCTCTTCAGTGGGTTTGAGAGCAGCATGCGAAACTTAAGATCAGTCTTGTTTTGCTTTGTCAAAACAGTCTCACTGAGGAGATTATCATCTCATAATCGAAGAAACAATTAGCTGCCTTTTATTGCTAACATTCTTTGCTTCTAAGGTAACTTTATTTCTGGTTTAATGCCACATTAATGTTTTATTAAATAGATCCGTCTTGCATTAAGTAGTTGAATGATTCATTCAGTTGTATGAAGCAAAACCAAGTGGGAGCAGGTTGATGTGAATTTCAGTGCCATATTTCTTCCTGTTTTTTGAAAAATAAACAATGGTGGTGTTTAATGAATATACGTTTTGTCTAGTCTCGTGAGTGTATAGATGGCTAGAGAAAAATTGCTTAGTGTTAGAGCATGCTTTAACTGAAGATAATGATTTGTGTGCTGACATTGTAGCTGTGCTGATTAGTCTGTTCTTTATTCTTTCCCATGTTCAGATAATAGTAATACAATGTAGTTATATAGTGTTGTAGAATTTTGCACTGTATGTTAACAAGTTTATTTTGTGAATTTAGTGGTTAATTTTCATTTTGTTGTTTTTAACTTGGCTCAAATGATCTTTCTAATTATGGTCTTGAAGTGCAGCTGTTCTCTGGAAAGATGATAATGCCAGCCATTTACACAGTGAAAAGTTTTTAACATCCAATTTCAACTTGAGATTTTGTTTAGGTATTGATTCTGTAAAATGAAAAGTCATATCTTATTTGCTAGATTTCCCATGACTGCTTATTAAAAAGCCTTGAAGTAGCCTGGTATCATCAGAAAAGTGACTAAATATTGGTGTCATAATGTACTTACCTGTTTAGTTTCATTTGAGCCTTAAAAAGTACAGAGTTTTCCATATGGATCAGAAACCAGAAACTCTCCATGCAGTCTCTTGTTTTGTTTGTATATTCTTCTGCCTTTAATACCTGCCAGCAATATTGCTATTTAAATGAAACTTCAGCGCTTACATGAAAGCAAGGCCTTATTCTGTATTTTCGAGATGTGTAGAAAGGCTCGCCAGGGTGAGGAACATTTATTTTTCCCACCTTCCTGTCGTCCAAAGCAATCTCAGATGCTGGTCTAACATGAAACACTCCATTAAAGCAGAGAACTCTGTGCTCAAGTCTTACTACTGGAATAGGTCTAATGTTCACAGTAAACTTCAAGGAATAGTATTTCAAGAATGAGGTCACATGTTTTAGGAGGTTTTGCAGCTACATTCTAATTAAGACAGCACAAGCATTCTGAAGCCTTTTGAGATATAACATGCATACAAATTGTTTTCCTGCAAAACAATAAGCTTGAGTTGACTGTGCTCTGTTGTTGACATTCCAAGCTACATTTTGTTTTTTCAGTAATGTCTGTGTGCTGAGATCAGTGCTTCTAGTAATGTTTCATCTTGATTTAGACAAATGAAAAAAGCAAAACTGAATTGAGTGGGCTTGCTAGTATGGTATGGGTTTGAGGATTGATGGTTTTTTTTCCCCTTAATAGCTCTATGCTTCTCTTTCAAGTTACTGCTTAACCTCAGTGTTAAAGCATTGAAGAAGTCTATGGTCTTTATTATCAGGCTGTCGTATTAGGTGACTCTATTGTCATATCAAAAAAACTGGTGGCATTAAAATCGTCTGCATGATTTCCTGCTTGAAGGTGATAGTGTGAGCAACAATAACATCTGACACTTCTTAATCCCATAAAAGACTATGCTTATTACTAGTTTTATAAGAAATAATGATTAGCTCTGAATGAAAATTTATGCCTTAATTAGTTTGGCTGCAGAAGTCTTACCACTTGAGCTACATGATGAAGTTACGTCATTCCAAAGGTGCAAAGAAGGAATTTTGAAATATTATTTACTTGGCTATTTTATCTGAATCCTTATGCAAGATTTTTTAAAGCAGAGTGTTGTAGTACTTTATCTAATGAGACTCTCCAACTTTCTGATGGTGTTTTGAATTTCTCTTGAGGCTATGGGTCATTATTGTTGTTAGGACAACGATACGGTAATGCCATTCTGCATATTTACTGTTTAATGTTCTTACTTTCAGAACAGTTCTTATCCTCTACCCAGTACTTGTAAATGCAATGGTTTTCTAATCAATCCCTTCAGCCCTCTTCAGGTTTACTAGCAAGCAGTAAGGTATCAAAGCAGAGTGTTCTCTCTTGATATTTCAAAATCAGAGTGCAGTTTCCTAGGTCTGCTCTTTCAAGCAGCATCTTGAAACTTTGTAGTGATATGAAAGCATTGTTTTGATAGTGCCTCTGCATTCTGTAAACATGCAGCATGCTGTTGTGAAGGTGATATTTGGGAGATAATATGCTATTGACTTAAACAGGTTTGGGATGTCTAAACCAAATTCTGTAGTTCAAGTTTATTCTTGTTTTCCCAGTCAATTGCAATATGTTATTACTTAAGGATGCACTGTGACTCTTTAGTCTTTCTTGAGCTTTTTCATCCTGTGACACAGCAGATAACACTTGAAACAGGAAAGAAGTAGTGCTCTTAAAATAGTAAATTATTGACATAATGTTGTTGACTAGAGATGAAGGAACTGGACCTAAATACAAACTAAAAATCACTGGGAGATTATTTTTCAAAGGTTGGTCTTCAAAAATGTGCACAGCTACATGAGAATTATATATGTAATGATTAATGCTTTGCTCACTATGGAAAAAGTGAATTTTTGGAGGATTGATTTAAGTACAGAAGGAGATTCAGGTATCCTCTATTCATATGGAACCTTGAAATTGGGCAGCATGGTTATCTATGTCAGTAACATGACAGAGTTTCGTAACTTAAAATGTGATGTTTCAACAAATGGCCTTTGTTTTAAGCATTCTGATGTCCTCTGTGAAAGATGTTGTTTGTCTTCATTAGGCTTTCAAACTCATATTTATCAGTAAGAACAGGGGCTAGAGGAATGAGTTAAACATTGAAGGCATCTGCACAAAATCTACAGAGATGGTTTTATTGCAACTGATGTAAATAAGTAACTGTTCAAATACAAGGCCTGTTGGCAAAACTCCATTCTGAAAACCTTCTTGTGATGTAGCAAGCCTCAGATGGAAGAAATGAGACATTCATGGTGGTAGGTGTAGCCTGAGAGATGTGAATTTTAGACTTACAGTGACAATAGTTTATTTCCCAGTACTAACTCCAATGTGTTCTGTTTCAGTTATGCAAAAGGAGACTTGGATATATCATACATCACTTCCAGAATTGCTGGTATGGTAGCTGTGTCTGTCCTAAGAACATTTTCTGTTTTTTTCTTCGTATGAAAAAAGTGAATACTTCCCCTGGTGTTTGTTCTATCTTTAGTGATGTCCTTTCCAGCTGAAGGTGTAGAATCTGCCATCAAAAATAATATAGAAGATGTGCGGTTATGTCTGGACTCTAAACATCCTGGCCACTATGCTGTGTACAATCTTTCTCCAAGAACATACAGGCCTTCAAGGTTTCATAATAGGGTGTGTATAGTTTTTGTATATTTCCATTAAAGGTCTTTCAAAACAATGCATTGATTATACCTTCAGCTTTTTATTGTGAAATATCTTTAAGTAGACTGTATATCCAAAAAGACAGCAAAAAAACAGGTTAAAAAGTAAGGTTTAAGAGTAAACTATTATTCTGCTTGGCTTTGCTTTCATTCCAAACTTAAACACTCAAAGACTAATCTTTAATCTTAGTGACTAAAGTCCGTGTTTCCTAGGGTTTTGATATCTTGGAAAACATGTGCTGGTGCCTTTACAGATTATTTAAATACAAAATACTTAAAGTAATAAAAATCTTAATGAAATTTCCATCTCTCCTACATTCAGAGGTTCTTATTTATCTAAGGTAATACTCCTGTGACAACTGACTTGCACAACCTATTTACTGGACTTTCTCTGCATCCTGCTATGTACCATTTGACTCCCATATGCCCCAGCTCTAGCTAATGTCTTGTAGCTACTGCCTGAAATATTGGTCAAGCTTAGCTGAGCCTCTGTTAGTGTTTCTGGCTCTTTCTCTGATCTTAGAATGGAGACATTTGCAAAATTCAGTTATAAGGCAGTGAGAACAGCTTGTGAGGTGGCGAGGTAGGGGGCTCAGTGTCTACTCCTAAGTATTCATCATATCCTGTTCAGCAGTAAAGATGTACTGTGTTGAGAGTTGTCTAGCACTGGCCACATTAGACCTCACCTCAACAGTCTGTACTGATGATGGCTCTTTTCCACAACACTGACTGCCCAGAGGACAGCAAGGAAATATTATTTTTTACAAGAAGGCCCTTTTGAGCTTACCTTGCAGAGCCATCCTTAGTGTTACTTCAGTTATCCACATTCACTTAAACTGTCAGGCTGAGGTACCTATTAACATAACTGGTTACATTACTAAGGTTAATAACTAATGTAATATAACTTAACATAACCATATTAATGTATCTAGTGCTTGTATCTTCCTATGTTTTGTTTTTTTTTTTTTAGCTTATTAACTTGTAGACAGGACAAAATATTATCACATCTGAAAAAAATGTCTCCCGCCTCTTTGAGTGCAGGCAATCAATTTCATCCGCATCTGATGTGGTATGAAGTTCAGTTGGAGTCTGTTCAAGTTGGAAGGCAAAGTTTAATCGTGCTGGAGACTTGTTGCATGATTATTTGGAACAGATGCCTCAACATGAAGTCTTGATGTTTCTTAGTACTAGATTGTTGTAAAGTCAGCCGAGGCTGACATAGTGAACTGATTTATTCCTCATCCTACAAAGCTGTCAGTTTCTGTTTGTGGAATGATAAATTCTATGACTGAGAGGCTGTTTACCCTAGGGATACTTTTTTGGTAATGCAAGTCTGAAGTGCCTATAGACTGATATTCCTGATATGTTGGTACTGTTAATGATAATATGAGCACAGCTGAATCTACCAGTGATCTGGAACACTTCTGGTCTACATTTATTGTTTTATCTTGTGGTCTTTGTTTTGCTAGGAAGAAATAGTAGATCATAACTTGTCAAAAGTCTCATGTGATACTTAGTTCAGGTAACTTATCTCAAGTGTAAGCCTGCATCTCTTACCTGGTAAGAAACTATGTTCAAGACAAGTAGAAAAATCTTGCTTTTTCAGTTATTTCCTTGATCCTGACAGAACACTTACTCTTTAGGTTTTGCAAGTGCACAAGGATCAGGTTTCATATACTGCTTTCTTAATGGACAGCTGATTTTACGAATATAGACTTGTCAGCAGTGAAGGTGATTATTTGATAGTATTTTGTAGCAGTGACTGAAGAAAGATTATTACTTAACTATTAAGGCTTTTTGAATAAAAAAAAAGAATGGCAGGTCTTTCTGGTTTTGGAGGAGGGGTTGTTGCTTAAGAATATGTGTGCAAATCACACTGGGAAATGTTTGACTTTTATTTCTTGCTTTAAGAAAATTTCATAGTAATCTGAGTTGTTCATACTGCTAGGGCATCAGACTATAGAGGACTGGAGTTTTATTGCATTTCATCCTATAAAGTGATGCTTACACTGTCAGACATCTTTTCTTGACCATTTTGCTTCAATTCTACCTGAAGGTGGCATTAAAGTGTAAAGTTTTCTTTTGTATACATAGCTTATGCTACGCATATATATGTGACTATGTAATCTTTTTTATCACTTCTGCTGTCTCTCTCATTTGCAGGTTTCTGAATGTGGCTGGCCAGCAAGACGAGCACCAAATCTTCAGAATCTTTATAGCATATGCAAGAACATGCATTTATGGCTGAAACAAGACCAGAAAAATGTTTGCATTGTGCACTGCCTTGTAAGAAATTAGTTTGTCTGAAGTGTTTTCCTCAATCCAACTTTAAATTGTAAATAAGGATGCTAGTGTCCGCTCACTTAATGACTATTACTGGCTTTCTGTCCTGTGAGGCCCGGGGGCAATTCCATTCTTCCATGTCTTTGGGAAAGATATTTGCATGTTTTTTCCTTTAGGTAAATTTATAGGGGATTATAGCTGTTGCATACTTTCATGTAGCATGGAAGGCAGTATATTGGCGGGATTGAGACAAAGGAGCCTTAGGGAGAAAGAATCTGCTCCACTCTTTCAATGTTTGCTCTATTTTTTGTTTACTATTGTTCACTTTTCTTCTGAGTCGCAGCTGAATGTACACTGCATTTCCTGCTACTATCCATTTAGAATGTACCTTCACCTACAGAATTGCAGAAACTGATTGAGACTTCTGTGGGGACTTGCTTCTGTTGGCAGCAGATTGCTGTTCTTTAATGTGTCATTAACCATAATATAACCCAAAAAAGCTAAAAAAAAAACCTCTTGATAAGAGCCTAAAGAATAGTGACTATGTTCAAGACTTGAAAATATGAGTTTATTGTTAAGTTTGTGTAAGAGAATTGCATGCAAAATATTGTCATTCTTATTTTCCTGTCCAGTAAAAAGAGAAATATGACAGCTGTTACAATGCTTATGATGCTTCTGGAAAGTAATCAAAAGCAGTCTTTTGATGTGATGCAGTAGTCTATATGGAACGTAACTATCAGAATCTAAAAGGATTTGTTTATCTGGCAAAGTGTGCTTCCTTTGAGTTTTGCAAGGAAAAAATCAGTTAATGCAAGATCCCGAAAGCCAGTGGAATTTTCAGTGGTGCTGTGGGATTAGGTATCTAATTCTGTGTTAAAGTGATACTTACTCTCAGTATCACATGATTTGTCAAGTAAATAAGATGATGTGATGAATCCAGCCAATTTTTTTAAACATCTTTCTCTTTAAAGTGTTTCCTTTAAGGTACCTAACTCCTCCTTTTTTGTTGGGTTTAAGGGAGGCTTATATATATATATATGCATATAAATGGCTGCATGCCAGATGTGATGTGAAGAGCATACACCAGAACTACAAGAAATTAATTACAGCTTTGGTATATGTCCTGAATTCATCTAGCTAGCAGTTGTTGTAGACTTAAGCTAAGAAATCCATGTTGAAAAGAATAATTTGTCTGATAGTGATAGAATGTCTTAGTCTGATACAGTTTCATGTTTTGTTACACAAAGTTGCATCTTGTAAAAGTTGGAACAGCCTCTAGGTGTCAGGGATTCAGAACCAGGTAGGACTTCTTGGTCTTTTACCCATTACTGTAGAGGTTTGCAATAATGCAATGAGTTGTTAAATTTTTCCGTTGTAGTTTGAGTGACCCAGTTGAGAACAGGCATTTCATTTTGAAAACGGGCTTTAATGGCAACTTCCTTGAGGATATGATTTTAACTGCCATCCTGTTCTGTTGATACTGCTAGATTGTAGCACATGTGCCAGGGACTGGAGTAACTCTTGGACAACTGCAGTAACACTTTGTTGTAATTACGTGAGGCCATGCAGTGATGGTCATCCTTGAAAACTTGCACAGCTTTAAAAAAGTGTGGGTACAGGATTGTATTGGTGGAACTTGGTGGCAAAGAGACTGGGTATGCTACAGCTCTTTGGGTGTGCTTCAGTGTTCCTTCAAATGTCTGCATTTGACCTGTGTTTTAAATAAAGTGAGTCAAGATAACGATACACACACTAGGAAAAGTTGTGTTTAATTTGAAGGTTATTCGTTTTTAAAATAGTTCAGACAGAAAACTTCTCTAGTTTTTCTTTGAGGCTTTGGGACAAAACTACACTCAATCTGGCTTTTTCCAGTCACTTTTTAATGGCTGTCTTAATGATTGATTATGCCTGAGGATTGCTTACTTTTGTAGCCACTATCGATCATCTTTATATAAACGGAAAAGGAAAAATTGAAATTATTACTGTCTCATATCAGTTTGGGAGTGTTTCTTTTGCAACTTAGCAAGCTTCATTCCAAAATGCTAGGTTGTCATCAGATTTGTTTACTTATGAGTAAGTTATTCTTGATTCTGAATGCTGTGTTTCTGGTTTTCTGGTGGTCTTTAAAGTCTTGTAAAGTTGTCCCCTGACTTCATGACACGTTTTCAAAGGGTTTACTGTAACTTGCTTTCTGTTCTCTTTGTGCAGTGATTTTCCTCTGCTCAGGGTGGTGCTTTGATTTGGAATTGGCTTTGTAATGCAAGTGTGCATAGATCACTGCTTGTCATGCTGATCAGTAATGTTTCATTCTTCCCTTGTATTCATTAATGCTTTGCCCTCAGTGTACTAACTGTAGATGTCTCAGAGTAGGGACCACATTTTAATTTCATCAGTGTCAAATTTTTCTAAACTGATCTTCAAAGATCAGTCTCTTACGGTGCTGACAGATGATCTTTTCATTGATCTAAGTAATGGTTAGAATAGAAGCCTGGCTGTGAAGGAAACGCTTGTTAAAACAAGTTGAGGAAAAGCATTTCCTTCTTCTCAATTTCCACCATTGTATGTCAAATGATTATAAAAATATCTGTGCTGTGTTGCTAGCAAAAAAACCTTGTGACATCCTATTCTGTCAGCCGTTACCTCTTCTGAATCTTCAGCCTTTTATAATGTAGGGATGAATCTGAGACGTGTAGTCGTGGTCCTTGCAACAAGAAGTACTATGTTGTAACTTCCTTCTCTTAGTTTTGGGGCAAGCTATTAATTTAATGCAATTTAAGACAGACTATTAAAAAGTTTAGTGTGGCTTACTTTTTCGGAATCTTAGGACTTGTCTTGTAGCAGAAGTCCATGGTTATCATCCAAAAATAGCATGGAACTAGGATTTCAGGTAGAGGTCAGAAAATATGGGTATTTAGTGCTATAGAGGTAAACCATCTATTGAAAATTTCAAACAGGGTTAAGCTAAAGCCATTATTCACACTTGAGCAAGCAGCTAATATGTGGTAACCTTTGCATTGTGTAGAAATCAGATGAAAAATTTCACATTGAGATGCAAACTTCAAATAATTCAAATAATTGTACTAGACCTTGGAGTTCCTTACCTGAAATAAAGGCAGCCTATTCCTCAGTTGCTTCTGTAATGATTTTTCAACTAGGTTTAATAACGAAATGACGAAGTGACCTTTTTTTTTTTGTTAATAGGATGGAAGAGCAGCATCTGCTGTTGTAGTTTGCTCTTTCTTGTGTTTCTGTCGTCTCTTCACTACGGCTGAAGCTGCAGTTTATATGTTCAGTATGAAACGTTGTCCTCCTGGCATTTGGCCTTCTCATAAAAGGTATGGTATCCATCTGTAGAATTCTGTTGAAGCAAGTAGTTATGCAATTGTGAATATGCTGCTATTTTTACAGGATGCTGTCTAGGAAGATAAATTATTTCAGTAGTCTCTGAATAGAAAAATACTTAGAAAAGTGGATGTATTGTGAATAGAGAAAGTAGTTCAGAATTTTGTGAGCCTTTAAGTTACTTACAATTTTCTTAGAAGGAATGAGTCAAGTATGACTTGTAGCAAAAAGATGTCAGGAATGAAAATAAGAGTATGTTGTACTTCTGAATGCTCGCAAGTATTAAATCACCTCCCACTTGTGTAAAAAAATATTGTGTGTTTACTAATTTATTACAGTAGGTTTTACTGTGTCAGAACAGTAAGTTCTGTGGAAAGGTGAGTACTGATTTCCATGAGTCTTTTCTGTTTAGATAAGAATGGTTTCTGCTTTTTAAAGGAGTGTATGCAGAAGTAACTTTGAAATACTTTGACCAATTTTTTAAACCGATTATTTAATTTGATAGTATCTGTAACAGTAAAGTCTCAGTAGCAAGTGACACTGGTAGTAAGGGTGTTTCCTACAAAAAGGATTAGGTTTAGAAATGTGAGAAGTAGGGATTAGTTACTTATAAATGACAGATTATGCTGCTGTACGTATTTATTTTGAGTGTATTTAATGAGTGCTCTACAAGATAACTTACAAGGATAAATTTAAAATCTTTAGGAAGCTTTGAGTTACTGGCTTCTGAACTGCTGTCCAAGTTTGATCCCTTATGTGTGAGATACAAAGTAAATAGTTCTCCCAGATGGGTGTTTTAAGGCCTTTGGAAAGAGTGGCTAGTTTTACAAGCGAATATATGTAAAGCTGCAGACCTAAGGCAATGTATGGAGTTGTCTGGAAGGTGGGATGTAGGTGCAGGTGAGTTCATATGCAGTGCTGTTTCCAATTTTGTGGGCATTCCATTTTTCTGTCGTGATGCAACCGTCAGACTTTTGTACAGAAACTATGTTGCAGTCCTGAAACTGAGAGGCTAGTTAGAACTGTAAATATTTCTCCATGTTTCTATTTTATTTTTCCTTTGTGGAGTTCAATCAGACTTGAAAATTCATTCTCTGGAAATGCTGTTAAGTGTTCCCCATGCTTTATTGTTATCATTTGTCACTGCTTAGTGACTGCTTATATGAACAGGAATAACTATATACTCACCTATTTTTAGAATGTGGTTCTCTGGCTAAATGAGTACCTTTTTGGTTTTGGCAGATACATTGAGTACATGTGTGACATGATGGCTGAAGAACCCATTATTCCTCACAGCAAGCCCATCCTTGTCAGATCAATCGTCATGACTCCAGTTCCTCTCTTCAGTAAGCAGCGTAATGGCTGCAGGCCTTTTTGTGAAGTTTATGTGGGAGATGAGAGAGTAACAACTACCTCTCAGGAATACGACAAAATGAAGTAAGTACAGGTTACGATTTGCTCTTTAACAGCATGTTATGTTTCTGCAGAGTAAAATGTCAAGTTCTTACTATGAGGTGAAAGCGTGGTTTTGCATGTACCAGTTGAGCAGAAAGCTTCTTTAATGTATGGGACAGCTCGTCTGTCCCCCATGACTTACCATTCAAGATCACCTGTAAGGGAAGAACTAGTGTGGTTCTAATAGGTGTTGGGATCTTTTCCTGTAGAAGGTGGGGATGATGATGGGGTGACACAGTGGGCATAAGAAGGCTGAGGTGAGCAAGACCCTCTTTCTTTTCACTTCATGTAGAGTAAACTAGAAAGATTAATCCCTAGAGTACTTGTACTTAACTGAACATCATGCTTCAGTCATAGAAACAGTAAGGATCCCTCAGGCATGTTAGCTGTAAAGCAAGTGCTTAATTAGCCCCTATACAGCTGTGGTGTCTGCTGTTGTAATCCATACAGTATAGCAATTGCAAATGGTACTAGCAAACTAGGTTTGGGTAGTTGCAGACAGAGTTGCAGACAGAGACAGCTTTGCTATAAATCCAAGCCCTGTAAGGAGTTTAATGACTTTGAAGAGATCAGGAGCAGAAACAGCTGTAGGATTTTATGATAATATCTTCTTGTCTTTTTCTCTCCGTATCCCTCCATGGCAGTCCTAACATATCAATAGCTGCGGAGCTACAGTCTCTCTCTGCTTTTGTTTAATCATTTAAAGTGAATTCTTTTTCCATAATAAGAAGCTGAAGAACTTTTTTATAGCTTGCTGTTGAAGATCTTGGAGAAACCAAACTGAAGGTTAAGGTAGTCCTATTTTTAAATAATCAAACTAACTGTGGTTATGTTTTTTTTCTTCAGGGAGTTTAAAATTGAAGATGGGAAAGCAGTAATTCCACTAGGTATAACAGTCCAGGGAGATGTTCTTATTGTGATCTATCATGCTAGGTCAACACTAGGAGGCCGACTACAAGCCAAGGTGATGATAAATTTACCAGCCTATGTGGAGGATGTGCTTTTTCTTGTTGCAGTATTGTATCATGTTTGTGATTACATTAAGTACATAGCTTTATTAATTAACCTTTGTCCAAAGAAATGTGGGAAATTTTACTGTACATGGATGTACTTACGCAATCTACTTTAATATACTTAGCCTTTCAAGTCTTGTAACTATGTCAGTTGTTAGTGCTCTGCATGTAGGTGCTTGATAAGCATTCCTGGAAATTACTTCAGTAGTGATAGGTATTTTGTTTGCATGTAAAGCCTCTAGCCAGATTTTTTAGGTGATTATTAAGTTGCATGAAAAGCCAAAAATTTTAACTCTTATCTATACACATGAGATACAACCAAAGGAAAAAATACCACTCAATAGAGAAGTGGATTTCCAGTGACTGCCTGTACGAAGCAGTCTAGAAAAAGCTGTGTGGTTGGTACCCTGTTTCTAGAGCCAGCTTGAGTTTTTCTAGCTGTTTTTCTTACTGGTGTTTGATCTTCTAGAGGGAAGGCATGTTTTGGTTTTTAATTCAACAATGGATGCAAATATATTGCAAGATCACAAAACCACTTTCTAATGAAGCCTGTTATCAGATTTCTAAAGGAAACCTGTTTCCTTTTTTCTCCATATGAGCAACCCAAATTAAACTTGAGGATCCCTATAAAAGATAGAAAGGGGTAATACAAACTTTAAGATAACTTGGAGTGCTGTGAAAATTGATACAGAGGTTCTTCAGACAATTTCCATACGCTTGAAGCAAACAAACATGTTAATACGTATCTGCTATTATCGAAATAAATGGTTATCGTGGTTTGGCCCACCTAGTAAAGAAGCACCATGACAGTCTCTTGCTCACTGCCCCCCGTTCACACCCACCATCCTTAGGATGGTTAAGGCCCCAGAAGGAAAGATAGTCAAGGTTGTTGTGGATTGAGACAAGGAGGGCTCGCTGCCAATTATGGTTCTGGGCAAAATAGACTCCAGTGCTCAACTAAGAGAGGAAAGTAGGAAAGTTTGTTCTACTACCTACAAGAAACAGAAGAGAACAAAAAGCAAAAAGAGAGTAGGAAGACTGAGAGAATTACAGCCAGCACTTTTAAGATCTTCCTCTCCCATCCCTCCTTTCTTCCTGGGCCCAGCTCACTGCTCCCAATATCTCTACCTCCTCCCCTTTCAACAGCTCTGTGGTGTAGGGAATGGGGGATGTGGTCAGTCTCTCACAGATGGGCTCTGACAATTCTTCTCAAAGGAGGATGATTCTTTGCATTCTTCCCTTGCTCCAACATGAGATCCCTCCCATGGGACACAATCCTTAATGAAATCTGATTCCCTCTTGTTTAGGTTGTTCCCAGCAGCTGCGGCTTCTGCCGATACAGGGTCCCTCCCTTGGGACATGATCTTTTCTGGGCATAATTTTCATGAGCTTCTTTGATGTGGGTTTCTCACACAGGACATGGTCTCCTCTGACCATAGTCACTGCCCCTGATGTGGGGTCTGTAGCAAAATGAGTCTCTGCCCTTGATGTAGGGTGATTTACAAAGAAATCATTGCTTCACTAGTCTTTTCCGGAGAATGAAGGGGAGTCTCTGCTCCAGCACGCCTCTTCCTCTCTTCCCTCACTGACCTTGGAATCTGCATAGTTGTTTGTCTCTCTTCCAACTCCTTGCACTACCACCAGCTAGAGAAGAAGGGACAGAAGAAGGAAGAAACAGGAAGAAACCTCCTCTTCAGGCTTCTTCTTAAAAAGTGATTGTGGAGGTGCCAAATTGTCTCAGCCCCAGTAGTGAGTCTGGCTCAGAGCTGGGGAGAGTTTCCATCAACTTCTTGCAGGAGCCATCTTTACAGCCCCTTCCCCACTACCATAAATGGCTCTCATGTCAAACCATGACAATGGTTTTCCCTCTGTTTTAATACTTTTTGTGTAGGAAGGTGAGTAGCAAATCTTGTCATATTGCTTCAAGACTTTAACGTCACCAGACTGCTATCAGATAGCCAGTATACCCTAAAACTGAAAGCTCAGTGAAATGTTTCTCTAATGCCCAAAAATAACTAGTGTGTGGTTCACGGTCATCAGTGAAGAAGGCATACAACTGGGGAAAATTCAGCCGAGACTAGATTCTGCTTCTGGTACAGTCTCACTTTCACTGATGACAGAGTTTTTGATGTGGTTTCTCTTGGCATTTACTTACTAATTTGATCCAGGTGCCATAATGTGATAGAACAGTGATAAATCTGGTTTGGATCTTTAATAGAACAATATTAATTGTGGCTTTGGTTTTATGTAGTCTAAATAGCCCCCTGAAGCACTCTGCAGAACTCCTACAAAGGTTAACCATCACGTTTTTTATATTAAGTGCCTAGAGCTGGGCATTGTGAATGTTTCCTGCTTGCTCACAGTTAATTTGAGAGAGGATTTAATTTATCTTCTAGTAAATGTCTTGCATAGCAAGGATTTAAGAAAACTGATTTAATAGAGCTTTCCGGATTTTGTATGTAGTTCAAGGTAGAAACAAATGGATGTTTTGGAGAAACTCTTTTTAATATGTCTATATCTCTCTTGTTCTGAGGAGCCCAGCACTAGACACTGGACTTCAGATGCAGCCTCACCAGTGCTGGGAAGAGGGGAGAAATCTCCCTCAACCTGCTGACAGTGCTTTGCCTGTTACTTGGCTTCAGGTTATGATGTTTAATAAGTGCTGATTTATAAGGAAAGCTTTTATAAATATTGTATTTACTGGATTTGTACTGCATGTCTTCCTTTCTAAAGACTGGCAAAGCTATTCCTCATGTGTCCTAACTGAAGTGGGGGAGCAAATACCTTGTTGACTCTTCGGTTTGTTGTAACTTGGATTTGTGCATAACCAGGAGCCACATTAATTTTCTGGACTCTCACATTCTGATCAGATGTGGGAAAGTAGTTTTTCTGTCAGCAGGATGAGGAGTTGGGAATGTTGAATGATTATAATGAGTCGGTTGGGAAATGCCCTATAATTTGATTTGGGATGAATGGTTGACTTGAAATTGCACAGGAAAAAGAACTCTTGACATGTCTTCTGAAGTATCTTTTTAATTCTGCTACATTTAAAACTATTCTGGTTGTATTTCTTTATACATGACATATATTTCCTGGTTAGCGTATTGCGCAAATAATTTGTGTTATTCAGAAAAGTAATAAAGATCATGCAGTTTCAGCCTCTAGATCAGTCTGAGATTAGTGATGAGATACATCTGATTCAAAGTCTTTTTCCTCATTTGTGGTAGCAATAGATTTATTCACGTTCTGTCTTGAACAGCATTTAAATCTCTCAAGAAAAGTGTACATGGAATTAAACTTTAATGGTAGCTAAAGAAACACTTTAAAATATTTTCATACTGGAAATACTTTGCGTTCTATTAAAGGTAGAACACTTTGAGTACTGTTCGTATGGATTTATACAGCTTCTCTGTACTACTTGTTTTCATCAGATGGCTTCAATGAAGATGTTTCAGATTCAATTCCACACAGGATTTGTGCCTCGAAATGCCACCACAGTGAAATTTGCCAAGTATGTTGACACTCTTTTGTAGATTAGAAGAAGTTTTCTTTGAAACTATTTAACCTGCCAAACTGACATATAGTGAGGGGAGGAAATACAATCGATATAGGAAGTGGATGACTTGGATTGCAGTAAGGTTCTTTGTTTTCTCTCCTCTAGGAAACTGAAGGTTTTGTTCATGATATAAAGCCATTTTTGTATCAAACACCTGTTTAAAATATATAGAAAAAGTGAACAAATACAACATGCATTAAGCCTTATACTAATTGCTTGAAGTTTTTGTCTTGGATTGCATTGAATTTAATCAAGTTAGCCATCGGTATCAAGAATCTACTTGTATGTGTCTTTGCAGGTATGATCTGGATGCCTGTGACATACAAGAAAAATACCCTGATTTATTTCAAGTCAATCTGGAAGTAGAGGTAGAGCCCAGAGACAGACCTAGCTGTGAACAGCCACCATGGGATAACATGAATATAAAAGGACTGAATCCCAAGATCCTTTTCTCCACCCGGGAGGAACAACAAGAGATTTTATCAAAATTTGGTAATGAGTCTCTGAAAGAACTAGAGAACATGCTAAAGCTTCTATGTACTTTGTTTTGGAGGCTTTCGTTTCATTTCTGACGTTCATTTAACTGAAGTTTAAAAAGTTGATTTTTATGTAAATATCACTTAAAAATGTACATTGTATGAAGGAATATAAATTATCCTTCAGTAATGTATTCTAATTATCCTTTCCCTTCCTCTGCTGTCGTTACATATGCTTGCTTTGGAGCTGTGAATGTACTATTTGTAGGGATTTTGGCAAAAGGAATTGTGACAGCCAGGATTTCTAGGTAAAATGTCTTGAAAGAGCTGTATCTGGCTAAACTGACACCATTATAATTTGACTTCAAATCAGATGAGCATTCCTCACAAATGATCTTAATTAAAAATGTTTTCAGTTGAGATGCTGCTTATGTATATAGCCAAGTAAAGTTGTAATTACATTTTCCAACTTTTCCTAATGTGATCCAGCAGACATTTAACATTTAAATACTACGTATTTTATGTTTCATCTGTAGATGCCTGCATTAATTCCAGTTGGTGCTGTTCAATATTGTCTTCTCCTGGTATAAGTAATTAGCTTTCACATTTTTGTTAAGGCTCTTAAGCCTTCTCTTGTGCTTCCAGACTAGAAAGCATGATGGAGATTGATCTTTCCCTCTGCTCTTAATATAGTACATCTAAATTACACTTCTTTTGATAAAAGATAGTTGCTGCTGACATATTTTTAGCAGGATATGTGTGGCTTGTATTATGAATATTAATTAAGTATTAAAATTTTATATTTAACTTAATTTATACGGATTTTAAAAATCATTCTGTGAACAGAACTCTCACCTCACTGAAGTTAAGGTTTTTCATTCATAATGAGGATCTGTAAAAGTTACTCCTTTTTAAGTTACTTTCATTTTCTGATTGACAGGTGAAATCTAAGAGGTTCAAATTCCATTGAAAATACTTCTTAATGAGAAAGTACTATGAACTAGTTTTATAAAGCTTGCATTATTAAAATTGAATTTGCACTACTTCACTGATCATGATCTATTATGTATGTTATCCAAGGCATACTATTTTCAGCATCTTTGTAAGCTACAGCTGAGTACATGGAATGACAGTGAAAGTTCTCTACCAGTTTGGTATTTAGATATAGACAAACAGCTTTCTCAAAGGCATTGATCCAATTCTTTTCAAACAGTGGATGAATACTTAGTAACTTACTGAGTCTTCTTACTTGCCCTGAGAAATCCTTCTTTTTGAAAGATGATAGAACAGTAGGGTGTTCAGCCTAACTCTGTCTTAAACAAAAGTCACTTAATATCTGATCTCCTTACCTTTCTTAATTTACTGAGAAGTTAATCACAGCACACAGTATATTGCAGAAGTCTTTGTAGTTAACACCTCCATGTTCTATTCTGACTTTATGCTATGTCTTTTTTCCTATCGTTGCATTTGCTCTTTTCAGATGTTCTCTTTGTTACTGTAGATGTTGTTCGTAACTCTTGCATATCTTAGGGCATGGTTTGTACAAGTGAGATGTTAGTTACATTTTCCTACAAATATAAAGAGAATGCTTGAGCGATTCACTATGAGTCTGATTTAATGTTGAAAATAAAGTGTCCTGGTTTTGGCTGGGATAGAGTTGATTTTCTTCCTAGTAGCTGGTACAGAGCTGTGTTTAGGCTGCAAAAAATGTTGATAACAGAAGGATGTCTTGATTATCAATTCTCACCTTGCCTCATTAGTGAGGGCGCTGGGCGTGCACAAGGAGCTGGGAGGGAGCATGGCCAGGACAGCTAGCCTGAACTAGCCAAAGGGCTATTCCAGGCCATAGCATGTCCTGCCCAGTGTGTAAACTGAGGGGAACTGGATGGGAGAGGGAGATGACTGCTTGGGCATCAGTCAGCAGGTACTGAACCATTGCATGGTGCATCACTGGTCTTTTTATCTCTTTTGTTATATTCCTTTTCATTACTATTACTATATTTTTTTATATATCTAAAATTGTTGTTACTATTATATGTTATTTCATTCTGCTTAGCATTCTGTTCCTATCTCCCTACAAGAGTTTTTTTCCCAATTTTTCTCCCCAGTCCTGATCCCAATGGGGGGGGTGGGGTGAGCAAGCAGCTGTGTGGTGCTTAGTTGCTGGCAGAGGTTAAATCATGACATAAGGTCTTACCAGCTTTTGCAGTTGAAATAAAGTTATTAGTAATTTGAAATAGGGGGTGAGGGCAAGAATTTGCCTTTGCAGAGTGATAGGTGCTTGAGACAGTTGTCTTGCTATAGCAATCAGTCTGTAAGTCCAGTGCCAGCAACTATGACCAAGATGAACTTTTGGAAGTTTCCCTCTAAGAGTACTGGCTTCAAATCTATTTTGTAGGGAAACCGGAGCTGCCAAGACAACCAGGTTCAACTGCACAGTATGATGCAGAAACATCCCAGTCTTCAGAAGGTGCACCTACTGATACAGAATCCCCGCACAGCAGTAGTACTGATGCAAATAACTTCTTTAATTCTCTGGACTGGAAAGGTACGAGTTTTCCTCTAAAGTAACTATTTATTGTATGTTTGTTCTATTTTGCCCCTTCCAATGAGTTCTTAAGCCTTCTTATGCAGTAAAAGTCACTATTTTGCCAGACCATGAGAAAACACTGTTTAAAGAGTGAGTTCTGCAGGATAACAAGTGGCCCTTCTCCTTTATTTGGATAAACACCAAGTAATGTTTTTTTTTTTGGCGTTGTATGTAACTTGACTGCCAAGCTCAGCCCCACGTATCCTGGCTGAGGAAGAGAGGACGCAAAATGGACTAGTCAGTGGAGTCTGAATCTATACGTATGGACTGAGAAAACATAACTCGCATAAGTAATTTTTCTGGGTTCTACTTTGGCAAAAGTGTCAGTAACTGCTTACGCTGTCACTGAATTTGATTTTGAGTAGAGCAGCAATGATCTATCTGATGATCTTGGAAAGCTGTTGAGGTGAATGTCCAATTTCAGTCTCATTTTGAGAAAAATTTGTTAACGCCTACCCTTGCAGAGTGACAGGTATGCTAGTGAGCTGCCTCTTTGCCTGCTCTGTATAAAGAGATGTTAGGGTCAGTTATTTCTCTTTTTCATCAGTTCTTCTGTGCGTTTTGATAAACTAAGGATTGATTTAATACCATTTTACAGTATAAATCTGTTTTATCCTAGTTAGCTGAAGAATCGAGGTAATCTACAGCTATTACTTCTTTTGTTCCAGAAGGAGAAAGTCCAGAAAGTGGAATGGAGGACAGTTCATCTAAAAATGATCATGTTCAGCAAACTGATGACAAAGACGAGAGTAATCCTTCAGATGAAGAATTACCTACATTTCCAGGTGAAGAAAATGCAGTAAATGTTGATGAAAAAGACTCCAAGTCTCCAGAAGGAGAGTTGCTTTTTGAAGCAAATATTGAAGCTCCATCTGCGCCTTTACAAAAATCTCTTCCTGAAGAGGATGTAGACTTACTGGGACTAGATTCTGATATTTCACCAGAACAGCAACAACCTGTCTCAGAAATAAACTCTTCATCAAGTAATGCGGACTTGTTAAACAATCTATTTGTGGGTAGCACATCACAGACTTCAGAACAGCCCACTATGGATCTTCTTGGACAAGGAACAGCTTTCTTTTTCAGTGGTCAGTGTCCAACTGCTACTCAGGGTACATCATCAGTGGCAACCACAACTTCAGGTGTGTACATTTAACATCAGGACTCTTCATCTGGCCAACAGATTAAAAACGTTTCTTGCCTTGTGCTTAGAAGATGAATACTATATTTTGATTGGAATGTGTTGGTCTGTAGCAGGACTTTGCATAGAATTAGGTCTCCTGTAGAATCACAGAATCCTAAGAGCTGGAAGAGACCTTGAAAAATGATCTAGTCCAACTCCACCTGTCAAAGCAGGACATCCTAGAGTAGGTCACACAGGAACTCAGCCAGGTGGGTTTTGAATGTTTCCAGAGAAGGAGACTCCACAACCCATCTAGGCAGCCTGTTCCAGTACTCCGTCACCCTCACAGTGAAGAAGTTTTTCCTTATGTTTCTTTGNTCCTACTTAATGCAGAGGAGAATAGGAGAGAAATTGCTGTCTGTTATCTAGGTATTTTGTTACATTGCCATTATCTTATTAGCTTATACTATGTAATCAGAAAAATATCGAATTCTGGATTTAAAGGAGATTCAGTATTCCTAAAGAATCCATAGGTTTCCCATACCTATGTTAAATGACAAATGCTTTTCTGTATCCACATGTAAATAACTTTTCTTGCTAAGTCATAGAACTATCATAACTTGGTGCATTCTTGCACTTTATGTAAAGCAGTAGTGTTAGTTGTCGTGCAGAGCTGTGTTGCTTAGGTCAAACCTATCAGGGATCTTTGAGTGTTAATCACACGTTAGGCAACTGGAAATCTTCTAGGCTATTGTTCAAACAGGTAGGATGACAGTACTGCTGAGAGGGCTTTTTTTCTTCCTGATTTTACTGTTATCGACACATCTGTGTCCTGAAAGAGCATGTTACACACTGCTGTCTATTTAGCATTTAAAACAAGGTGTTACGGCATAGAGATTCAGTTCCTTTCACCAGTGTATAGTTAGCTCTTCATTTCTTGACTAAAGTTTTCAGAACATCAATTCTCTGTGTGAAGTTAACAGGAAGATTTTTGGAAGTATTAGTTAAATAATCTGGGAAACGGTTACAGAGTTCAGTGTAGTTAGACAAAGATAATTAATTTTGGTTAAAAGCTTTAATCTACAGCTGCAGAGAGTTTTAGTAGAACCTTTAGATGGCTTCAAATATTTCTTTTGAAGTAATTCAGTATAAACTTTACTGTTAGCAGTGAGGGATCACTTAATTTACCTTTTTTGCATAGACAGAAGTCTGTTAAAAAGATGCTTTATCTTTTGTCATGTGAGTGTCTTATTCTACTTTTGAATCGAATATGAGAAAGTTATTTGCAGAAGTAAGAATATTTGGCCAGTGTATTTCAGTTTGCACATAAAACTTGTACCTAATGTTTTATGCAATGCTATAGTAAGATAGCTTAATGACAACCCAGGGTTTGTTTTTTGAATTGTTAGTCCTGTACAATGGGGTCCTCACGTCAAGGATGTGGCTTCTGATGATGTCAGGAGTGCCTGGGCTCGTGAGGATTTTGACTCTAGAGGGCAGCAGAAACAGGAAGATCTCCAGCCACAATGCCAGCTGACTGTCACATGTTACTCCACCCTGACTAGAAATCCTCTTCCAATTAGCTTTTTCTTCATTGTGGTCATTAGAGACCTGTTGAAGCATCTGCTGCTGTTGGTTGTCATTGAGTTGACACACTTTCTGCCCCAGAGTCACCAATGCCTTCAAGTCAAAATGGTAGTATGAGTGTTTTAATTTATATTCTTTTTGGTAGTTTAATAGTCTGTTTTGCTTATATTCTTTAGAGGTTTGGCATTATAGAGCATTTAACAAATGTAATTCTTCTGTATGTGTACAGATGATAGCTCAAATTTAAGGTGTCTTACATAGATGAAATAAACAGTGATAGTGAATATATGTAGCCTTGTTAGGGATTTGTTTGACAGTATAGCTGTTCATCTTGTGTATGGCTGAAACACAGGGCTAACGTAAAAGTACGGATGTCTAGAGGAAGAGGCAAATGTTTACACTTGCCATGAACAATTCTCAGAAGGCTGCTGCAGTTAGTGATGTGAACTCTGTGTTTTGCGTGTGTTCAAGAGGGGTAAACACAAACTTCATTTGTTCTAAAATTTGTCACAAGATAACTTTGTTTTTTGATTCTTTTTTAGCTGATCCTTTTGACCCATTCACAGTGTCGTCAAGTTCAGAGAATCAAGCCCTGTCTGGTACAGACCTCTTTGGGGACTTTCTTAATCCAAGCTCAACATCTACAGCCAGTACAGTTCCTTCCATACATGGTTCACTTGGGCCTTCTTCCAGCTCAGATTTCTTAAATTTAGGTAAGCGTGATTCTAGTGTGCCACTTCTCGACAGTTTCTGCTGCTCTACGTATTTGTCTTTCAGCTTAGTCGAGGTGGATTAGTGTCTTAAGAGGTCCACTGGTTGTGACTGTGGTTTTAATTAGCTCCGTGTTCTGGGAACACATATACAAATGCACCAAGTATGCAATGTCATGCTAATATCTATGGTGCATGAGGATTTCTAGCATAGCTAGCTAGCCTTCTGTTGGGAAACAGAGTGTCCTCTGATATCAGTTATATCTAAGAGTACACAAACACCTTCAAACTTGCATTCTATATGTCAGAATGCTATTTCAATTGTGTTAATATTGTAAAGATTTTCTGGAAGCCTTGGAAAAGAAATGAACAAGTTGAGTTATAGTACACTCAGTTCTTTAAATGCAAGCTGAGGCTAGCGTGGACTTTGTTGACCTGAATGCGTTCTGGTAATATACTTACGGACTATGTTATGTAATAGTCTAAGCTACTCTAATTTCTCTGATCTGTTCTTGGTGAAGCCTTTTCTTCATGTATTTATTTTAAAATCTATTTGTCTTTAAAACTTTGGCATGTTTACTCTTCCTGTATCTCCATCCTAAATGTATTTTTTCCATAAATATTACTAAATAAAGCTTATACGTATGCATATTCTTTATAGAGAAACAATCTTGCAAAAATGGTAGAGTGCAGAGTCACAATCGCTGCTTTTTAAATCCAGCTTTCAGAGAAAAGCATGAGTCTTTTCCTTAGGGTTGGGAGATGTGGTCAGTCTGTGGTCAGTTCTGTACCTCTTTCATCCTCACACTGTTCCTCTGCTCCTAGGTGGGTCGTTCCCATGGCATATGGTCTTTCAAGAACATGAGTATATTGTATAGTACAGTCCTTCAAAAACTAGATTTCTGTAGTGTAATGGCAGGAGCCTGATGCTGCGTGGGCTCCTCTTCATGGGCTTCAGCTTCACCCTGGGCATGTCCTTCTGCATGGGGTCCTGCATGGACTGCAGGGTGAAAGTTTGCTCCATGATGGTTTTCTCCATGGGCTGCAGGGCAATTTCTACTCTGGCACCTGGAGCACCTCATGCCTCTCCTTCACTGATCCTGGTGTCTGCAGGTCTCATGCTTTTCTCACTCCTCTTACATATGATTTCCCAGAGGTGCCACCATTTTGGCTGAGGGGCTCAGCTGTGTCCTGTGGCAGGTCTGCTGAAGCTAACTGTCGAACATGGAGCAGCCCAAGTCTCTCTTTACAGAGGCTGCCCCTACAGGCTAGCACTTAAAAATTGGAGGTAGTTAAGAATGGTGATGTTGCAGTCCTCACCCAGAATTCTGGGACTTTTCTTCCTAGAGCTTATTGTGTGTGGTTTTGAATTGGTCTTCCTTGTTAGACAGTTGATCTAGTTGACCCTAGCTCTGGGTAATGCAGTTTGAGAGTTAGCCATAGAGAATGTGGGTAAAAAAAGAGATACAGTATTTGGCTGAGGTGCGAGGGTCCTCCTTGAAATAAAAAGCTAGCCAGCTAGTTGCACTCTATGACTCTATTTAAGCATATATTCAAGCTGTGGGTGATCCTTCTGAGATGATCACACTGTTTGCTTCCTTAGCAATATTTTTATTCTGTCCTATAAATACATTAACAGCTGTATGTTTTAGTTGTATACTTGTCAGTTTTATGCCACTTACAGTTGTGACACTTGTCATCACTACGTGAGGTTACCAAACAGATAATTTTTTCCTGTTCAGTGAAATATTTGATCAATACAGATTTTGGCTGAGATGATGCTCCACAGATCAATCTCACTCATGAGGGAAGGACTTTTTGAGGTTGTTCAGTTGGCCTGCTCAGAGCAAGGTGAAGTAGAGCAAGTTGTTCAGGACTCTGTCCTTGCTGATTTTTATTATTTCTAGGGGTGCAAACTCTGCAACCTTAGTGTGCAACCTGTGCCAGCGCTTGACTGCTCTTACAGGAAAAAAAACCACTACCTTCTGTTTAAATGGAGTCTCTTGTATTTCAGTTTGTGTATGTTGGCTGATGTCCTTCCTCTGAGAAGAGGCTGTCTCAGTCTTCTTTATTTCTTCCCATTAACTATTTATACAGATTGATAAGATTACCCACGACCAATCCTTCACTTCTCTGGGTTAAACAAAGCCAACACCCTCAGCCTGACCTCATATCAGATCTGCTCCAGTCTCTGGAGTTTATTTCAAAGAAGAACCCTTCTATGTACCAAATTTAAGTTAGAAAATTGTATGAATGCTGATTTCTAGTCTAGTAAATGTTTATGTGCAACCTCAAGGAGATCACCAACAATGTTTAGCTGTTAGTAACATTTGGGCAAGTGCAGAAGAAGAAAAATACTTGGACATCTGAATTCAGTGCTTATTATTTGATATTTACTCTTCTGATTTTGGTTGATAGTTTCTTCCCTGGTAAATGCATTAGCATACATGCTGTTTTAATGTAATTTCTGGAGCTTTCTGTCAACACAGGGAAAAGATATGTTCCTATGTGAACCTGCTTTAGCAGATGGGTTGGACTGGATGATCTCTAGAGGTCCCAGCTCCTACTATTCTGTGATTCTGTGATGCTTAACATGGACCAATGTTCTTTCCTTCAGTCTACTGTTCTGCAGTGATTTCTCTGGTACTTACAGGCTTTATAAATACTATAGAAGTAGAGGAACTGGAATAACATTTCATACTGCTTTATGTTTATTTTTAAAATTACAGCCTTTCTATGTGTTTAGTTGAAATACCATATGTGTATGTGAGCCTTTAGCACTCAATCCAGTCATAGGTATCAACTTTAACGAAGACGTTAGGAATCGTTAATAGCTTTTAATATGACTGAGATAAAGGACATAACTAGTAACTGGAGAAGGGACAAATGAGAGCATGTTCTCATATGACACATCTGGAAGAACTGTGTTGAGCAGGCAGAAGAGTATAAACATAAGGTAATGAAAGTGAGAAACACTGACTAAAAATATGTCAGTGTTCATTGAAAATAAGCTACACTAATGAGATGTGATAAATCTTATTGGAGCAATTATGCACAATAGAATCATAGAATGGTAGGGGTTGGAAGGGACCTTTAGAGATCGTCTAGTCCAGCCCCCAAGTATGTGTCTAGATTTAAATTTAAGTGATGAATAAGCTTTCAGTAGTTAACAATTGCTAAACCTCATACATGCCAGGAGAGAAACTGTTTCAATGAACATAAGTTCAAAAATTTGAGGACTAAGCTTCTGTGTGATTTGAAATCTAAAATAAACAGAGTTTTAAAATGTAACTTCAGTTTGTAGGAAGGGTAGTTCTTAAACAGTATCTGATCTTTTAAAGCATTCTGTCTTGTAACATGAAAATGTTGAGCAGTTGCTGTTAAACAGCAGTATATTCACAAGGTAATTTAATTTTTTGTGAAAAGCTGTGGAAATTTGGCAGAGAAGCTAGTAGGTCACATAACTGTCCACATCAGAACTGATAAACCTGCTCGTGAGTGGATACACTTGCAAAAGCAGGCTGTTACCAATACCTGGAGGAGTGTCCATTTTTCCTTAGATATCTGTTCAGTGAGCGTTTTTCATAACAGATTTGGTTGGTTTGGATGTGCAAGTAGCAGGTCATTTCTAATGCAAGTTAAGTCGGGAATGTATTTCCCTCTGTGTCAATCAACTGATCTGATAAAAAGGAGGTGTGGGAGGTAATCAAAAGAAACCTGAGTCACCAATGTGACTTCTCTGGAGTAGGCTAGTTCCTGTGCCAACTACGTTCAGTCAGGCTTTAGACAAGGTTAAAAACCTTGCATCATTGTAAGCTGGCCTCTTCACAGGAAATCCTGTTGTCCTCTGCGATTAAAGGATTTCCTGTAAGGATGACAAGTTAAATAAAGAAAACCTAATGTGAAGTTGTGTGTACGATATAGTAAAACATAGGTCTTTTATT
Organism: Urocolius indicus; assembly: GCA_013401255.1. NCBI lineage: Eukaryota > Metazoa > Chordata > Aves > Coliiformes > Coliidae > Urocolius > Urocolius indicus. The sequence goes on from WBNH01012829.1 coordinate 65,834, forward strand.
TTGGGAAACTGGAAAGTGTGATGTGATTCTCAGCAACTTATTTTTACATCTCAGCTTGGTTTGAGCAGTGTTTGTAAAGAGCTATGTGCCCTGACCTCCAGTGATTTACTGCTGTTGGCTAAGGATTCTAAATATGCACATTAAAGAAGAACTTAAGGGACAAGCAGGTATGGATCTGCTTACCCATGATCGCAGTTGCTTCAGCTTTTGGAATATTTAGCTATGCTTCACATTTTACTCTTTCTAAGATGTTCTACTCCTTTGCTTTAATATATCTGTAGGATTTCTAGTGTGCCAGGTTACAAAGATAAGGGATTCAGCATGTGATGTTGTCATACCTCTTCAGAATACGTGGAAGTCAGTATCATGTTGGTGACTGTTTGTTGATGTTAAGATCTATTTCAATGTCCAAATTGTACAACTGGGAAGCATACAATTCCAGGAGGAAAATCTTACCTATTCAGTATGTTGTAAATTATAATCTGTTGGTTTAGATTTTTTTCTGATAAGTGTAGTGGATGTTTATGAGCTTGTACTTCTCATAGCAAACTTACTGCTGTACATAGCAGTAGCTTAGTCTCTGTTTTGTTCAGGGCTTGGGAAGTGATGAACTTGACTGCCTGGAAACCAGTGTTTATAAAACACTTGTCCTCAGTCTTTCTAATGCATTCAGCTGTAGTTCAGTCATATTTCTGTCAATTTGGTTTTATGCTAGTTAATTCTGTAAGTGGTTCCAAGCTTCCTCATGGCCCTGCAGAAACCGTAAGCCAAAGTTATTTCTATCTTTAAAATAAATACTAATATTAATTCAAGGTCCACTTAATGTTTGGGAGCAGCATATAGCACAGCAGGTTTCTAAATGGATGAGAAGGTACTTTCGGATATTTTGATGTTTGTAGCCTGTCACACAGCTGTGTAGAGGATAGCTGGAGTCTTGAGTGCTGAGACTAAATAGGTTCTGTGATTTGGTGTCAATATTCAGAATGTGAAGTTGAGAAGCTGAGAGAAGAGAAAAGCTGTAATGTAGTAGTTAAAACATGCAAAACATCAAAATATCACTATTATTGTAAAGATGGCTGGGTTAGCTTTCCAAGCTCTAGACCTTTGTCCTAGAGCACCACTGAACATACTGGTTCTGCTGAAATACCACATCTCCCTTTAGTACTGACTGTTGCCATGGCATTGCAGGAGTGGATACATTCAAAAGCTGTCCTGCTTCACTCTGAGTCTCTACAAGCTGTGCTCAAAGCAAACTCTCAGAGCTGGCACACAGGCTGGTTTTGAGTGTTCTGCACCCAAGACCTCTCATTCTGAGACTATCTCACCCCCTACCGTGTGTGAGAAAGGGGGAATAATTTGCAAGTGCCAGGGCTGACAGTTACAACCCTGTGTTGGATGTAACACTTTGTAGAAGTTAGTGGAAGCACTCTTGGATCCTTCGAATGTGTTTCATTGCCTTGTTGTCAGCTGGCATGGTGCTTTAGCTTTGCACTTTGGCTGGGCAGCTTTTATCCATGGAGCTAGTGGTTCTCATTTTTTTTCCTAGAAATCATTCCTCTAGTATCCTGTTCTTTAACTGCATGCGTTCGTTCATATATTAAAGCTAAAAGGGCTATTAGTTTGTCAAGAGCTCTCTTTGTCACATGAGACCTGGAGTAGGCAAACCTGCAGTTTGAAGTGACCTGGCTCCGCCCGAGTGGCATGCACAATTCTGAGTGATACAGAGCAATTTGTGTTGGCAAAATGTCCATTATTGTGATGGTTTTCTTTAAAAGAAGAATAAACATATTTCTTCTGTAGGGAGTTTGACACCCGAGCCACCCAAAATATCATCATCTACAAGCCAGCCGGATCTCTTAGGTGGATGGGATTCTTGGGGAGATTCCACAGCAACCAGCAACTTTGCATCACCACAGCTGAAGCCTCTTTTTGAAGGTATGAAATAAAATTATTCCCTTTGAAGGGGATAAGGAATACTCCAAAGTTAGTCAGATTAAAACACAGGAAACTGCTGAAGATGCCTTCATGCCTGTTCTGATTTTGTCTGGGACAAAGTTAATTTTCTCACTAGTAGCTGATACAGGGCTGTGATTTGGATTTAGTGTGGCAGTAATGTTGATAGCACACTTATGTTTTAGTTGTCACTGAATAGGATGTATCCTAAGTGATGGACTTTTCAGTCTCCCCTACTCTGCCAGTGAGGAGGTGCCCAAGATGCTGGGAGGTGCCCAAGAAGCTGTCCAGCACAGCTGACCTGAACTAGCTGAAGGGCTATTCTAGGCCACAGAGCATCATGCCCAGTACATAAACTGGGAGGGGGTGATATGACTGGGAGGGGCAGATCACTGCGCAGGTGTTGGTCAGCAAGAGGTGAGCAATGGCATTGAGCATCTCTTGTCTTTTTTTTTTAATTTATCTTTTTTTTATTTGATCTTTTTCAAAAAAAGGTCATTATTGATACTATGTTATTTATTATGCTGTTCTTATCTCAACCCATGAGTTTTGCTTTTTTTTCTGTTTCTCCTCTCCATCTCACTTGGAGGAGGGGGAACGAGTGGCTGGCTGCATGGTGCTGGGATGCTGCCTGAGGTTAAACCACAACANGCAGGTGTTGGTCAGCAAGAGGTGAGCAATGGCATTGAGCATCTCTTGTCTTTTTTTTTTAATTTATCTTTTTTTTATTTGATCTTTTTCAAAAAAAGGTCATTATTGATACTATGTTATTTATTATGCTGTTCTTATCTCAACCCATGAGTTTTGCTTTTTTTTCTGTTTCTCCTCTCCATCTCACTTGGAGGAGGGGGAACGAGTGGCTGGCTGCATGGTGCTGGGATGCTGCCTGAGGTTAAACCACAACAGGACTCCATGCTCTTGTGTTTAAATGCCCCTTTAATAATGCACTTGTGTAGCTTTTCAGAATAAGCTTAAGGCAGAGGATTCAAATAGCTTCAGTTGTCTGTAGTAATGGCAGTTCTTATAATGGTAAAAGAAGTCATGGAGCAGAATGCTGGGGAGGCTTACAAGAGGTGTTGTGGAAACAGTACTTCTGTTAATTCTTTCCATTTCCAAATACACCAAGTATGTCTTCTTGTTACACAGGTCAAGCTTTTACCACAGCGAGCCAGTCCAGTGTGTCGTCAGGTCTGACTTTCAGCCAGGCTAAATCTCAGAACTTTGATCCTTTTGCTGATCTTACCAGTCTTGGGTCTGTCCTTCCAGGTGAGGTCTTACTTTTAAGACCTTTTAATGCCTCTGTTGTTTGATTTGCTTCTTGTCCCAACAAATATAACTGATAGCTTGTATAAAATAAAGAGTTTTCCTTTTACGTGTTAAGAATCAGCTTGGGGCAGTTGCTGAGAGCAGACGAGTAACAAGAAAAGATCTTTACAGAGGTTGTTTGAAACATCTAGAATAAAACTTCAATATTACTTCAAGTCCACCAATTATGAATTATGAACATTTGTCAGTTTGCAGTGGTATGCACAAGAAGATATGGAAGATGATACATCACAGAGTAAAACTTGTCCCACACACAAGGTTTTTTCTGTTTGAGAACGCTGCAGGGCTAATCCCTAAGGGCAATAAAAAGAGCTGAGATCCTTGCATTTCAGGACCACGATGCCATAGGAAATGGCTGCTTTGTAGCCATTAAATGTGACTAGCTGCCAGGAGTCCTGAGGAATGATTTGATTGCTGAGTTGCTAAATTGCAGAAGCATGGTTTTACCCTATCTTGAAGCAGACAGTTTTTATCCTGTTGTCTTGGTAATTAGAGTTCTGTGTTGAATACTCTCTTGATGGAATTCTATAAACTCAAGGTTACATACAATGATTGGCTTCTTTATGTGGCCTGTGTGTGATTACTTGCAAAATTCTAGTGTTAAAGCAGTTTCAGTATAATAATTTAGTTTAATATAATAGATCATAGAATGGTAGGGGTAGAAGGGACCTTTAGAGATCATCTAGTCCACATTCCCTGCTGAAGCAGATTTACAAATATCAGATCGCACAGGAATGTGTCCAGGCAGGTCTTGAAGATGTCAAGGAAGGAGACTCCACAATCCCCCTGGTCAACCTGTGACAGGGCTCCCTCCCTCTCACAGTAAAATAGGTTTTCCTTATATTTTTTAAAAAAAAAAAAAAAAAACAACCAAATTTTACTGTGAAGACGTGTTATACGTATAGATAGGGTGATAGTAAAAAATATCAACTAATTTTTCACTTAAAGAAGCAGGTATAACACACACTGAACCAATGAAAGAAATTTTATTGTTTTTTTTTTTTTTAGCAGAATTTAGGCCAATTCCTTAGTCTTCTGGGTAACTTTCAATAGGAAAAAGGAGACAGGTGTCACTGAGCTAGTTAACACTCTAAGGCTTCAGTTGATTTTTCAGGAAGTTACCAGAGCTGCAGTTTAGACTTAGTGTTGTATCTTTCATAGGAGTTTTTTTGGGCTTCTCATACAAGTCATTAATCTGAAAGAAGAATAAGGAGAGTGAAAGCTACTTAATTGGGAATGCTATATAAACAGAAAAGAAACAATCACAGAATGATAGGAGTTGGAAGAGACCTTTAGAGAACTGCTCTGCCAAAACAGGTTCATCTAGATCAAGTCACACATCTAATTTCAGTCAATAAGCTATATTTTTTTCCCCTCCTCTGGTGAGTATATGCCAGATCTATGCAAGTTGTTATGGGAACCAAGTTTCTAGGAGTACTTCCAAAGAAAGTCTGTCAAGAGCAATTAGTAGTGGCTTGGTTTAGAATTAAAGCATGTTAGGTTAAGTCTCATCAGTGAGACAAAAAAAATGGAAAATGGATTTAAAAAAGGTTGGAGCTTAATTCTGCTCAAATTTGTTTATGGTAAACGTTGTGGAGTGGACAAGAGGATCCTGTGTGTTTAAAGTGAGTAGCAGGTGAAGCTGCTAAGCAGTGCTATTTACACTTGGTTAATAGAGAGAAGTGAGTTACTAAAATTGAGTATCAAAATAATATTCACTAGGCCTACAAGTCACACCAGGATGATTACAACAATATCTCCTACAGGCTTCAGTGCCTGTTATACTCACATGCGACATTGGGTGTAAATGCTGCTGTAGAATAATCTTTTCATCTTTCTTAAATGATAGTACAATAAATGACTAATTACATGATCAAGAAAATGTAATGTAGTGAGAATATTTTCCAGTTAATGCTTTCAGAGTCCTCTGTATATTATTCTCTGAAGTATAATGACATAACTACTGTCACTGACGAATTATCTTCAGGCTTTACACATGCCTGACTGATCAGATAATACTAAATGCTTCTGCTAAAACTGACAATCTAACTGGAGTTCTAAGGGGCTGCAAGACTTTCAGTAATGGCTCTAGCTCCTGCCATCCAAGTTACTTGTTAATGATACTCTTAATTTTTTAAACACATTTTTCTGTTACTCTTTCTTTGCATAGTGCTGTGACTCGAAACTATGTTGTTAGGTGTCAAGACCAAGCTGCCTTGTATTAAACAGATGACCAACACTGAGGTGAACAACTAATTTAGTATTTATTGTTAGGTTCCTCCAGTGGTGGCGTCTTAAGTGGTGGCTTTGGTCAGAAGAATGTACCATCTCAGAAGGTGGGGAATCAATGGCAGAAATCCACAAAACCACAGAGTACTTCATGGCAGTCCCAGACTAAATCCAGCACAGCAGCTAAACCTAACTACACAGTAAACTTCAGTGTTATTGGAGGGCGAGAAGAAAGAGGAGTCCGAACCGCAAACTTTGGTAAGTTTTCTAAAGGCATTACTTAAAAACTGTCTGTGTGAAGTTACTCAGATGCACTGTCAACTGCAGAAATTCTTGTACTTTCATCTTTTTACTTACTTTTAGGTCGTATCTAGTAAAAATCAGAAGAGAGCTTGGCAAATCTGGTGTCCTGCTTTTGCAAAGCTACACTAGAATATTGTAGAGAAGCTGGTCATGGCCCAGGGATTTGCATGTTTGGACATAAAGTCTCAAGGCTTTGTTCACTCACCTCACATAGGGTTAGAAGGGTAAATTTGTGCTGTGCAGAGAGAGACAGTTAATCATGTTTCTTCATTCTAGTCCCTTTGTTAAAAGGATGCAACATTTTTCCTATCTGAAGAAGAAGAGCTAGTCTTAAGAAAGACTGAGGTGAAACATACTGGAAATTCTTGTGTTTCAAACAGGGATGGGGATGGAAGTGGGTGGAGTTGTTCTTGAAACCAGTCCCTTAATATATTCCAGCAGAATAGGCAAGCCTAGAGGTACAGAGGTGGGGATAGTCTCTTCAGCATTAACCTTCTTGGAGAATTTTTATTTTGCTACTGTGTTGGTATTAGGATTATGCCTCCCTTTAACTGGCATGTAAGTGAACAGCAGGTGCTTCAACTTACAGTTGAAATTATTCTATTGGTCTGTAGCTGGAAGGAGGCAACAGGATAAGTTGCAGCACAGGAAAGTCTGCTTGGAGAACAGGGGAAAACTTCCTATTAGCATGATGAAATGGCAAGGTTTTTCAGTCCTTGAAAACAGCTAGACCACAACTCGACAAGAACCTGGTAAATTTATCTAATTCTCTCTGTTTCAGTTGGATTTGGACTAGAAAACATTCAGAGTCCTTTTAAGAGTTCAGTTACTCTACCTTTCGTTGAAACTTACTGGTTCTGTAATGACTATTCGTGTTGATATTTTATCCCTTCATTATTCTGCAGGAGTTTCAACATACTTAAATGTTGACTACATACTTTTGACTAGTGTTAAGAATATGGCCACTTTAAAAACTGCTGCACAGCAGTTAAAATTACTTTGTAGTGGAAAAAATGGAACTGCTAACAGTCACCAATAGGTAGATGGGTACTCCCTCAGGTCTACTCAGTTTTTGAAAGAAGAGTGCACACAAGTATTTAGTCACAGGCATGCACATGGGGTTAACTCTTCTCCTGGACTGAAAGCTTGTTAATGATCCTTTTTCTTCCTGTCCTCCAGGTAGTCTTGTGGATCATTGAGCCACTGAAGGATATTTACCATAGTAGTGAGAAATGGCATGTAAATGTATCTAAGTGCAATATTTCCCCCACTAATGTGTTTTCCTATGTGAATCTTAATCTTTTTCTTTCGTAGGTCAAAAGCCAAAAGTTTCAGAAAATGACTTTGAGGATCTCTTATCTAATCAAGGGTTTTCAGCTAAATCTGATAAAAAGGGGCCAAAGACCATTGCTGAGATGAGAAAACAAGAAATGTCTAAGGATATGGACCCCTTGAAACTCAAGGTTTGTTTAACAGTGGTTTTGATCTAAATGAAAATCTGAGCTTATGCTTAGAAGTGCTCCTAGCAGAGCAGGAGGATGCAATGACCAACAGAGCAAACTGATAAAGCAGGAGGAACTGTTTATCTGTATTTAATTGTATGGCTGTAGAAGTAGAGTAGCATGAACAAGCATCAGTTGACAGTGAAATAGCACTGACCAGAGTGCAAAAAGTGTTTGCATGGAACACAAGTTCCTGTTTCTTTCAGCTGAGACTGGAGATTTTAAGAACTTGTCTTGTCAGAGTCCATCCCTTGAAGCTAGAACTGTTCATCTATAGTGTTCCCAAAGATCTCCTTAGAAAAGATGTGTTTGGCTGATAATACAAAACTACACTTGAAAATGCAGGCAGATGAGAATAGCTGTCTTCCGGGTGACCATTTACTTGCATTAACAGGTTAACAAGTGCTACTACTGTCCTAAGAAATTAATTAAAGATGCCATTCTGGAGCTGGGCTATAGAACTAGTCTATGGGATGGCAGCTGATCAGCTGTTCTGATTTTTTTTTAACATGTTACTTGTTCATAACATCACATTAATATACTTTTGGGTTTTTAATATTTATGGTGCTTTAGAAAATGTTTGTGATGAAACTTTGTAGGGATGTTGATATTTGTTTCCACAAAGTGCTTCATCCGGAGAGATTGTGCATAGCTTCAATGGATACCTTTTAACACATATCAACCTGAGTTTTTTACTAAGCTTACTTACTGCTGATAGAGGACAGAAATTTTCAATGAGGATACTGTATCACAGTGGCCTAAATGCTGCAGGAATGACTAAGGCGTTTTCGTGGGGATATCTGAAAGAACACTTTAGTTTGTGCACCCCTACAGGTTGCTAAAGCAGACACTAATTATTAATATACATGATCTAAAACTTTTGTACAAATAAAGGAAGAATTTTAGGAAATGAATGTTGTGCCCTGACAAGGAGTTGATTTAATGATCACAGATGTCTTTAATTCTGTCAATTCTCTTGTCATTATTTTCACAGGATTTTGTAATATGTAACTCTCTCTGTAATTCCTGTTGTAATGACTGAATTTCACTGATAACAATGAGTTACTCCCTAGTGTCAGATGCAAAATACCACTTTTGAGTCGATAATGATCTGGGTGCTAGAAAACAGAATGTAGTAAGACAACTGGACTTGGGGTGTAAGTGCATCAAGACAACTGCACTTGGGTCTTAATTGTAGTTTTATACGGAGTGGAGGTTATGTTTCTTGATAGAGTCAGAGTGCTTGCAGTGCTGCATTCAGTTTTATGAATGTATACATGTATATAAATGCATGTGTGTTTCTCAGATTCTTGAATGGATTGAAGGAAAAGAGAGAAATATCAGAGCACTAATATCCACTCTTCATACTGTGCTTTGGGAAGGGGAAAATAAGTGGAAGCCAGTGAGCATGGCAGATCTTGTGACTCCTGAACAAGTAAAGAAGTACTACAGGAAAGCAGTGCTTGTAGTTCATCCCGATAAGGTGAGTGCGTTCCTCCGGTCATCTTTCCTTTAGAAGGAATACAAACTGGTTTTACCACACCATAGTAGTCACTGACAGAGGTTGCAGCCATGCTTCCTGATCACTTTTACTTCCTATATCTTCTGAATTTACTTCCTATCACTTTTACTTCCTATATCTTTTCACTTTTACTTCCTATATCTTCTGAATTTGATGTCCTACTGCATTCAGGTAGTATGTTTTTATCATCCAGCCACAGCATGGAGTTCAGCAGATAAATGTTAACACATTAAAGGTCCCTTGAAGTCTGTACTGAGTACCAAAGTCAGTTATGGTAGGTTCTAACTGACTCCTGACAGGCTTAATGCTGATTAGCAGAATCTGCTTTATTTTTACCAGTTGATAGTTAAGCTATTTAGGACCATTCACCAGTACATGAAAATTCAGAAGTTGCCACAACAAAACTAGTGGGGGAAAAAACTTGCTTAACCTCCTCTTGTAAGCTGTACTGGGAACTAGAAAAACTAAACTTTACTAGAGACAAAAAATACTTGATGGCTATGACATTCCAGTTGTCTTTTAAAACTACCTAACACATTCCATTGCTTATTGCAAGTCTCCAAATGTATGAAGGTAGCTTCTTGTTCTGAGTCACTGCTCTGGGCTGTGTTTTAGGTATAAAAAAAAACATTGAATGGAACTGGTTTGAATTTTCAGGCTTGCCTTCACTGGTGGTTTAGTGAGCAGCAGTAAGTGCCATGTCGTCTTGAATCCATGACAGAGGAAGAAGACCCTGTTTGTTCTTTTCATTCCCCCTGTCCTTTGCTCTTGGCCGTGTGTCTTCATCCACCTTTCGCTTTTTCTGATGGTTTCTATAAGCCCCGTTAACACATCAGTGTCAGAACACAGGTATTTATATTCCCCACTACCACTTCAAGTTGAAGCAGTCCCTTAAAGGGTCTATAAAGTACTGCAAATGGCAAAAGCCAAGCAGCAGACTGGGAAAGATACCAGAGAGGAGGGCTCTGAGGCTGCCCTTTTGTATTGGAAAGAACCTGCTGAATTGATTCACTGTATAGGACTGGATCTTTACTAACCATGGTGGTTGAGTGTGCCTGGAAGCAGGACTGCTATGAAATGGGCAGGGAATCAGGAGCATGCTGTCTTTTGTTTGAGTGTGGAGGGAAACACACCGCAAGTTCAATGTTGGTAATGTTGAATTGTAATATCATTCACAATCAACAACGAATTTTGCTCCAGAAACTCCCATCCAAAGCAGTAGTTTTAAGCGGTGCTTAATTTTTTTTCTTGTGTGCTACTGCAAGGTGTGTCCTAGAGCATTCCAAAAATGACTGGATTTGATCATGAACTAATAATAAAACTAGTTATGAAAAGAGCAACTTGGAAAATTGTTTGTAGCAAGTGCAGAAACCAAGGCTTTGATTTCATTTAAAATACTCACGGCAAACTTTGCATATGATTGAGGAGCTGTGTGCAAAATTGTATTCATGCAGCGGTCTAAAGTTGTTGAATATGGTAGCAAATGTAGAAGTGGTGCTACCTGTTCTACGTTACATAATTCCTAGTATGTTGCGGCTTCTAATATGTTCTGTTTGTTTCCAGGCCACGGGACAACCTTATGAGCAATATGCCAAAATGATCTTCATGGAATTGAATGATGCATGGTCAGAGTTTGAAAACCAGGGATCGAAGTCCCTTTTCTAAAACTCCCATCTTTTGTAGAGCTACTTCAAAAAAACTGGAGCTGAGCACTGATGTTACTTTATTACACCTATGATTTATGAAGCGCTTTTCCGCGAGTACAACAGAATTTCTAATCATGCAGTTATATGTGGTGATGGGTTTTGTTAGATATAGAGTACAAAACATTACACAAATGCATTAAGAAAACGACTGCTCAGTAATTGAAGAAATCACAACTGGGGAGGAAGGATTTCCTTTCAGTTTTACATATGGTAAACCATAATTTTGATGAAGCTTCATGATTTGTGGTATATTAGTACTAGTTATCATTCCACTTTCACTGACCTGTGCTTTACCTCTGCCTTCCCCAATTTGCCTGTTACTATCAGTAGTTCTGTGATTCAGTTTTGGTGTTTGGTGCCTGTCGCCTCATTCAAAGTGCTTTAGTTGTCAGCAGTGAATTTGCTTGGCTTATCTCAAACCTGAAGGTGTACATTTTCCTCAATCCGATAATCATTCTGTAAATAATGTTTTCTGACCAGACCCGTGTTGTTTAGCCAAAAAGACCTCAAACGTGGGAAAGTCAGCCAGAGTCGTTGGTTTTTTCTTTTTTTTTTTTTTTTTAATTTTTTTTACACATCGTGAACCTAGAAAGAAATCTTGACTTTAAGGTCTGCATGTTCCTGCTGTTTTGTTATTTATTGTGAACCTTTGGAAGGCAGCGCTTACTTTCCTAGTTCCTTAAGTGGTGTCTCTTGCTTCCAGTTTTAGTAGAACATTCCTTCCATTGGGCTTCATTCTGATACAAATAATGTTATTCTGAAACTTGAAGTGTAAGCACAAAACATTTTACTCTGCTTTCATTTGTCTGGGTAAATACTATGTTACTCATTGTCATCTGGAGAGCGTTTAAAGTGTTTTAAGGTGTTGTTGCATGTCTGTTCTTCTGTATTTGAGATACGTATGGCAACAGTGTATTTGAAAACGTGGGGTATGTTGGTAGACTTGTTGGGTTTCTTCTGCCTTCCGTGCACTGCATAGAATGGGTAGAGACAACTTGATGACAAAACTTGCCATGTTTTCTCATCTCTGTTCAGAAGGCAGATTTTCACTAGTGCCAGGGTGAATGAGTGCAAGTGACCAATGGCTGTACAGTCAGTGCAATGTCAAAACACAGTTTTCAAATCAAATTTGAAAATGTTGAAAATTAGTGTTGTGATATTAAGGTTTGGCAGCAAACTCTTGAAACAGTACAGTTGGTCATTAAAGGGGATATTTTGATCATCTTGTCATGTTATACATTGTGCATACTTAATCAGAGGTTCAGCTGAGCAGTATCTGAGCAGAAAAGGTGGGAGCCTAATGCCACCTAGGCAGTGTCTTGGATGAGGTTTTCCACTGCCATACCGCCCTGAGAGCTGATGGGTTAGAGACTCGTAAACAAACGTTACAGTACTCTCTATGCTCAGATCTAATACAGCTACCTAATAACCTCTGATAAAAGGTCTTGTGTTTGTGCATATTCACATTCATATTCAGCTACTGTGATTCTCTTATTAAGGTGGAAGCCAGGATCAGTTCTGGATCAGGAAGGTTGTGTATTACTCATAGCTGCAGTTGTGTTTCAGTTACTGCTTTGAGTCAGTCTTAAATCTCAGTAAATCTCAGATTTCTTTGTAAAAGCAAGTAACTTGCTGTTTAATTTATTGCTAAAAGCTAACCTGTTTTCCTTGGGACATTTTGTTAATTCTTTGTTTGTATGGTCTGCATCCATGGAAATTATGTGCTTCTGCTGGTAGGATAGGTTTGTTGGGGATCTGCTTGGCTTTTTACGGTCCTAAGGCGAATGATAGGTAGTTGTAGTTTCACAGGGACACACATGGTGACTGTGATTGCACTCCTAGCTACAGCTGAGATAAATGTGTTTCCAAGGAAGCTGCTTTTAATGAGGCAGGATTGCTTAGAAAACACATGCTCCTCAAAAGCGCATGCGAACAACTTCGTTTTGAGGGACGTATTTGAATTGCTCTTTTCTTGAAATACATGTATAAAAATTAAGACTGTACATTGAGAGCAAAATATCTTCCCTCTGCTTTCTAAGTTTGGCAGCATTTTCTGGACAAACCTTTCTCCCTTTTTATTTCTCTGCACTGTTGGCAAGTTTTTCTTTAATATTAGAGAGGAACCTTAGATGTCATTTTAAGGGATCAGGGAGACACGAGTGCAAGTGTTTTATCTGGAACTGCATCTCTCTTGAAATGGGAAAATCATGATGTTTGGTTGCAGATTCTTCCAAGAGCCATTTGAAAGTTACTGAAACATCAATCAGATTGACAGAACCTCTCAACTTAATTTATTGGCATAACCAGCTCTGGTCCTCAGTGGTGAACTGGCTGGATTTCTCTGCCCTGCTCCTTTTGATGTGGCTGAGTTTTGGTGCTAAGAATCTAGGAGACACCCACCCTGATAAACTCTCAAATCTTGACAGTGAAATTATTTTGGCAGCGCATGCACATGCAGGGGGTGCGCGTGTCACTGTCATTCAGCTGTATTCAGCTGTGTTGTGTACAAGAATGGGCAAAAAGTTTCGGTTCTGTAAGGCCACGTGAGCCAACTTCAAAAACTCAAATTGTAATCAGCATGAGCATAGTAAACCGATGATTTGTTTTCTTTAGAACATAGAGCAACATGAGGACCACTAAAGGTGTTTCGTAGTGAAAGGCTTGTCTTTAGTTATAGGAATCTGGAAAGATTAAAGAAGTTAATGTAAATTTTCTGTAAACATACATTGCATTTTTTTTGTTTGTTTTAAAGGAGAAGGTTTAGAAGAAGAAGAAAGAAGTTCTGTTTTAATTCATCTTAAAACAGTAATTTAAAAAATGGTAAAAACACCAGGAATGAGGGCTTTTTGACCTTTCTTACGCTCTGTACTTCATTGTCAATTGGTTGTCTGCCATATGGGATAGGACTGCACCCAAACTTCCACACGTAATGCTCTGTATCTCTACCCTCAATGTCTACAAACAGAAAAGCTTTTAGAAGAATTAAGGTGAGACTTAGTTAGAGACTGTATTATCTCTGGGCTTAAGATGTGTATTTTCCACTCTTGCTTGTTATTCATGGCACAGGTAAGTTTTGAAATGTTGAGGTGAAACAAACTGGACTTGAAAGCTGGACTTCATCTGCTTCTGCTTGACTGTGAAGCTTGAGGTTCAGGTAGCTGAACGCTGACAGTTGGTTGGTGCTGTTACTGCCAGACTTCATGTGTTGCACTTGACATTCTGTTGTGAAGCAGCTTGACTTGCTGCAGATCACAATGTCCTTTGGCCCATGTTGTAGTTTCCTTGTCTGTTGTTAACAGCTGGCTGGTACCATGCCTTCTTTGCAGCCTACCAGGATCGAGTTCTTAAACAGGCACCTTGACATTATTATTGTAAGAGTAGGGAAGAACATCTGGAACCCACACCTCAAATCTTGGTTTCTGATTCTTTCTTCATTGACCTGTTCGTTCCTACCTCTGGTTAAAAACAGGTCTAGATTAGTGGAAAGAACATAGCTTGTAGCATGCTTTTCCACCTCTTTTAGAGCGGTCCCTGACTGGCTACAGACAAGCAACAGTAACAAGTGCTTGTTTTTTTTTTTGCAGAAGTTGCTATAGAGTGGGACTTAAAAAATTATACAGGAGCTTTCCACTAGCTATTTGTGAATTAAGTTACTTGTGTTACATGCTGTTACATTTGGAGACTCCAGCAAAGATCTGTAAAGAATTGTCATTAAGAGTGTGAGTAGAACCTGCCAAACTGAGAGGAGTGACATGACTGTGTTGGAGGAAATCAGTTGGTGTCTTTAACCATGGAGAGGCCTGTTTGGTGTTTCCTAGTGCTGTCAAATTTCCTTGACCTTAACAGCAGGAAAGAGAAAGAAAATGAGCAGTTATGGACTATATTAAACCATGTGAAGTGTTGTTGGTGGATAGTGGTTCCCAGGTGCGAAGCCTGGGAGGAAAAGTTCTTCTGCCTTGTCAACTTGGATTAAGGCTTGGATAGTTTGCTAATCAATGGTAGCTTCCTTCAGCAGTTGCAGAATGGAAAACCTACAACAGTGCTGTTGAAGTACCTTTACTTGGAAAGATGACAAAGTCCTTGGCATTGCACCTGTGAGGGTTACTATTGCTCATGAAAAATGCCTTGTTTACCTCAATTTTCGTGCTAATTCTAGAAAGTTCCTCCAGTATTGTCTGGCCAAGCAGAGTAGCAGTTCTTTCCTGAATGCAGACTACATCTCCAAGCTATGTGCACAGGATTGCTGCTTTGTATACCCTGAAGAGGTGTTGCTGCCCTCGGACTGCAGGGTGGCCTGTGCCATCCTATCTCCCAGGGCCCAGGTGCAGTTTCCCTGCAGCAGTAGCAGCACTTTTGCACCATTGCTGTTCACGTCATCCTCAGCTGCTTACAGGACTATTTCAGGGGAAGTGCAGCTGTGGAAACCTTGTTGCTTCTTAGCTGTGTCCTTAATTGTCTGACAACTGCAGTGTGATGAATGCTTTGTAAATAAGTTCAAATTAGTCTGTACAATTGCCTGTGCTTTGAGTCAATTGACATTTTCTGTCAAGAACTTCCAGGTGATTGAGGTGTGGAAGCTGTAGAAGGAATGTACTCGTTCCCACCCCTTGCATCTGTCCCTGGTGCAGAGCAGCTCTAGCTACAAGCTGCCTTGTGACCAGGAGCAAAGGGTGACTCAGCTGACCTGTGGTTCTGATCCTGATGCGTCTTGCGGTGCGAGCTTATTGTAGACTGCAGTTTAGACTGCGTTAAGCTTCCTATGTATACTCTAAAAATACAAATCCAGTCATTTTTATGAAGGATACATGTTATCATAGAAACTTTTATTACCAAATGGGGATTAAGAGACATTGTGAGAACTCCCAAAACTCTTCAGTGGAATGTACTGTATATTTGCAATGTAGACTTGTAGAAGTGATTGTGATCTCTGAGGACTTGGCTTACTCCGAGGTCCTTATTGTATTTACCTGTAGTTGTGATTGTACTTTCTATACCTGTGATTTTTCTGGTTTGGGGTGTGTGAAAGGGCAGAATAGATATTCAAGTCCTATTTTTTGCCATCTTTCAGGAAATGTGATGTATTGAGTAATTTTGCTACTAGTGAAATGAAAATTATACCTGTACATAAAGGTAATACAGTCAAATTAAGCTTTGATTAAAAATAGACTTAATATCTGTCACAATGTCCTCAAACAGAATATTTTGCTTTGAAATGTATTACAACTTAACCAGTGATCAATTAAAACAAACAAAATGACTTTGTGTGTTTCTTTCTTTCTTTATTAAGTGAGAATTGACTCAAATACCCAAAGCGTTTCCACTGTGTCTTTCAGAACTGTACGCAAGCATGAGAGAAACAGTCCTCATTAGTATCTTAAGTTTGATGGAACCTCCTAGAAACCAAGTGCCTCTTCTCCTGTTGGAGAGGAGTCCCTGCAGTGTGTTCTGTGGTTTGGCAGCTATGTTTCTTAGGCTGCTGCTGGTGTTGGGCAGTGAGGTGTCCCTGAACAGAGCATGGTGCAGTGCAGTGTAATCTTCTCCCCTGTGAGGGAAGCTCTTGTGTAGGTGTGTGACAGTAACTGAAGGGAAGGGGATCACAGACACGTGTTCAAGACTGAGGTAGGATGGAGGAATGAGCAGCCTGTAGAGAGGATGTAGGAGTGGGGTGTGTGGTGATAAAGGACTGCAGATAGGGAGATCTATGAGGGACTGCTGGGGAACAGGCAGTTGCTGCTGAGACGGTACTAACGAGATGCCCAGAAGTGTCTTTTTGACTCTAAGCAATCAAACAAGAATGAGGGAAGCAGGTCTTTTGATGTTGGGAACAAATCATTTGTTGACATTGTTGAGAAAGATTGTTGGAAAAAATAAAAGCAGAGTGGTGTAGGATTGACCTGGCATCTCCAAAGAGAAGAGAGGGAACCAGGGAGGATACGGGAGAATGGAAGTGCACAATCAAAGGAGAATGGGTGGGATAAGCATGGTGTAGGAAAAATAAGCATTGGCAAGCTGAGAAGCAGACAAAGCAGGGTTCCGTTGGGGAAAGGCCAGTGCTGTTGGTAAGGTTTGTTTTTTTTTTTTTATTCTGCTTATTACTTCAAATAGTCTTGATTGGTCTATAAGACCTTAGGATAGGTCTTCTGGCATCTTCTCACAGAATGGCCCTTCTCCCTGTATCCCGTATAGAACATGCTGCGGCTTTTCTCACTCATCTGTTTACTTGTAACGTGCAAAGCGATGGAAAATGAAGATCCTTACTTCCACTCCTTTACTGTGGCAGCAAATATAATGTGAGTCACATCTTTCTCTGCCACATACAAAGCCTCTGGCTGCTCTGAATGTGTACTTAGAAACACTTGAGTTGGGAGTACAGTCCAGGGCAGATGATGATCTTGCAGTGTCAAGCTGACGGGCATCAGTGGGCAATTACACCAGGTAGGCAGAACGAACAAAGAAATACATACTTACAAATTAATAGCATGGTGTTCAGTTCAATATCAAAGTAAAAAAAAGGGCAAGTGGAAATGAGAGATTAAAGAAAGGCAGGAGAAACACTGTGTGTACCATGGTATCCACAGCAGACTGTAGCAACCTGAGCCAAAGCCTTCTGCGGCTGGTAGACACGTCATCTGGATGCTGGAGCGCTGAAGAGGGTGCGATTCACCTTGCCTCAATACCACGTCTGTGGTGAGGGCAAGAGGAGATCTGGCAGATTTTCACCCTCTGTGGCAGAACTGAGCAAAAAGCACCACAGAGGGGAAAGGGAGAATGGAGCCAGACGGATCACTTTTTGTGCAAACTGTAAGGAATCTTTCACCTCTTGTAATCAGTAAAATGGTTCTATCTCTTCTCCTGGAGTGGCTTCTGCTACTAATCAAGGCTCTGGGGGCAGACACAGGAATGGCGGTGCAGCTTTCCAGAGTAATGCTGCTGGCAGACCCAACAAGTCAGTAGTTGGTCTGTCTGTGGGCATTTGGGGCCTGGCATTTAGGAAGGCCTTGCCAGGCTGTGAGCAGTCTGTGCCCTTTGCTCTGGTGAACAATGTGACAGCAGGTGCACTCTGCAGGCAGGGCTCTGAGGAGATGGGATGGTCAGTGTGCTGACAGGTGTCATGCAGTGTATTCAAGCAACATGCAATGAATTCAGCACTCTTCTGATATACCAGATGAAACCTGAAGGGACAGCTCATCCAACTTGCTCAGGAAGCTGGTTTAAAGGACAAGCCTCTTCAAAGGTGTAAGATTGCAGCTACTAAAACTCTTTTATTTCTCCTGTGTGAAACAAAGTGAAGTACATAGCTGTGAATTTTGATGTACCAGCTTAAACCTTGTTGGATTTGGAAGGAAGAGTATTCTGTTTGTAGAACAACTTGTATAGAAAGTAGAATGGAAGTGCCTCAACATAGGGGAAAAGGAGATGTGATTGTGCTTGGTGCCTGTTCATACAGGAGTGGTGTGTGCTGCTAAGTGCTGAGTGTTCCCTAGCATGGTGTCTGAGCTTGGTGCTTTCCCTGGGTCTGCTTCTCTACTGATCCCTGCTAGCTAGGTCCTGTCACTTTCATTTTGAAGCTCATAAATCCTAAGTGATGTCAACATCCACATCTTAGTAATTAATGGAGTACTTGACCCAGAGCCTTGTTGTCTTTGGATCAGCGCTTCTTCTGGGCTTCTGGAGTTTCTAAAGCAATGGATTCACGAGACTTCATGTAGAAACACCTTCAGCAGAGCAGAACCAGAAATGGTCACCCTGCAGCAGTGAGCAGCTGTGATGTGACCTGGATCTTCCTTTCCTGCTGCACGCATGCTCAGTATCCTACCTGTGGCTCTCCTTTGAGACAAATAAGATGCTGGATTTATTATAAGGATGTATGAGCAATGAGAATGGCACTTGGTGGATTGAATGAAGGTGTCTGAACCAGTGCCTGTTCTGCATAATTTCACTCTGAAATACTTTTTTAGGAGTATATGATGACTGAAATTACTTCTTCTGCCCTCACTTGACTCATGATGAATCCAGAGATTAATGCAGAGCATTTATTACCGTCTTTTTTCCCACAACTATCTTGCTTCATCATGAAAGCTGCCTTCCCTTTTCTTTCTCCCACTCCTCACCAGGCCTTTCTGCTGCTCCCAGCAGCATGAGCCTAACAGGTATTAGACCTGGAACTTCTTCCTCTGCTCCTGCGCTCAACTGCTGCAGCTGCTTCCCAGCATGGGCATGGCACAGGCCCCCCCTGAGACCTCCCCATTTCTTCTGAGTATGAAGTGGCACAAGCAGCACAGTTCCCAGGGAGAGCTGAGGTGCACTTGGTGTTACCATCTGTTGAAAAGGGCGTTTAGGGTTTCCTAGGACTATGAAATCTTGCTAGGAATTCGGGGGAGAGAGAAAAAGGACTCTGCCCTGTGATCTGCTTTTTCTGATGCAGGCAGCTGCTCTGAGCCCGTCCTCAGCCTTCTGGGTTCCGCATAAGTGATGGTCTCTGAGCGGGGCTGGGACTGGGGCTGGGGCGGGCCGGGGGCAGGGCACGGCACAGCCCTCTCCCTCTGCCCAGCACCCCTCGGGGTGGGGGCAGGCGCAGTGCTCCCTCCAATAGACCGTGCCTGCCGGGAGGTAGTTATGTCTCTTTGTTTTGTTTGCCATCTGGTGGCAGCAGCACGTGTTCACAGGCACTGTGTTTTGTAACCAAACCTCTTGACACACTGGTCATTTCACATGTGCCCTTTGTTTTGCACATGAGTGCTGCAGAAGAGGAGCTGCTTTCAGATATCTGAATGCATGGAGCTGGTGCTGCCCAAGGCAGGGCTTGCCACTGCCTGTGGCTGGAGCTGAGGAGTAGCACGGGCACTTGGACCACATTCTCCTTCCAGGAACCTACAGACTCTGCCTATGCCACCCCACCATGACAGGTGACCCATCACCAGAAGAAAGAGCAAGTAGCCTACCTTGCTGTCAGCGCCTTGGAGCTGGAGCAAAGTGGAAGAGGAGACGTGCAGCACTAGCACCTCTGAACTGAGGTGAGGGCTGACACAACTGAAAACAGCCCAAGAAAGCAAAGGGTTCAGCAGGAAGAAGGTAGATCCCAGAACTGTATGTTGTGTATTGCCAGCCTGGGCAGTGACCTCAGTACAGACACGCAAGTGCTTGGAGTGCAAGTGAAACCAGAGACATATGCAATGGAAGAATGTTCTTTTGACAGATGAGATATGCGAGTCTTCGTGAAGATCATAAAGTAGGTAGTATACAAAGAATGGGAGGAAAGACTCTGTAGTGTAAACTCTGCACAAACAAGAGAAGCAAGTCTGTCTGCTAAAGGGCAATTTGGGTGCCAGTCACTACTGAGCATCCCGGTTCTGCTGAGTGAGTTACAGAACAAGAAATTGCAAACTTGTGATTTGTGGCCATGTATGGACAAACTAAGTTAAAGTCTTGCTCAAAATGGCCACCACAATCTTTTCCCCAAATTCAGTGACCTTAGGAAGTGTCCTGCCTGGAAAAGGTGCCATCGGCTTCAAAGAAAATTTGACCTGTGTTTATTTACTCCCTCCTGTGGGAAGGTATAAAATTTAGCCAAAGTGACAGCAACTCACAAGGAGTTGATGCCAATAAAGTCCTTAAAAGTGAAGTTTTACCTGAAGGAATTGTTGGAAACTGTATCTTTAATATGATCAAGCACCACGTGTGTGGTAAATAAAATTAGATGAGCTTCAGCTTCTAATTCTGTTGCTGTCAAGAGTAATGTGTCTGCTTCAGCTGAGAAATGATAAATGCAGTTCTTTAATTTCAGTGCTATGCAACTGGTATGAAAAGATCACTTCTGATGCTGGAAGATTATTATCTGCTGGAAGAGCTAGTGCTCTCATCTGTGATGGCTTTTAATTCTTCTTTTCCACGGACTGAAGTGCAAATGGATTTCCCAAAGACATTTTTCTGAGCGCAGATGTTTTGTCGTTTGTGCAGAAGCGAGGAAGGAGATGGTAAAAGACCATGCACTTATCATAGGTCGTAGAACCATTTTGTTTGGAAAAGACCATCAAATCCAACCAGTAACCTCACACTGACAATCCCACCACTAAATCAGGTCCCTCAGCAACTCATCTATGCATTGTTTAAGTATCTCCAGGGATGGTGACTCCACTCTTCTCTAGACTGAATAATCCCAGTTCCCTCAGCTGCTCCTCGTAAGACCTCTTTTCCAGACCCTTCACCAGTTTTGTTGCCCATCTCTGCACACTGTAGCACCTCAATGTCCCTTCTTGTAGTGAGTAGCCCACAACTGGACACATCAGCACCAAGTGCATGGGGACAATCACTTCTCTGGCCCTGCTGGCCACACATTGTATGTGCCTCAGGATAGTGCTCAGGATGATGTGTTCCATAACCTTCCCTGGCACTGAGATCAGACTCTCAGGCCTGTAGTTTCTAAGATCCTCTTCCTGGCCCTTCTTGTAGATGGGTGTCACATTTGCCACGCTCCAGTCCTCTGGAACCTGCCTGGTGAGCCAGGACTGCTAGTGGATGGAGAATGGCTCAGTGAGCACTTCCGCCAGCTCCCTCAGCATCCTCAGGTGGATCCCATCCAGCTTGTGTGTGTTGAGGTGGAGCAGCAGGTCACCATTTCCCCGTGCACTAAGGGGGTCGTATTCTGTCCCCTGTCTTCTGACTCAGGTGGATGGGTGCTCAGAGAACAAATGGTTTTAGTAGTGAAAACTGAGGTGAAGGTGCACCTCAGCCTTTTCCTCATCCTTGGTGACTAAGTTTCCCTCTGCATCCATTAAAGGGTGAAGATTCCCTTTAGCCCTCCTTTTGTTGCTGATATATTTATACAAACTTTTCCTATTATCTTTTAGAGCAGTGGCCAGTTTGTTATATTTAATCCTTGGCCCTTCTAATTTTCTTCCTGCATAGCCTTAGAGCGTCCTTGTAGTCCTTCTGAGCTGCCTGACCCTTCTTCCAGAGAGCATAGATTCTGTTTTTTCTCCTGAGCTCCAGCAGTAGATCCCTGTTTAGCCAGGGTTGTCTTTGCCAGGGGAAATGCTCTGTTGATAGTTGGGAATTTCGTCCTTCTTGGTTTTGAGTACACTTAGGCTGATCTTTGTGTGTTCAGCTCCACATCTGCTAACATGTTATACTTTCTCCTCTCTTGTGAGCCCACAGGGTTAATTAACTTATTGCTCAAGTTTGCTGTTTGTTTGTATATGGCATGATTTCTTATGAAGGGAGAAATACACAACTGCACAATCTAAACAAAACATGCTAAAAGCATGTTAGGCAATAGAACAAGAGCAAACCCCCCTCCCCCTCAAATCCACAGGACAAGAGCAGACACTGGCTGTTAGAGAATTTTGCTGCTGCAGCTAGGACAAGCTTGACAGTATGTGTCTAATCCTATGGTGAAGTACAGGTGATGCATCAAATGATTTGGCAGATATGACTGAAAACAAGCAAAGCTAGGTTCAAGGCTTGACAAGACTCGAGGTCTTGTGAAAAAATTGATGTTAATAGCTTGAGGTCTGTAATTAAGTATGGCTGAGCTACAAGGCTACAATTTCTAGGTGAGAAAAGACAAATCCAAGGCCTCATGGGACCTGAGATTTCACATATTCTTGTGTGCCAATGACAAGTTTGTTGTGAGCAAACATTCACTTTCTCTTGTAATGACTTCCTTACAGTTTTAAGGAGCAAAGTCCTTCACTCAACCTACAGTACTGTGGGTATTGCAATTGGAGGTCAATACCTCAGATTATTTAGAGAGTGTCTAAGTAAGCTCTGGTTTGGTACCTTTGTATGCATCCACAGGCCTGTGTGCTTCCTGTATGCACATGTTCAACTGTGTCTGAGGTAATGTTCGTCCTTGCTTTAACCATCCAGTTAAACCAAGCTGAGGCCGTTCCGTTTCAGAGCAACAAGCATGAACACAGAAGCAGACTGGTGCGGTTGGCAAATGTGCACTGTTTTCAGAAAGCAGCTTTTGCAGAATTATCTACTTATAGACCTCTCTGCAATGGCAGTGTCGAGGTCGTCTGAAACAGTGATTTTTTTTCTTCTCACTAGAGCATTTTTGGAAAGCTGAAGTGTTTCACTTGATGTGTAGTATCACTGCAACCATGCCTCTGCTGAGGCGTTTAGCTCCAGCTGAGGTTTCCTCTACACAGAGCAGTCTGTATGGCTGGGTGCCTGGCTGGGCAGATCTGGCACCCTGAGCAGGGCCTGTGTGGCCCTGTGGGAGGACATCAGGCTTCTGGGGAGGAGAGAGTTTCTGTGGCATTAGAAATGTGTCTTCCCAGTAGGAGAGTTTAGTGAGAAGCTTAATGTTTTGTAGTGCTGCTTTTTGCTAAAGGGCAGGATAAATATTGAAGTGCAAGTAAGCTCCAGCTGAGCTGTCTGAATAATCCCCTAATAAGCTGCATAATAAAGAAGTGAATTCAGTAGGAGATCAGCAAATAACACAACTGCTTGCCATCTGTCCTGGTTTAGGCCCAGCCAGGAACAAAGGACCACAATCAGCCCTAAGTATTGAGGGCCTTTGGAACCCCCTAAGGAGGGCTCAATTGCCACTTAGGATCCTGGGCAAAACAGACAAGACTACTCAACTTGGGGAGGAAAACAAATGCAGTGGAAGAGGAGGCAGAAACGAGCAATTTAAGACCACCTTCCCTTCTTCCCGAGTGCACAGCCCTGATCCTGCTGTCTTTATCTCCCAGCCCTCTGACTGGCTCATGGGGGCAGGGAATGGGGGCTTCAGTTAGTCTGTTCCTGATGGCTCCTGACACTTGTCTTGCCTCAAATCAGACGAGCTCCTTGCCAGTCCTCCCTGCTCCAGCATGGAGTCCCTCATAGGCCAGGCTTTACATCTGTAGTTTGGTGTCCTACTGCACATCTGGGTGCAAGGCTTGTTGGGCTGCAAATGATAGGGATGTGCTCTGTTAGCCAGGGCTCTGGGTGTTGGGAAGCAGCTGACCTGTCTGTCACTTGCTCAGTTCAATCCTTGTCCTGTTCCTCCTCTAACTTCATGCCAAAGCACACAGAGATGTCATTTGCCAGCAAGCAGATGCGTTGGATAGGCAGAGCATGTTGTCCTACGCATGGCCAGTGTTACTGCTCAGAAGCTTTCGTGGCTGTGAAATAAGCCCAACAGCATTACGTTGGCATTGCAAAAGAACTGAAAGTAAGGGCTCTGCATAACAGGAACAAAAAAAGATGTAGTAAGTCTGATGTTAAATGGTTCATGAAATAATTAGTGTTTCTGAGTGTGTCCTAATTTGAGACAAAAGTGAAAACACAACAAGATGAACAAAAAATGATGGGCTATGCTTTTGCAACTTGGCACTTGAATTGAGCCAGATGGGCCCAGGTGTTTCCTCCCACTCTCTGACTGAAATGATCACCTATTCAGAGAGAAATATGGGAGATATTGCAACAAAGATGCAAGAGGATATTTTCCAAAAGCAATGATTACATTAAGGGGACTTCAGACAGCTCTTACTGCTCTGGTGAGGCTGTGTATCAAAATAGGAACATTTGACCGCTGAGTCAAAGAGGTGCTTACTGCTGCTTACACTTCAGTTTGCTTTTTGATCCAAGAAAGACTCTGTAATCAGTCTCCCCTCTCATCAACTGCGTTTGACTCTGGGTTTCGTTTTGGTCATCTCCTCTTTCTGTTTGTGGTTAATATAAGTAGACCTCCTCTCTCTGCGTTTCATCTTTCCTGATGAGTTTAGTAACAGCAACTCTGTTTCTTACAATCCATTTTTGGAGTTTCAGTTTGAAGTTGCACCCAAGATGGACAGCTTTATATCCTTGCAACACCTGATATGATCAGGCTAACCAGAGATCTTTGAAGAGTGTCTTACCATAAAGGTCTCCCTGCTTGCCTGCACGTTCATGTGAAGCTGACGAGGGGTTATGTGTGCATGGGGAGGTGGGAAGCATTATGTGCACTCCTGTACAGATGTGTCCACAAGGAAAAATGAAGATTTAGGAGTAAAACATTAGGAGTCTGATAGGTATTAGGAAGATATTGAGGCCATACAGTCTGGAATGGGCCTAGGCCTGGGCATATTTCTCTCCTGGGTGCTCCCTGGCTAGCCAGCCTGTTCTCCTTGCTCTCCTCCTCTCCCTTCTGCCTGCAGTCAGTCACATGTGGTATGATCAGAAAGAAAGCTTGATTTATTGCTGTGCTGCAGGCTGTGGTGATCAGATGCAGGGTTGTGTGGCAGTTGTCCTTGGACAGCCCTGACTGCTGGCTCTGCTTTTGCTACATCCATACCCAAATTTGGTATTTCTGATATGGTTATCCACCCAATCTCCATCTTCTGTGCCATCACCAACACAATTCACAGATCACTGCTGGCCTGACAAGAGTCACTCCCCAAAAGCTCCTTTCCCTTGTCAAGTTCAGCTGCTTCTCACATCTAATGTGAAACCTAGCCAGCCCTCATGATGGCCTTGAAATCTCCATCTTCTCCCTCTGTCAAACTCTGTCCTCAAGAGCTGCCAGCATGCTCTGCAAGGCCAGTGGCAGCGCTGTCCATGGATTATCAAGCACTCTATCTCCGCTCCCCTTCAACACAGCAGGGAGTGAGGAGAGGCAGAGAACAGCCACTCCCTGCCGTTGCCTTGCAGAGAGGGCAGGAAGGAAAGGGGAGGGTGCGGCTTGTGAGAAACAGATGGGACTTGGCTGCCTTGTGAGTGACTTTTAATTGAAGCTCCTGTGGTATCTAGATGTCCTCAGTTCATTTTGTGAGACTGTTCTGGAAACTGGATGCAGCACCTTCTCCCTCATATGTCCTGTTTGGATGAAGGTAGGAGCATCCCAGGTAGCCTTCAGCTCCATCTTTCCCCTCTTGGACAATGTGCCAACCCACAGCTGGTACTGGAGCTGAGGTACGGCCCCACTCATGTGTGTCCCAGATGCTGGTCTCATGTCATGAGTGGGCAATGGCTTCCTTCAACCTTTCAAATGGTCTCATGGGTCCTTTGTGGGGCAGCCCCATGGGTGTGGAGTAACTTACTTGGGCACTAAGAAGGTCTTCTAAAGACAACTTCCCAGCTTTGGAGGTCAGTTCTCTTCTTCCAGCTGCTCCCAGAGCTAGCAAAAAGGGGCCTCTGCTACCTGGTCGAGCCTCTGAGTTGCTCCACTGCCAGTCCCTGTTTGGAGTGGTGGCTCTTTGAGTCCCACTGTGCCTGAAGAAGAAGCTGATGGGCTTTGGATGGCATGCAGTGAGGCCTCTGCCTCTTCAGAGAGGTTCACTTGGGAGCTGTGCACCCCTCCTCCATGAGCTGCATCTCAGTCCAGCTCATCTAGGGAAGAGGACAAAGGACCATTGGCGAGTATTACACTAATTAACATTGCAGAGCAGCATTTCTCTCTCAGGTACATGTGGCCCTACTGGGAACTGGCTTCTGGTAGAGGGTTTTGCCCAGGCTGATGGAGTAAATACCTCTGGGGAAACCCACTACTCTCTTTTTCTCCCATCTTGATCAGAGCATTTGATCCAGGGATTTGGATTTGCTATACAGACAAACAGGAGACTCTTTCTTTTGGCTGGACCAGGGCAGCATGTTTCTCTTAAAAATGCTGTTGCAGAACAACATGGGGAGGAGGCGCAGTGTCCAAGGTGGTGTCCAACATGTAGGAAGCTGCTGTATCCATTAGACACAACCAGATTCTTCATGGGAAGGGGTTCTTTAAATGAGAGCAGTGCAGAGCTTGGACAGCATGGACCAAGAAACATCTCTTCAGGGGTTTGGTCCCCTTCAACTTGGCAGCTTTCTGCTAAGCTCCCATTAAGCGTTGCAGCCTGTTGATGTTCTGGTGCTCTTGTGAGGGCCTGTTTGCAGGTCTCAAACGGTCTAAAGTTGTACTCACAGCATAATAATACCTGAGATGATCTGCCTTGTAGTTCTTATCTGGCATAGGGGAATAACTTAAAGCTGCTAGACAAGTCTTCATCTCTGTTCCGGGTCTCCATAGGTAGATGAATCCCTGAGAGCTACAGGGGGCAGAGCTAATGTTCCAAGCAACTCTACAAGACAAACAGCTGTTAAACTTTGCTTGTGTTCTCTGGAGAGCCATCAAGCTTGGATTCCTGCAAGAGCCCAGACTGAATCTCTGTCTGACCGATGGCAGTGCTTTGCAGACCAAGTGCTTTGCTCTCACACCTTCCTTTGCCCCATGCTAGTTCTGAAACAACCCAATGTCCTTCCAAGAGTGCTCCACTTGCATTCGTACCAGTTGCACCAGTGTAGAAAACAAGCACTTTCCTGCTGCTTGTATAAACAGCTGCAAGGCAGTGCTTGCTGCATCCCATCTCTGTATAGGCGAAGAGACATACCGATGTAAACACCTGTGCCTTGTCCAGGAAGCAGATCGCCTTCATTGAAGTGTCTCCTAGCAGTGACAAAACAGTGCAGGATTTCTAGCAGAATCCTGCTCCCATCAGAAAAGGTACCTGTCAGCTGCTGCCATTTCACTGCAGCCCTGAAGTAAAATCTCAGGGATTAATTAGGTATTAGGTTTAAATGTGGGAACAATCTGCTCTAGAGGGTTTGTGAAATAAACTGCTGTTTGGTAGCATAATAAAACGGGAAGGTCTGAAAGAGTTGCTCCCTTTGTGCTATGTCATATTGTCTTTCCTTTGGTTTCCATGTAGCCTCCTATTCCCTACAGACTTCAAATGAGAAAATGCTTTATGTTAAGGAAACATAACAAAGGTGCTGCTTGACTACGGCTGCTGCATATTAGAGGTATGTTGGTGTTCCTCTCCTGGAGCTGCTGCTGGTGAGTGCCTGGCCCCGAGGCTGGCCTCATGCACATTTTTTGGAAACTCCCACAGAACAAGGTTCTGCTCATCAGGGGGTGAGGAAAAGCAGGTCCTTTACTGGTTAACTTTACTGCCTTTTCCTCATCCTATTCTTATGGCAGCAGTCCCCAGATGGCACTGCTTTGGCCATTTTATGTGGGCATTTTCTCACTTGCTTGTTTGTTTTTTTTTTATTTTTAAACTTCATAGGCAGTGTACGATCTTTGAAGAAATGCTGTATTATTCCACACAGAAGGAAGGTCTGCTTCACAGAGTCACAGAATGGTAGGAGTTGGAAGAGAGCTCCAGAAATCATCCAGTCCAATCGTTTTTCTAAAGCAGGTTTGCCTTGATCGAGTCACACAGGAATGGGTTTTGAAACCTCCAGAGGACACTCCACATCCTCTCTGAGCAGGCTGTGCCAGGACTCCCTCACACTCACTGGAAAGTTTTTCCCTAAATGGAACTTCTGTGTTCCAGCTTTTTTCCATTACCCCTTGTCCTATCTCTTCAGGCAAAAGAAAAAGTGTTGCCCCATCCTTTTGGTAAACACGTTTTAAATAAAGTATTAATGAAGTCTTCCCTCAGTCTCCTCCAGGCTAAACAGCCCCAGATCCTGCAGTCTTTCTTCATAAGAAAAGCCAAAGAATAGTTTCTGTTGTTGTATTCAGTACTCAGGAAGGAAACATAGGACCTGATAAAGCCAGGGTAACACAATGCACAGAAATATTCAGGGAGAGAAACACAGTGGCAGTGAAAACTGTTCTTAGGCAGAGAGGACTATGGTCCTTGTCTACTAAGGAAGACGGTGAGGTTCAGAGAGAAAATGTCTGTTCAGTAAAGTCATGTTAAAACAACTAAATAAGGAACACAGACTTACTGGTTTAAGGTACTGAGGGATTTAGAGAAGGAAAGATACAGGCAGTAGGTGCTGACTGCAACAGGCCACTCAGAGACCAGACTGGGCTGGGATGTCCTATGGGTCATAACTTGTTCACATTTTTACTAATGATTTTAGGCACGACAATTAGAACTGTGTTGTTTAAGGAGATGAGAGCGATGAGATAGCATGACTTTCAGAAACCTAAAGTAGGAAGATTTTGCTATAGAGAACCAGCTTCCAAAATTTTTGTTATCAGCTGGAATTACATCTGAGGTGGTAGAGGAGAAATGAAATATGTGAGAGCATGCCAGTTACAAGGTGATCAGAGTACTGGAGGGGCATAACCATAAAGAAGCTCTTCAGGTATGAGATGGCCATTGCCAGCAGAGTAGAAAGAGACCCTCAGAGTCCCAGCGACCTATTGAGGTGTCATTTGAAACACTGTGCAAGCGCTGGACACTTGCCATACTGAAATGAGACCCAATGAAACAAATGATAGCAAATGAGGGTGCAATTCAGCTGAAGGAGGCTGAGGTGTATTCCTTTGTAGTGTCCTCTACAAAGTCATCAATGCAGGGGTGGGTGGAAAACCAGCTGGGAATGAGATGAGCTAAGCTGGGTGACGTGAAGTGCTGGCACATAAAGATAGGATTGCAAATACATTGAGCGTGGAAAAAAGCAGCTTTCTAGCAACTGCAAGTCATCCTTTTGGAACCTCCTAAAAAGATTGAATAACAGCAAGATGGAATGTGAAAGAGTTATGGAAGACAATGTATAAGATGATGGGAAAGGGATGTTTTTGGTGGCTGAGTAGTGCCCTCTTCATCTAACTTGCTGTGCCATTTTGCTTGAAAAAAAGAGGTGGGATTTGTCATAACGATTTCTTCCTTGAAGAGCTGTGACAGAGATTAATCACTGTTACCAGTTAAAACCCACTCAAATCAGAGGGGAAAAAAGAAAAGAAAAAAATATAGTGACCTCTTGTTGTAGCTATTATACTGTGTGGTCTTGGTGTTTGTGGTACCCTGGAAATTAAACTCGCAAAGGCTACATGACTAAAGAAAGCCTTGTAGCAGTAGGCACATCACACAAAAAAGGAGGGATGGAGGGGCTGATTTGCATGCTGGGGACAGAGGTACTAATGCCATGGTGAGGCAGGAGCCAAGCAGGAAAAGGGCAATTCTGTTTTCTGTAGTTGCTGGGTGCAGTCACTGGATTCCTTGGTGACCAAAATGCAGATGTGGTTCTTGCATGTATTCTGGTTGGGATATTCCTATCATGTCCCTTTTCTCCCACTGCCCAGTGGGTTCTTTGGCACTTGCAAAGGAGTGAGCTTAGAGCACAGAGGGTTTTGTTGATAGGAGCACTGATAGCATCTATTTGAAGTTTTCAGGTTGTGATTAAACCTGGAAGAACCTCGTATCACTGGGAACCCTGTTCACTGCCTCTCTAGAAAGGAGCTAAGGCTGTCATGAAGAGCAGGAGAGAGTCTGTCAAACACAGAGCATGGTTGCTTAAGCTTTTCCTTTAGGAATAAGAAGAAAAGTAGGAAACGGGATTGAAGGAGGATGCAGTAAAATAAAGGGCAAAATTAGAAAGAAGAGGGATTCTGGTCAGTTTTCAAAAGTAAAACAGAGTTGCTGGTTCGGCTGTGCTTTGATCTGTCTCATCAGTGCTTGCCTTGAAGGCTAGATGGCTGGCATTACTCTAGGTGATGAAGCTTGCTCACATTTCGTGGGTTTCAAGCTTTTATACTACCAGAATCAATCCACCTACTTGTGCAAGTTTGGAAGTTTTCTTTGAGGACTTATTCTTTTCATTTGTGTTTTATTCATCTCACTTTGAGTGAAAAACCAACATTGGGTCAGGGCATCCTGAGATCAGTTCCAGCAGCGCTTGTGGCAATCAGGCTCAGCCTGTGCTTGCAGGTCTAAGAGAACCTGCTTGGATGGGAGCTCAAATGCAGTTCTAAAGCCAGGGCATTCTTAAGCAGGAATGACTGTTTACGACTCTGTAAAACACTGTGTAGACAAAGGGGGAATAGAGATACGGCTAAGAAGCATAGAAGGTTTGAGTGCAGGGCTCTGGGGAAAACTAAGGAGCAGCCTCTTTATTAAGTTACTTCTTGTTCTGCGGCGTTGCTTTCCCTTTGAAGGCAGGGAATTTCATACTGCAGCAAGGAGCAAGTCTGCAGTCTACAGAAATAAAACAGACTTTGCCATCCTACAGCTCACCACCTCAGGGGTTATCAAAGGTTATCTTCTCCAGTGATCCCTGGCTGCCCCAATCTCAAATCCTAAAAGCTCTAAAAGCAAGGTGTGCAAATTACCTAAACCTGAAGGGAGATCCTGTATGTGGGTGCATGCATGTGTGTGTCTGAAGAATCACTTATTTGAGCTGTATAAAACTACTGAATTCTTCTTTTAATATGTTTTTGCTGTTTAATTATTTCGTGTGTGCATAAATTCCCATTTGGTCTCAGATTTG
The DNA here is from genome assembly GCA_013401255.1 of Urocolius indicus. Taxonomy (NCBI): domain Eukaryota; kingdom Metazoa; phylum Chordata; class Aves; order Coliiformes; family Coliidae; genus Urocolius; species Urocolius indicus. The sequence goes on from WBNH01012829.1 coordinate 96,547, forward strand.
AAAAGTGGGTTTTACAATGATGGTTGTTCTGCATTGCCTTTTGCCCTGGCCTCTACAAACCTCTGGAGACTTTGCATTGCACCAGAGTGAACAAGGGAGAGTCACACGTCAGTAGCCATCCTTTTGATAACATTCTTCGATATTTTACCGTGGTTTAAAACCAGCAGGGACCTGACGTAGATACAAATTGTCAGGTAGTGAAAAATGCAGAAATTATAGGAGAGAAAAAAAAGATTACTATGTGTCTTTCTGGATTTTTAAATGCATAGCAATGTCAGACCACCTTGGAAAGTTTTGTGGGTTTTTTGGTTGGTTGGGGGTTTTTTGTTTGTTTGGTTTTTTCCTTTTTTTTTTTTTTTCTTTTAAAATACAGCTGATATGCTTACACACTCCTTGTATGTAAAAATGGTGGCTTTTACTTAAAATGGTCAGTTTTGTCACTGTCCCCACTCCTGCTCCTCTTTGGTGCTTCCCAATACAGTATTGAGTGGCTTAGGGGCAAGTTTCAGTGTTGCCGCTGCAGGCAACACTACGTGCTGGTTCAGACTGATCTCCCAGCTCTCCAACAGTCGAGGGAAAGGATCACTGCACACACGGTGTGGATGGTGCTCCGTCTCTGCTTTATTGTTTATGTTATGCCCTTATATCTGCTGGCATAAGCACCTCCTCTCTCTCTGCCCTGTGCCAGACCTCTCACTTCCTCTTCACTCCTCGCGTTACAATCCGAGATCTTCCGGACGCCTACTACATTTCAGAATACCACTCTGGTTACAGAAAAGAGATGCTTATTTAAATCACCAGCAAGAGATGGTTACATACCTGACTTTGTCAAGTTTGGAAGAAATGTGCAAGTTTCACATAAACGCGCACACACACACTCACAGGTGAAATCCCATTAAATTAGGATCAGAGTGAGAGCGTACCTGAGGCAGTTCAAAGAGCAAGATGGCATGCTGCAGATCCCCAGAAGGTGACAACAACAGGTAAAGCTGCCTGAGAGCAAGGAAATCAGTTAAAGTAAGGTTAAGTAATGGAAGAGGAAAGAAGAAAAAGAAACTGAGGAAACTGACTGCATTTCACTCTGGAGAGAGGGGAAGATTTGTCCCTTTTTTTCCAGACAAAATGTGAAACACTGGAAGCAAAAGAATCAAAAGAAGAGCTGAGGAAGCAGATATGCTGGCTACTGACTAATGTATGCAGCACCTCCTTAAGAGCTGGCAGAAGTCCCAGAGAGTCCCAGAGCGTTGGAGGGTGGTGTGCCCCTCCTTCACAGGGAACACACCAACATCTTTCTTATCTGCTTTTAATTGTTGCCTTAGTAAGGAAAAGCCTTGAGGGAGCTGAACCATTGTTAAGTGCTCTTCCTTAGGTTTATCACGACATTGGAGCAAGTTTGGGGATGACCCCTTCACTCAGAAAAGGCTGATAGAACATTCTAATCATTGGTGGCCTTTGTGTACTTTAGAAGATAAGGAGAAATGGCCTAAAAATGGAAATATAAACTATAATACAGTGTTACAATTAATGGGATTTTGCTTCTGAGAAGGAAGGTGGGATGAAATTCCATATGTAGATTTGTTCTTTACATTGCTTAATGATTATGGTGTACAAGGAACATGGTGTGGTTGCAAGCGATAGTGCCATGTTAGCGCTTGAGGCAGAAAATAAGAGACCACCTAAGCATTGTTGTTCAGCATGCTGCATTGACAAGCAATGTAACAAATATAAGGAGAAATGGGAAGAAGAGAATGTTGAGATGTTGGCTGGACCAAGAATGAGGTGAGGCGAAATAAGCAGGATATGGTAGCACAGATGGAGAGATGGGAGAAGGACAGAAGACAAAGAGAACTGGAACCTTCCCCAACAGAAGTCCTGGTCATAGTAAGGTTGGGGAATGAAAAAGCAAAAATTTTAGTAGATATGGGAGCTACCTCTTCAGTATTAAATACATGCAAGGGTAATCTGAGTAATCAAAGCACATTTTTTTTTTCTGTTTTTCCAGCCTTTGGAGTCTGGAATTGGGAAAAGAGCGTTAACCCATCAGTTTTTCTATAAACCAGATTGCCCCATACTGCCATTAGGATGGGATATATTAAATAAAATGAATGCTCAAATCACTTCTGAGAAAGGCAAAATCCAAATTCATGTTCCTGAACTAAAAGCTTTGGATGCCTAAGTCTTTGTGTTACAGGAGGAAGCCAAGTTCCGGGAGATACCAGCAAAAGCTGAAAACCCACTTGTATAACACCACTTGTATGAGTATCAAGGACATCAGGGTGATCCCAACCGGCAGAACCAGTAATGACCTAGCTGATGTCAGACACAAGACTGGTGAGACAAAAGCAATACCAAATTAAACTAGGGGCAACAAAAGGAGTAGAACCACTAACAGAACAATTCTTAAATTTAGGGTTCATAAGAGAGCGCCAGTCAGAATGCAACATCCTGATATTGCCAGTTAAAACCTGCATTCAGAAAAAAATAGATTGGTTCAGGACTTAAGGGCCATAAATCAAATTTGTGCAGGATGTCCACCCAGGAGTGACAAACCTGAGTACTCTCTTGGCCACCCTGAAAGAAAGGGACAGATGGTTTACTGTCTTGGGTTTGAAAGATGTATACTTCTGCCTTCCTCTAGCTGCTGAGTCAGGAGCTGTTTGCTTCCAAACAGGAAAGCCCTTAAACTGGTAGGAAAACTCGACTATGCTGGACAGCGTTACAGCAAGGATTTAAAAATAGGCCTGTGATTTTTGGAAATGAATTAGCCAAAGAATTAGAAGGTTGGAAAAAGATGCGTGAAAATATCACCTTGCTGCAGTACATCGATGACATACTGCTAGCAACAGGACACACAGGGGATTCCATGCAAATGACAGCAGGCCTCCTAAATATTTGGGGTCTGGCAAAGTACAACGTGTCCCAGAAAAAGACACAGATTACCCAGCAGGAGGTGACATATTTAGGGCTCACCATTTCCCAAGGTCAGCATAGAACTGAACTGAAAAAAAAAGAGGCTGTTTGTCAAACCCCAAACCGAAGCAAGAGCTTGGAGTGTTTCTTGGAATTGCCAGATGGTGTCGCCCGTAGATAATAGATTTTGGGCTCACTGCCGAATCCCTATACGAAGCTGTGCAAGGTGAAAAGAAACCTCCTTGTTTGGACTCAGGAGTTCAGAAATGCTTTCACAAAACTGAAACAGGACTTAATGAGTGCTCCAGCTCTAGGTCTTCTGAATTTAGAAAAATTGTTTGAACTGTTTGTAGGAAAAGACTACATACTGCCTCAGGAATGTTTGCCCAGAGACAGGAACCGTGGAAAACACCTGCAGGGTACTTTTCAAAACAGTAAGACAACATTAGCAAAGGATGGTCAGCATATCTCTAAGCAGTAGCAGCTATGGCACTACTGATTCAACAAGTCCAGAAACTAATGCTTAGGCAAAAGCTAACTATATATGTGTCCTGCGCAGCCACAGCGGTTCTGGAACAAAAAGGAGGACACTGGTTGTCACTGAGCTGGATGCCGAAATATCAAGAGGTTCTCTTGCAATAAGATGATGTCGAGCTGGAAGTAACGATGATCCTGAATCCAGCAGCCTTCTTAACCACTGATCGTGAGGAAGCCAGCCGAGTAGACTCAAAAGATATGCTGGTGGAAAACACAGAGTGGAACTTGTTTATTGGTGGTCGCAGTTTCACGCAGGATGGAACTTGGAAAGCAGGATACACAGTAGTGACCACTAAGGAAGTAATTGCAGACAGAGCTCTGTCATCTAACACTCTGGCTGAGAAAGAAGAACCAAGAGCCTTACTGTGGCACTAGAACTGCCAAAGAATAAACAATATATGGACAGATTTAAGGTTTGCCTTTGGAACAGTCCATGCCCATGGAGACATTTAGAAAGAAAGGGGATTCTTAACATATCAAGGATCCCCAGTCAAATATGGGCCAACAATCCAACAATTATTACAAGGAAGTGATCTATTAGCAATCATGCATTGCAAGGTGCGTGAATTTGGAAATAGTCTAATACACATCGGGAACTGTATGGCAAATAAAGCTGCAAAAGAAGCAGTGGAAAGTCAAATATTGCGAATTTTGCTGGAAAAAGGCCAGAGGCTGGGACCTACGAGTCCACAGTGCACAGTAGAAGACGAATAGTTGGCTAATCTAGCAAAAGCAAATAAGAAGTCAGAAGGGTGGTGGGTGAATCCTGCACATCAGGTAATAGTTACACAGCAAATTGGGTGAACTGGTTAACAGACAACATCAAGAAACTCACCAACAAATTGAGACTATGGTGGAAGCATTGGAAACACCAGTGCTAAGTGTATGAATCACTGGGATAGCCAAAGGTATAGTGAAGTATAAATTATGCCTGAAGAACAATCCACACTTACCCTGAAGATCTGCACCAGGGGAGACAAAGGAAATAGTCCAGGAGACTACTGGCAGATAGACTTTTCTGAATTACTGTACTATAATGGGTAAAGGTAGCTTTTAGTAATTACAAGTACCTTGTCAGTCTGGCCGGAAGCTTTGCCTTGTTGTACCAAGAAGGCTAAAGAAGCAACAAAAGTGTTACTTAGGGAAATTATACCTGTATTTTGGGTACCTATAGGACTACCTTCAGATAGGGGACCACACTTCATAGCAGAAGCTGTCCAAACCCTGGCTAAATCATCAGGGGTAAAATAGAGACTTCAATCAAGGGAAAAAGTAGAAAGAATGAATCAAAGCCTAAAAAGACAGATAAGTAAAATTTGTCAAGAACTCAGATAAAGTGGCCAGAAGCATTACCCTTAGCTTTGCTACAAACACATATCCAGCCTAAGAGAATAGTTCTTAGAAAGAAAGAAAGAAAGAAAGAAAGAAAGAAAGAAAGAAAGAAAGAAAGAAAGGGTTAGTTCTTTTGCAATCATATACTGTAAACCTTACCAGGTGAAAGAAACAGGAGTTAATCCCAAAACTGTAGGAAAATATTACCTGAAAGAGTATGTTATCTCTCTAGAAATGGTTCTGTCCTCCCTCCACAGTTATGTCACTGTGGGCACACCACTATCCCTGGACATGCCTGTGCATCACTACTGACCTGGAAATTGGGTGTATCTGAGGACATGGTCAGATGAACTGTTGAAGAAGTAGAATGGACCTTTCCAGATTTTACTCACCACCTACACAGCTGTCAAGCTAGAAGGAGTAGCTTCACAGATAACATCACAGCAGAATTGAGCCAGTTACATCATCAGAATGGACTTCCAAACAAGAAGACCTTTAGACTTAAAATTAACTTGGGAATCATGAAATTCTGGTTATATCTCTTGCAGCAATGCCAGGAAGTGTAGAAGTTGACATAGACAACGAGGTCAATGCAAACTTAGATGAAAACTTTATTCTAACTTTAATACAAGCGTTGGTAGAATAGATAATCTTACAGGGTTACAGCACATATTCTGATTCCTCATTTGGCTAGCCAGCTTGCGCCATGGGATATTATGCTGATAACTTCATCTTTATTATTCATCTTTATTAGGGGAATACGACAACATTACCACAGCCTTTAAACAGGCTAAAGCTTCCTATTCTTTAGACAGGGAGAATAGGTGTAGACAAAGGCGTAGTGACGTTTTACATGTTGCTGCTCCTTGGACAGCCGGAGATAACAGAACAGTGTTCTGGAAGGGTTTAGAAGAGCAATGTCCCAGAGGACCACAACCCTCAAATGCCCATTTTTTGCAAACAGCATTTTCAGCCTCCAGTGGGCAGGCTGCAGAATTATTGAGACTCTGTGTTACTAGTAAGAGAAATAATAGCAGTATCTAATGTTACTTCTGCTCCGGAATGTACTAACCTCAGAAAGAAGCTCAAAACTTGGACCAAACCCTTGGAAACGTATTGGAAGTATATAGGAGATGTAGACTGGTACTTTAATTGGGGCAAAAAGCCTATTTATAGCATTAGCAGAGGCACTTGGAGGTGCCTCACTACCTTAAATCATAGTAAAACATCAATCCTAAATTTTACTTTGTTGGATGACGGAATATTGCAAGAAATTAAAAAACTCGAATAGAGATTATGAACCAGAAATTCCATACCCAGGTTACAAGATGGGTCACGTCAGGTGGATATTGGACCACCTTACTGCAGATTAGCACAATAACTAGATAAGGAATCTTAGGATTATTGATCCTATGGAAAAGGAGTCCAATCTAGGCCTGATATTTAGGACAAATTAAGAGAGATATTAAAACTAAGAAAGACCCTGGTACTTGCACAAGGCCTTCCACAGCAGTATAACCTAGTTGGAGACTTCATAGTTTCCTGTTACCGGGCCTAATGGGTTTAGAAAATCAAGTATTGATAGCAAATTTAACTTGGCAAGTAGAAACTCTGTCAAGAGCCACTCAAAAAGCATTCCAAATTATTAATAAATGTCTAAGTTAATACTAAAATGAGACTATAAAATAGGCTAGCCTTAGATTAGCTATTAGTGAAAGAACAAGGAATATGTGGATATCTTAAATTAGACAAAGAACACTGCTGCATCAACACCTCAAATATAACCAGTAACTTGCAGGAACAACTAGATGAGAAAAGTAGGAGAAAATAGTAGAGCAACCAGGGATGCAGCAGGAAGTTATTAGCTTAATAAAATTCACCAATAATTGTGTGAACAGTCCTTAAAAGTCTGGCTGGCTACCCTGTTGGAAGGAATAATCTTCGTGGCTGTAATCATAACTGTTTTTGGAATTCGCATGTGTTGCGTTAAAAAGAGGCAGGCTAGGAGGACAGATTCCACCGTGCGTCCAGCACTGCAATAATCTAACGTCAGCTTTCTAAGCTGTCACTTGGTTTGGAGAGTTCTTTTGGTTATGATTTTTGGTAACAGGATGCCAGAGAGACTAACAACATCACCTGGTTGCATTGTGTTGTTTACAAAGAGCTCAACAAAATGTGTTCTTACTGCTTCAGTGGGCCCATACAATGCTCTGCATTAAAAGCCACAAGTTTCCTTTTGCCCTTTCCTGCCAATTTAAAGCCTTGCATATTTTCTCTGAATATCACTGCCCTGTCCACAGCCAAGTGGAGTTAATTATTGAATACTAATTTCACGGGTCTTGAAAGCCGTGCTTCTGGAAGGAAACAACTGAACCATGTCTAAAAAGAAATGTGGTTCCTTTTTAACATAATGGCTTTGCATCTTCTTAAGGAATAGAAATATTACAAGAAGTCTGAATAGAAGCATAAGGTGGTAAGAAGAATCAGAAAAACCACTTACTTATGTGGCCTGAACATAGAATGGCACTCAGAGATGTATTACCCAATCTGTTGCGTAACCACCATGACCCACAGGACACAGGCTCCTTGATTTTTTTTTCTCTGGAGGCCCTAGGAAAGACTTTGAGGGGTATGAAGTTATACAACACTTCTATCTTGAACCTACGCACATATGCCTTTCACATCAAGGCAGCTTTGCTGAATGACAGCTGTTCGAAAGCTCAGTATGAACAGCTGGATAGTAAAAACTGGCAGTAAAAGCACAAATCAACCAATCTAAGTGGGAAATCACTCTTTAAAACACGACAAGCCATCTTTTTTTATGTCGAGAAAAACAGCCCATCAGGAAAACTGATCTAGAATCCAGTTATAAGGGGCTTACAGAGTCTCATCAACACATACATAGCTATGGGAATATGGCTGTAAACAGGTGAGGTACCACAATGGCATCAAGCTGTTGCAGTGCAGCTTTGTGTGTTAAAAAAAGACAATGAGCTAAGCTTAGGATGCCGATGGACAGACAAGCAGTCTGTGACTGGTGGGGCACTGTACTTGTCAGAGCAGTGAAAAAACTACTGCTTGGCAGATAAAGGTAAGGAGTTGTTATGTATGCTGCAAAATCCACCGTCTTCATAGGATGCACCTGCATGTACTGAGGGAGATGGCTGATGTGATTGCTAAACTGCTCTCTTTTTTGAACGATGGTGGAGCACAGGTGAGGTGCTTGAGGACTGGAGGAAGGTCAGTGTCACTCCAGTCTTCAAAAAAGGCAAGAAGGGTGACCTAGAAAACTCCAGGCCAGTCAACCTCACTGTCTGACTCTCTTTCCTCTCTGGAAAGGTGATGGAACCTGGATACCATCACTAAACATATGAAGGAAANGGGTGCTTATAAATACCTAAAGGGTAGGTGTCAGGAGGATGAAGCGAGTCATTCTGTGGTACCCAGTCACACAACGAGGGGTAACGGGCACCAGCTCTAACACGGGAACTTCCACTTGAATGTGAGGATAAGCCTGGCTCCTTGAGCGGAGCCCTGGCACGGGCTGCCC